>VWZG01013023.1:19428-41597 GCA_013396735.1 Grallaria varia | reverse complement strand
GAAGCCTAGCCATGAAGTATTGAATGTAATTCAATGGCTGTGTTCTGTTCTTAAAGATCACATTCTCAACAGGTGTCAACAGGCCATCTGTCTCACCCTTTGTGATTCCCAGCCTTTTATGTATTAGTATAATTTATTTTGTATTTTAATGATGGAGTAGCCTGCAAACAATACAGGGAATACTTCTATGATAGTCATGTATCATTTTTCAAAAACTGTGACCCCTTAATCTTCTGAAAACACTCTCTGATCACTTGGTGTGTGGTAACAAATGAAATTCAGTAATTACACATACATCAAAATAGTCTAAATCTAGAAGGTGAGCACTAGCAAATTTACAAGGACATAAGAATGGAAGGAGGAAAGTTTACTGGATGTTCTTTAATGAAGGCAAATAGTGATGATACACTCCTACCTAAGTAACGGTTTTCTGATTTATAGTCACCTGATTACTGACACAAAACACAACATTTCTGTTCAGTGAAAACACATCTCCTTGAAAAGCTCTTACACCACACTTAAAATAGTCATTTTCTCTGCCTTCACAAAAGGAATAACAAGGAAAAGAGGAAAAGTATTGATTAAGGAAGAATGTCAGAAAGAAGGTCAACATGAAAGCTTCTAAATATGTTCTTACAACTGTTACTCCAAAGACTCACACATCCAGCCTCCTGTTTTTGAATGTTACTAGTTACTGAGATAGAAATGAAGCAGACAGAAATATAGAGCTATCCTCCTCATGGTAAAGACTTCCAGTAGCACAGGGACTTCCTGAAATGGAAGGTGTACTGAGACACACCTTTTAATAGTCATTTGTGAATGTGTCATCAAAAACTTCTATAATAATAAATGAGAATCCTGTCATACTTTTGCCATCTGCAACACCTTCTGATACAGCAATTACTTGTGTATCAAGACTGAGCTTATAAACCTGCTGCCAGACTACCTTTATGTTCCTCCTCATTTTTGTAGTGGAAGAAATAAAAAAGCTAATAAGGTACTTAATTCTGTCAGAAATTTCTTCCATTTTTGACACAAAATCCCAGTATTCCATCTCACTGTTTGGGGGCACCTGAACTAGCACAATTGCAATTTCCAAGAGCAAGTACAGTAGGCAAAACTTATCCCTTAAACAGCCATTTTGTAGAGATTCTGAGAATGATAGCAACAGAAGAAAGTTTGTCTACCAGGAAAACAGACAGGCATCCTCAATTACTTGTGTGTGAAAGAAGAGGCTTGAATAGCCCGTGGGAACTATACAGACACTCAATATGTTAACCATAAAATTGCAGCTTATTAGCCATAGTAAGCTAACAGGAACATTGTGTACTAACAAAGGTTATTACTAGTGTCAATGCAAGGATGTCACATGAGAACAACAGTGAGGAAAGAAAATTATATATTACATCTAGGAAAAATTAAGGATGTTCAGTTTCATTTCTCCTCTGCTAAATCCTTTCAAAACTAGTGATTGAATCAAATAATTGACTAGAGCGGTAACAGAAAAAAAAAAAGACATGAATTTTCTGAGAAAAAGGAGGACTAGTCTCAGATCAGAACATACAAAATCAGTAAATGTTTTTAGACATTTTGAAAAAGTAAGCAATAGAAGCAGGTGGACTTAGAATTAGGGGGAAAAAAGAAAAACAATATTTGAACAAATGGTAAAACAAAGAATACAAGAAGTGACACTTTCACATATTACAGGTAAGAAAAAACTGAATATATTTCAAAATAGCTTCAGATACATTGCTAAGAGAAATTAATGAAGGAAAATGGGAGGACAGGAACAGAAGAGGAGAAGAAAATTACAAATCTTAATAATAGAATATGTCGAGAGAGGGATGAAAGTCGAGGTGAAATACTTATGACTTCTGCTTACTGAATTGGTTTGCAAGTAATGCATCACCCTTCTCTTAAACCTGGCTAATGCTAGGTGCTTGATAGAAAGTCACAAGAAATCCTACAGTAAACAGCTGCAGAAGTGCTGGGGTTTTTACCTCTGTTCTGTAAATTTGGTGGCTGTTCTATTCTCTGAACAAGAGTTTGTAGTCCTCATCCATCTTCATTGACTTAACTAGATGATCAAATATCACATTCCTAATAAAATAATAATAATAATAATAATAATAATAATAATAATCTTGTCCAGTCTAATATGAGTATGGATTGTCTCTTCATCCACATAAATGCTCCATAATTTTTGATACCTAGCAAATTCTTGGCATCAGTGATATTTTGTGACAGAAGGTTTAATGGATTAAAAAGTCCTGAAGGAAATGCTGTTTTTCAAAACATATAATTTAACTTTAAGCTGTATTACCAAATGGTAGTTGTCAAGCATATACTTTGCCTTGCCAGTCAGTATGATTAGTTGTCCAATGCTTCAGCACTTTAGTGCATCTCTAATAGGCTATTACTTAGCAAAAAGAAAGGAAAAAATCTTCAATGGTCTGGAAAAAATCATTATCTAGTTTTCTCTAAACCTTTGACATCATGCAGTCTGTATCCTCTGAATTGTGGTTGTTCTCTTTCTGAAGCCTTTTGTCAATAGTAATTTTGACAAGGAGTTACTATTTTCAAAATATTCACAGCTTCTTTTTAAATTGAAATCAATAACAAACATTAGAGAAGAGAGAGAAAAACAGCATTACACAATCTACCCTGTATTTTCCTTGAGAACAGAAACCTATTTTATGTTGGAGGGTGTCATCTAAGAAGATCTTATAACAAACATCAGCAACCTATTAGTTACTGCTGAATGGGTGACCAGTAAGGGATGTACCTTTTCTGTTTCACCAGGACATGGTTAGTCTGGGAGCACTGCAGCATGACACAGACCACTTGAGGACTGCAGCCTTGAAAAACTCTGAAACAGGAGGCACTTTTTATCTCTCAAGAAGCAAATTGTCTGCCTAATAAGCAACAAGTAGATAACACATCTTATCACTGGCGTGCTTTTGAGTTACTTTAATAACGCAGAGGAAAATTGCATGTTGTTTTACTGCTTGCAGGGGTTTTTCTGTTCTGTTTTCTGTACAAACATTCAGTGCAGGTAAGAATACACATTATATTTCTCCAGAGAGATACTACTTTAAAAGAAGGTAAGTCTCACCTGTCAGCTCATGTAACCCATAAAACCAATGCTTTTTTTAACCTGCGTAAAGCTTCCAGATTGGGCCCTTGGGATTTGTCATGAATGGTGTTTGGTTAATTTGTCCATTGTTTGCTCTGTCCTGTACTATGTTTTCTGCATGGTGCAACGGGATAGCAGGGAGGAAGCCTTGTCCTGGCAGCTGTGCTATGAATCAAGTTGATCCCCCTGGACAGAGTGTAAGAGTTTGCCTATTGTGAAAACAATTGAGCATTCCAAGGCCAAGCAGCTTCTCAGGGACAGACAGGCAGAAGAGAGAGAGGTGCATGCAAACATGCAGGAGATGGAGACTGTTGGTAGCAAGGAAACCACCAGCCCTCTTAGAAATCATGGAAAGACTTGCCTTTAGGATGTACAAACTGTGCAGAATTCATTTCATGTGAGGAGACCTTGGGAGCTGTTAATCATTGCCCTGAGTACTGGTTTAATTAGTTATTCATTGGTCTAGTTCATACTAATGCAAAACCTAGTTTCTGGGATTCCAAGTTAGTTTTCAATTTGCATCTGATCTCTTCCAGGTAAAAATATAGACACAATTAACCTAGTCAACTTAGAATTCCTGCAGGCCTTGACTATTTTTAGCTAACTTTTTACCACTGTGACAATCTGGCAAAGGGATATGAATTAGTCTTCACATGTGTCAATTGACCACTGTAAGCCCAGGAGACCTACAGAGAGCACAAACTTTCAAGAAAGTATTAACTCCTGTAATAGGATGTAGGTAGGGGATACAGTTCACTCAGCTCATGCTGCATAAAGACCTGACCTTTTTACCTTTAGTGCAGAGGATTTAGCTCTCAATGGAGGTAAGCTTAACTGAGGTCTATTATTAAATCAAAACTCATTCCTTGACATGTTTTTGCCAGTGAAGAAAAAAAAAAAAAGTTTGGTAGGGAAAAATGCAAAGTTAAAGACTGGTAGGTGAGGGCGCTAAAAGGTTTCAAGGCTGTGGATGTTCAAGATGCTCCCATCAGCTGAAAGGAAAGACCAAGATCTGATTACTGATAATTTTTAGTGTCCTTTGACCTCATTCTGAGACATAGTCTCTTCTTACTTTGAGAGAATAAGATAGAACTTGCCAAGGAAAAGAGAAATGCAGATTCACAGTTGAGAAGAGTTGGCAGCATGTGTCCCTAGAAACAAACATTTTAATGAACACTTCAATATCATTCCTATACTCAAAGCTCTATAAAAGGCTCAGCTAACTGTGTGTCACAAATATGATAATAAAACTCAGCCAAATAGAAAGAGAGTCAAATAACAGTTCTATAAACAGCAAATCAAATAGAGTATTTTTAGTCCTTTTTTGAACCACAAAACAGAGTGGAGGTTAAGTTGATAAAAACCACTAATTATCCTGACTCAAGGAATCCAAGGATACCTGAGGAAAAACACATTAAAAACGATGGTCTGGCCATATACATTCTGGCAAGGTCTGAGGGTTTTGGCTGTTTTAACTGAAGGAACTGTCATAATTAGAACCCCTAAATAAATTTAGGTAGTGTCAGGAGTAATATCACATTCTTGAAACAGATAAAAATTGAGATTGTGCTGTAAGGATAAAGTAGCAGGCAAATGAGGACACTGAGAAATGTGATTTTGGGGCAACCGGACATTATTTAAACTCCAGGAAGCAAATCCTGTGATTTCAGCTGTCTTGGATTCAAAAAGAATTTATTTATAAAGTAGAGAAGCTTGCCTGCTGCAGGCTCCTGGGATATCAGAATGCAAGAGCACTGCCACTCTAGCACAGAAAGGACATAACCATTGTGCAGAGGCACAAAACCTTCAGTTCCTTTCAGACACATTTAGCTATTATCTGTACTGAAGGACTAACCTTTCTCACCTTTGTGCTTCCTTGAAAAGCATGGTAGGAGGCCAGTCAAAGGATGTCTTTAATGATACCAGAGTCTATGGCAAAACTCAAAGACTTTAGAGATTATAGCAGTCATAACTAGTTCCACACACAACATGTCCCGGAGGAGCGTGAAAAGTGGGGACAATAAAGGAGGAATACATCACAAACAGTGTTCAGGAAATGCCATGGTAAAAAGATGGGAGTATGAAGAGCAACAGATGACCTGCTTACACTCAGCACAGTATTCAGAGTGCTGTATACAGCCATAGTACATTTCATAACCCCTAAAATAACCACAATGAATCACATTGAGCTTTATATCTATGCCTGCACTCAGGTTGTCTGTCAGTTCTGTTTTACATCCCTGTTGTGTGCCAAACACAATATCCTAGAAACAATACTGCCTGCTTCACATGGTGCTATAGAGAGACTATGAGGTGCCTTGTACTTACAGAGCAGAGTAGTGGCTGACTAATCAGTGTTGCAATGACAGGTGCAGGTCACACCCATGTTTTCTTTTCTCTGTTCCTCCTCAGAATAAAATTAGCAACGTTCTCTGAAGCATCTGTTATAATAGTCACTGAAGCAGATTATTATATTGTAAGCTACCTATGGGGGTACATTCTTCCTTATCCATCACTAGCAGACTTGCCAGTGCTCTGAGAAAGCAGGATGCTGCATTTTGCAGCTGGAGTACACAGGGAAAGGATCAGATCTGCAGTGAGTAGTTCTCCCTGAATATGTTCCTTTGCACGTGCCAGAAGGAGGATTATCTCACAATGCTCTCTTCTCAAGTGTTTATCAACCTGTTCTGTAATACCTGAAGTCCTGGATTTTCATCTGTAACTGTTACAAAGTGCTATTCATCAGTATAGGTTAGTAGATGGAATTTAAAATCACTGACAAGAAAACAAAGAACATTTCTTATTTAAAAAAATCAAAACAAACAAAAACCGAAACAAAGCTCCAAACAAACAAAGTAGCAGTCTCTGATTTTGGTCCTTGCTCTCTGAAAAGGTTAGTCATGGTGAGGCTTGTCCAGAGCAGAGGCCAAAATTTTTTACATTTGTGAGTCAACCTTACTCTTGCAATCACCTTCCTCAGCAATGGACTAATACGGATTGTTATAAATCTAGAGCATTTACAATTCTAACCCTCACTGCTGGCATTTACTGAGAAGGTTCAATGCCACAGCATAGTTTTTGTCTTTCTAATAGTGTCCACAACACTGTGCCGCATGATATTCATGTTAAGAACTTAATACAAAGCTTCTCCAGAGGTGCTGTGTGTGGGATGCCACAGTAATTTCAGAGATAACCAAAAGACACAGGTATTTTCTCCACCACCGCCCTGCCAGTGTGATGGAAATGAACAAAAGTTCATTTCAAATAGGGTAAAGAAAAAGTGGTACTAAGAAGTCTGTGGGTTATAGTGGCAGTACTATGATGCTTAATTACATTTTCCGATAATTTCCACAGGCTGCAAGACCCAGTTTTGACTTCAGTTTTGGCAGTTCTGAAGATCAGTAGGCCCAGTTATTTGAGACCTTAAATATTGACTCAGAGCTCAGCAAATGCTGAGTCCATCAGTAAAGGAATGACAATTCTTGTACTGAAATGAAGGCACTTTTTACAGTGTGTCATACAGATTTTAACAGAGAGACACATCCTGGTTGAATCTGATACTCCTTCTGAAAATATACTCCTATCAATCCAAGCAGCTGATCACACCAGTAGTGTGGGTACTGACAACAATAACTAGAAATTTCAGCCCTGGGTAAGTACCGTGACTTCACTCGTGATCAATGCAATTGAGTTATGATTATCTCAAAAGAAGCGTGATGAGTATCAGATCTTCCATTATTCTTAAAATCCTTGATGTGTCCATGCAGTATTTTTTCCCCATATCTACACAGGCCTCTTCAAAGGTAAAAAACAAAAAAAAAAAAGGAATGAAATGTTTACTTTAATCAAAGCCCCACAAGTGAAGTTGACTGTGAAATAACTGTGTTGTGATTTTACAGCTGCTGATAACAAGAGAAAAAAAAGGGAAAATATCTAAAACAACTAAAGATATATGAGTCAGATATAGGAGAGGAGGAGAGGAAGGGAGGGAGGGAGGAAGGAAGGAAGGAAGGAAGGAAGGAAGGACTATCCAAGAAACAAAACTACATTATCTTTTCATTTGGTTGGTTTTGGTTTGTTTTGTTGGGTTTTTTTTGCACTGGAGTGCATACAATAGGATAAGTGGAGAGGATAAGGAATAAAAAGGTTTTTTTTTTTTTTACATGTTTCTAAGTTGCTTATGCCCCTATTAAAATAAAGAATCTCTCATGGTAATTGCATTAGGGTGTTCTGACCTCGCAGCAGATCTTTTTAAAAAGTAGAAACAGACATACTGTAGAATAATACTTTTATTATATTTTCTCTTTGATCAAAAACACACAAAACTGTAAAACAAAAGACCACTGCCAGTCACAGCAAGCAGTTTTTGTGTTTCTTTAAGAGTCATGGCTCCCACCAACAGGAAAGCAACCAAAGAAAAAGAAGAACTAAAAACAAACAAACAAACAAAAAAAGAGATAGTGAAGAGTGAAACAAAAAATTTTCTTCAACATGGAGAAAAAAAACGGGTTTGAATACCAGTGATACTATTTTTCAGTAGAAATAGTGAATACAACTATGCCAATGTATTTTGTGTAAACTGTGTTGAATTTCAGCATAAGAGACCAGTTTTGAATATTTGATTTTCTGAAAGATATTTTCTCAGCCAAGGGAAAGGTCACAATTTACAATTTCCCTAGAAATGAGTAAGAGTCATGTAACCTTACATCCATACTAAACCATGGGTCAGAACACTGACATAAGTCCCTATCCAGTCAACAATAGCTGCAAACCAAAATTGCTAATATATGGATATAAAACCTAAAATGTCAATAAAATGCAGATTTAACAATTATGATAGTTAACATTTCTCCATGTTGCAATGAGTCATTCATTGTTTTGCTTTAAGGGAAAGTTTTTTACACATCTTTATATGGGAAATAATACAATAAAAAAAAAAAAGTAGTAGAGAAAAATCTTTGCAGAAATTTGATGGAGTTTGTTTTCTGATATTGGACAGCTCCTTTTAGTTATAAAAGGCAGACTATTTTATTTTTCGTTCATATCATTCTTAGTTTTTTGGCACAATACATTTTCTTGAAAGATTAAAAAAATCTGTCATGCATGCTCACTATAAAATACTTCAAACCTGAGATCATCCCTAAAAAATCTTTCAATATAAAACATTAAAACTTCCTTTGAAAGAGATGCTTCAGAATGTTCATCTTCACAGTACAGCCCTGTCCTAGTTATAGTGGCTGGGACCAGTTTATCACTGTGGGAATGTAACTGGAACTGTGTATTCCATACCCTCTCTGCCATTTATCATGAACTGTTAACGATGCATTGTTTGCAACAGCTGCCCAGGACACACCTGGCACCTCAGGCTATGGACTGTGTGCATGGGAAAAAAACAGATAAGAAGGTTCCCTGTTTTCACACCAATGATTCAGGTGTGATAACTCCCCTCCAGGAGTCATTAACACCTTCACACCCAACCTGAGGGGTCATGTCTGCTAATGGGCCATCAAGTAGACCAAAAATATCCTGTGACTCACTGAGTAAATTGCCCATTGTGAAAACCCTCACCCTGGGAGAGGTACTGGGTGTTCCTGTCTGAACTGAAGCATATATAAGCTTGGGGTTTTGGAACTTGAGGCACTCACTCGTCAGACTGAGAGGAGGACCAGAACCTCAACAGGACTGCAACTACCACTCTCAAACAGACTGCGACCACCAACCTTCTAGAAGGAAAACAGGTTTTCCTTTTTTTTCTTTTTGCTTTGTACTCAGGGGACCACGTGGTGTTCAGCACAGGGGCTGGTGAGCACCACACTGTTTGTGCCCCTGGGGGCTGGGTTGTACAACTGGGTTTTGAGGGCTGAAACCAATTTTCCTTTGTATCAGTGTATCCATTGTAATCTTTTTAATAAATTGTAGTTCTGACTTCTAAACTCTTTTGAGTTGGATTCATTTCTCCTGCCGGTTTACTTTTAAAACCAGCACAAGCCGAAACTTCTCCTTAAGGTAAGTTTTTTTACTGGAATTGTCTTAATTTCTAGAATGAGAAATCTGTTTTTACCAACTCGTGGGCAAGAACCAGCAACATCTGTGTGTTGTATTTAGCTTCAGATTAAGACACAGAATTACATTACATCTGTTTGTAATTTTCTCCATCTCCATCAGGACAGAGAACCCTACTGAGAATCTGTGCCCTTCTTTCAGCATTGGTTATAAAGAATATACATTTAGTTTCTGAAAGTTCTTTTCTACTGCTGAAGCTGCAACCACCACTGTCCAGGCTTTTTACATATCTGGGTAGGTAGCCAAGGATTTATAAAACTTGGTGACACTCTTTGCTTTTATGAGCTCTGGATTAGACTATTTGAACAGATGCAACTTGACACTCTAACACTTCCCAGAAGCCACACCAACTGTTTGGTGGTGCACTTGATGAAGGCACTTTTGTCATTTGCAAGTGTGCTGTGACTCGGCAGATCTTTAATCTGCTTATAAATGTAGTTTGAAGTAGGTTGACTGTACCCTAGAAAAATCTTGTGAGATTAGCTGTCTCAAAAAATTGCTCTCTGTAGGTTCTAAAACAACAAGAGAGGTCAGTGATGTGCTTTCACGTATGGTCTACAACTCCTTCCCTAGCCTGGGGTCACCAGAGGTGACCAGAGACTAACTGCCTTTAAAATGAAAGTCAGCTGGGAATGTAAAGGGAAACATCTCTGAGAAGCTGAGGGTAAATCATTTCAGAGAAACATATTACATGTCCCACTACACTTTTTATAGTAGATAGGGCAGAAGCCACTAGCTGGTAAAATCTCTGTGCTCAGTTAATCACAACACTGTGTTTACAGGCTACATGGGCAGGAAGGGCTTCCTGAAGCAGCCATAGTGATGAGGCTGCTTTTAAAATGACTGGAAAGGAGTTCAGGCTCCAACAGTCTGTCAACATTGTTCACTACAAAGTATTTCTATAATAGAAGTACTGGAAAGCAATCTTTTAAATTTTCCCCAAGATCAAAACAATATTGGTTTATTCTTAAGGCAAGTGGAGGTACAATTCTAAAAGCACAGTCAGCTACCTATAATGTGCAAATGACGTTTATGGCATGTGGACAGGGTAAATCAGGTGAGCAAGGCACATTGACTTAAACTCTCTTAGCTTGAACTCAGTGCTCAGGGAACGTGATTATTCTCCTTCCAGATTCATCTTAGGTCCAGCAAGACCTAAGAGAAGTTGCCCATGAGAGATTAAATCCAAGCTAAAAGGACAGTGTTACTTCAGTTTTTTTCCTTCAACTGGACTGTTTGAACCACCCATTTTTCTGGGTGATGAAAATTAAGTGTGGGAAACCTAGTAATTTCCAGCAGACAACAATGGGATTTTCCAACAACACTCTGCTCTGGCCCACAGTAGAGCCACACCGTTCCTTCAAAGTTATTTTTAAAGCAGTACAATACAGCTACCCTAAGGCTTTACAAATTAAGTCAGAGGGTTTTTTACAAAGCAGCAGTGCATTAAACCATGCTGGAGTTGGCTGTAAGAAAGAAAGTTTTTAAGCTATGGTCACAGTACCCTTCCTTTATTTAAAATCCTGTTTATAAGCTAAGTCATCTGGAACAATGGATGAAATCAGAGAACACTGCATGGGGAATGTGTTTTTTCATCAACTGCTCTTTTTTACCTCAAAAAACTGCTTACATGCTAATCAGGCACCACATGTTATTAGCCTCAAGAGAGGTACAGATTTTGTGGTCAAGCTGTGCATTATTCAAAATAATTTCTGGAATTTATCCAACGTGACGTTTTTTTAAATAGGTTGTTGATCACACATTTCTTCATGAAGTAATTTGACAATTTGCTTAACATTTGGAACTAGATTTACATGAGGGATTATTTTTCATTATTTCTTTGATAAAGAAGCAGAATATGATGCATGCTGCTTCAGGTGAAAGATGTGGGTAATTGATATGACTCTGGAATTGACTATCCTGTTCCTTAATTCTAGATGCATTTGTGGTTTTAAAGTACTAAAGATCAGTAATATCCAACCCTCCCCACTCCAGATAGAAATTGTTATGGTTTAATAGAGCCATACTTGTCTTCCCCTTTGTCAGGATCAGTGGATTTACAGGGAATTAGGTGTTGACAGGAATAATTTCTAAATAGCAGGATTAGTTCTGCAAACTTCTGTGAATCTACTGACAGCAAGCAATAGACTCAATATGAAAAGTTCTCTGATCGGGTGCCAAGATTTGCCCAAAATTTTATAGATTTTCTGAGCATATTGTGTTTTATTATTCTTTTGTGAATAGCTGTTAAGATTAGCAAAACTGCTGAGTGACAATTTCAAGGCCATAAAATTTTAGTGGTCCCTATTGTATGCAGATCTGGCAACAATAATTCACGAAAAGAAGTTTAACTTCTCTTTCAGAAATGGAACACGGCACTGAAGATCCTATCATTTTATGCCTCTGGACTGTCAGGTAAAACTTCTGTATCTTACAGCGCTTATCAAACAGAGCCTTCTGAGAAATAAAGCTGGTAATTAGTGAGTCTGAAAATTGGATGAGTGAAAATTCCAGAGTCACTGTCCATACACTGATTACAATCCAATGACTGAAAGCTGTTTCTTGTGCTAGTATGAGAATACTGATATCAGGGCTAGGGTTGTTAGATGATAACAAGTAAATATTTTATAGTAATTAGAGGATGAGGAGTTAAACTCTCCATCTCTTGAGACCTTGTACTGCACACAACCCGGAACTTGCCCTAGCACAAGGTCAGCAGAGCCAGATGAGCAGTTTGGCAAGAGCTTGGATTCAAAGTTGCTGCTTCTGCCTCACAGTGAATTTCACCCGCGTTGAATCGTTTGTGAGAGCCCAGATCCTGCCACTGATAAGATCCCAGCCTAAGTGTAAAGAAGGATTAGGAATGGTGTATTTATAAATTCACAGGCATACAGGTTTTGATTCTTCAAAAATGGCATTAGTATACAGGTATGTAAGGCGAAATAACAACATTTCACAAAATCACAGAGTGGTTTGATTTGGAAGGACCTTACAGACAGTGTAGTCTAATGCATTTCTCACAGGTACAGCTGACATTATCTGACTCTTGCCTGTCCTACCCTGCTTCCCATTCTGTTTCATTTTTTCCAAACTTGAACCAACTATATCAGGTGTCTGGTCTAAGCATGATTCAATGAAGAGGGTTTGAATAGGGTTCTAAGAGCTCAGTGAAGAAAACACTTTCCACATCATGAAAATAAGGATTGGGTTTTGAATGGAGAAATAATAGTTTACCCTTTTGAAAAAAAGGGCCAGTTAGTGTTTGAGCACTAAATCATTGTTCTCAGCATGGGTTTTGCTTAGTCTTCTCCATCGCAAACCTAATCTTTTAGAGATCTTAATTAATTGAGTTTGACAGCACTCCCAATTACCTGGTGTAAGAATTGATACGCTCACAGGTATCCCAGAGGACCAAGACCATGGCCAAAGTATTAAGGAAAAATGTATTCTGAAGCCAGAAACCCAAATACACTATTAATTCACATAGCAGGTGAAAAGAGCAGGTGTAGGCCTGTTTTCTGGTGCTTTTGCATGTGCACAACTTCAAAGTTGTGCTTGTCCCTGTCCTTTTACGAGCCCTCTCTCACCAAGCAGGGCCCTTACAGCATGTCTGTGGGAAAGTGTCATCTCTACACAGGAATCCTACGTCTCAAAACAGGCAGAGAATGAACAACTGTAGGTGTAATAAATCGAATTTTCCCACACTGATCTTTTCCAGGTCTAGTTTTCCTAGCACTGAAAGCTTCCTTGAGCAAACACTCTTTTTCCTTCTTGAATAAATCTTCCACGTTTAACTTTCCTATTCCTACCTCTAGTCTTATTTTTGCTCTACCCCCTGGGAACTAAGATCTGAATAAGTAAAAACTAAAACTGTCAAAAACATTCACTAATGTGGGACATTTAATTTAGAATTAAGCATTAAGCCATCATCCTCCTGAACACTTAGCATTTTGTAGGACCTTGTAAGTTCAAAACACAAGTTTAAGTGATTTCAACCTCAGTTGTGTGCTCGAGGCTTCCACAGATCAGTTCCTGGATATTTCATACTGAGCACACAGAAATATAAAACTAACTCACAGTTAGTGGCCAACTGTGAAAGAGCTGACTTTTTGCTCTTGGCTCTGTCTGAGTTTGCTTTGCTTTTAAAAAGGACTAAACCTGACCATCATGCACTACACAAACCTGATTCATTTTTAAAGCACAGTTAATCTCATAGGCTAACTACGAGTGGAAGGAAGGACTGCAGGAGGCCAGAAAGTATTAGTGAGGTTTGGATTTGCTTGTCTATTTGTTTTGGAGGGATAAGGAGCTCTGTGCAAAATGTCAGCAGAATTTTGGCAGTGAGGTGAAGAAAAAAATGTGAAAAGGAAAGAGTTGGGGGAAAGTCTGGGTGAGCTCTCCAGCATCTCTCATGAACTTTTGATCTCCCATTCCATCTGATCTGATCCTTGATCATCTCCTGTCCCCGAATACTGACTTAGTTGCGTGGGCTCCCCAGGCTACTTCTGCATCAGAAAGTGACCCCATAGCAGCGGGCCAGAACAGAAAATAATACAATATGTGAAATGGGATGTGGGAAGAAATGGCAAATGCCACTGGGGGAGCAATCCCCAGAAACACACAGCACTGCTTTATGCTCCCTCAGCAGCAGTAGCAGCAAGCCCGCCTGTGTGTGAGGCTGTGCAGCAGGCAAGAGGCAGCCTGACTGCTCAGCAGCAAACGCTGCTCTGGCAGATGGTCTGAGCTTCCTTGGAAAAGAGACAGAAATTATACAGTCAACAAAGCTAAAGACCCTTCATAGGGTCTCAATACAACCTTTCCAAGGATATTCCATTGCAATTTTTCTTCTATAGGTAACCACATGTTTGACTGTGCCCAGTACTGGCATTGTCTCCAAACGTATATCCAGAAGGGAAGGCAGGTGGATGGAAGAGCATAAAAGATTTAGGTTGTGCAGCAATCATCCTTTCAGACACTTCCTCATTCTCAGCTACTTGATTTTGCAGCAAGACGTACTTTTTTATGTGAGTGATTTTGGATGCATAGACATCAAAAAAGCAAATATCAGAAATCACAAAAAACCTTGAAGAATGCCACATCCTAAAGCCTGAAAAAAATAAATGGACAATCAATCTGCTCTACAGGATCTCTCCATCCATCTCTAATGAAAAATTCACAACCTGTAATACCTTTCACCCTGGTTTCAAACTAATAACATTTGCATGCTAAAGACTCCCATTAAAGTTAATGGATGCCTTGATCCTGTAAAGCGCACAGGAAAGAAGCACAACAGAAGAAGGATTACTTTCTTCTTTCTTGGGTACTTTGTAGTGAAGATAATGCCATATGTCACAAATACTCAATAAACCTGATAGGTAATGTCCTCTGCTTGCAAAGAAACATGCAAGAAGACACTTTTGAAGATGCACATTTATTTATATCTATTGATTCAGCTATGTCTTCACTTTTGTTCTTTGAGAAAAGCAGAACTGTCTAAAACATGTACAGTCCATTAAGGAGATGGTGTTACACAAGTTCACAGTCCCTATTCCTTCATCAGGTTTCCACTGTTACTGTACATCTGCAAATATTATCTCCTTGTATAGAGTTATCTACTCCAATGTGCATTGCTAATTTCATATGCAGCAGAGCTTGGTAGCTTTGTGTATACTGCGCTCTGTCAGAAGGCATTTGGGACCAGAAGATGCTGTTGGAGCCTAAACTTGTTAAACTGCCTATGACATGAATGAGAGCTGCTTGCAAAGATGAGAGATACAGCATGATCTCAATGAATGCAAAATAAAACAACTTTAAAAGAAGGTTTTCCTATAAGAAACTGGATCATTAACTGAATCTGTAACTTGAAATTGTCTTCAGGGACATATGTATGTGTATATGAAAAGAGAAGAATGCTTAATGCATCTATCCTTGAAACATCAGTACAAGATCAGGAAATATTTTAACTTTATTTTTTTTTTATTTATTCCCTTAGAGGAATTCTAGATATTTTTAAAAAATTGTTTTTTCAATAGACTAGGAACATTATGTATTATAAAAATCCTCCCCCCAACATTCATCCATGACAAATTGTGATAACAAGTTCATAGGAAAAATATTCTCAACACAAACAGCTTTTCTCTGTTCCACTTTCAGTGCATTCTCCTACAACCCAATTTACACCTTCATATTGCCTAAGCTTTTTCTTTGTTTGATTTAGTTCCCCTATCCTTTCCTCTTAATAATTGAGACGTGTTTGCCTAAATTTATAGGGTATGATCATGCACCTTTTCATAAAGACTGGATAAAATGCCATTTTTAAATGCACAGTTCTACCAATTAGGATCAATTGTTCATTTTCTCCATCAGGTTCCAGTATATAATAGTTCCAGTACTTCTTTCACAGATTGCTCAAACTAATTTTGCTAAAAATTGCAGTCACTTGACACATCTCAATTCTTACTCCTATTCTCCTTCCAATTATCTGCATTTTGCTGTTGTTTATAAGCTCTTAATCACAGTCCTCTTTCTCTCAGCACTGTATCAATGCTTAATGCACTCCCTTTTCTGACTACATAGAGAATTTTATAGCATTAGTATTAATTTTGACCCCTATTTCCAAAATCTGATTTTCAGCCAACTTATCCAAACCTGAACTGAGAAAAAACTTCACCTGCAATTTATAGGTAGTTTAGGGTGATTTTTTAATAACGCTTCAGTGGACTGTCCAAGTTACATATTCAGTTCACATTTTCCTTTTCCTCCTCATAAGTGCCAGCAGTCATTGAAGGCTCTACATAAATTTGTCACTTGGCAAACTCAAACTCCTTGGGACTTTCTCTGCCATTGCAGCCCTGGGCTGCTGTGGGCTGCTGCAGGCTTTGCTGGAACAGAATTTGGGTGGCACAAAAGTTTGAACAGAGTTGACTTATTCCCTCATATCCCGTATTGCACCCTGTTTCTTAAACTGGCTTATAATATGATTCCACATAACTGGAAATGCAGGAGGAGAGAAAAATTGAAAGGAGGAAAGAAAACCTTTCCAGAAACCTTAGGAAGAAGGAGGAAGACTGAAAAACAAGATGATGGTGGAATAAAAAATGGAACAGCCTTTGCACTGAATGTAAGGAGGAAGTAGGGAAAGCTGAGCTGTTGGGGGGAGGGAGAGAGATCAAGACCTCTTGGTAAGAATGAGAAGGAGTAAAACAGAAGTCAGGAACAAGGAGAGAGCCTATCACAGAAAAATAAAACAGATTAGGAAGGTGGACAACTGTAAAAGCCTGTGTGAAAAAACTGGGACTGGAAGCCTGGAGATATAAGAACACAAAGACCTTAGAGAAAGGATGAGAAATGGTAATGCAAAAAGACAGATTGGGGAAAAAAGAAAGACCCACTATGTGAGCCCTTGAGGAAACAATGACCAAAGACCTTGTGATACAACACGGGAGCATCTGTGCTCTCCAATCTTCTGCCATCAGCAGAACAGCAGTAGCAGCAGCAGCTTTGGCATCCAGGGACACAGCACCCTACCCTCCTTGAGCATAGGTCCAGTGATAACGGTTTGTCACGTTTCGTTAGTCGCTTTGGCAATTCAAGTGGGAAAGGTCTCTGCACAGGATGAAGAAACATTCATCCCTGCTGGTGACCCCAGCAGGTGTAGGCATAATGCCATATGCTCTAATGACTTGAGTGCTTCTTTATCTTTTAAAAGCCATATATAGCTTATACAAAAGTAAACTATGCATTTTTAAAATACTGCAGAAGTAAATTCTCATAGATTACAAATTCACCAGTCACTTTTATATACAATATTTTCATTCAGCTTTCTCCAACACTGAAGCCATACATCATTTTTTTAAGGGACCCTGCCTTTCTCACTGTACTGAAGGACTAATATTTTGGGAACAGATGATATCTGAGTCCCAAAGAAGATCTACATATACAATACCTACCTCATTTGTTGTGGAATGGTAAAAAAGCATGACAGGGACACATAAATTCTTTCTCCTGGGAAATTGTCTCTACCACAGACTATATGGCCCACATGGCATGAGAGCTACCATACAGCAAAGGGCAGCATAACCTTCTCTCATATTGTTAAGTCAATATCTTTCCAATGACAGTCATACTGTGCTCAATATTTTTTGCTAGTGTACTTATAAAAAATCTTGATAGAAAACCTTTAAGGTAGTCAGGAAACAGACTGAAAAGTAATTTATTAATGAGTATTAAAAGTTTTCAAAGAGAGCTCTCAGTTTAATTAGGATTCATCTTTCAAACGATATAAAAGTAAACAATTTTTATTGTGACATTATATGCTAACAGTTTATATAAATACATTAAAGTAATTCATAGTGTGTTTGCCAAACTTTCTCAAAATTCTCAATAAAATACTCAAAAGTGAATACTTAACTTCGACAAAACCCCAAATTTTACACATATCACCGCAAATATTTTAGGAATTTCTACAGTGTTATAATCAACAAA
The DNA here is from genome assembly GCA_013396735.1 of Grallaria varia. Taxonomy (NCBI): domain Eukaryota; kingdom Metazoa; phylum Chordata; class Aves; order Passeriformes; family Formicariidae; genus Grallaria; species Grallaria varia. The sequence continues at coordinate 23,914 of VWZG01013023.1, read as the reverse complement.
ATGAGGATCTCTGCTTGGAATGCAGCAAACAGAGCAACTGACATGAAGGAATATAAACCATTTCTGTCAAGGCACAGGCTAAACTTGGACAGTTCTTCATTCTCTCAGTCACTGCCTTTGCCTTCTGTGACATGGACAGAGTGACTGGAGAACTTTTTGGTGAAGACTGAGGTAAAAAGTCACCAAGTATCTCAGTGTTCTCCCTATCCCAGGCAACGAGGTCTCGCATTTCCTTCTGGAGAGGACCCATCTGTTCCCTAGTCTTCCTTTCATCACTGATGTACTTAGAGAAGCTTTTCCTGTTGCCCTTGACACATCTGGCCAGATTTAATTCTATCAGGGCTTTAACCTTCCTAACCATCCTCCAAGGATGCAGACTACACCATGTCTCCTCTGGTTCTGTCACTGAACACCACTGGAAAGAGTTTGGTTTTGTCTTCTTTACTCCCTCCATCAGGTATTTATACACACTGATGAGATCCATCCAGAGCCCTCACTTCTCCAGGATGGACAGTCCTCAGCCTCTCCTTGTAGGAGGGTAGTCCAGACTTGTAATAGACTCAGTGGCACTTTACTGGACTTACTTCAGTAGATCCATGTTTCCATCATACTGTGGAGTCCAGAACAGGGCACAGCACAGCAGCGCTGAGCAGAGGGAAGGGGTTACAACCCCCACCTGATGGCAACACTTTCCCCTCATGCAGCCCAGGATAACGTGAGCCTTCTTGGTTGCAAGGGCACATTGCTGGTTCATGTTCAAATTTATGTTCATTCACCAGGACCCCCAGGACTTTTTCTGCAAAGCTGCTTTTCAGCTGGTCAGCCTCCAGACCCTGCTGGTTGCTCTTTCCCAGGGATAGGATCTTGTACTGCCCTTTGATGAACTTCATGAGGTTCCTGTTGGGTCATTTATTCCAGCCTGTAAGGATCTGACTGAACAGCAGCACAACTCTCTGATATGTAAGCTGACGATCTTGCTGAGAAGGCACTCTGCTCTACCATAGAATCATTAAAGTTGGAAAAGGCGCTTAAGTTAACTAGTCCAACATTGAACCTTGCACAGCCAAGTCCCCCACTAAATCATGCCCCTAAGCACCACAACTACACTGCTAAATATCTCCAGGGATGGTGATTCCACCACTTCCCGGGGTAGCCTGTTCCAATGCCTAACCACCCTTCATGTGAAGATTTTTTGTCCTAATGTCCAATCTAAACCTTTCCTGGTATAACCTGATACGATTTCCTCTCATTCTGTCATTTGTCACCTGGGAGAAGAGATCGACTCCCACCGGCTACATCCTCCTTTCAGGTAGTTGTAGAGAGGGATAAGGCCTCCTTTTCTCAAGGCTAAAGAAGCCCAGCTCTCTCAGCTACTCCCCTTCATCAGCTTTGTTGTCCTTCTTTGGAAATCCTTATGTAAATACGCTAAATAGTATTGGTGCCAGTATTGAACCCTGGGGTACACCACTCCAGACTGAGCTCCAGCTGGACTTGGTGCTGCTGATCACAACCCTTTGATAGTTGTTTCTCTTGGCTCCTAAAAAGCATGAAAGACTTTCAAAAAAACCCCAGTTTCTTGTCAGCAATTGAGGGGGACAGTGAGGACAGATTAGCTGCCACACTGTGTCCTTCTGTGTCTCAATGAACCCTCGGACACACATCATACAGCGCCTGTGAGCATATGGTGTGAAAGAGGGAGTGAAACCTGTGAGAGAATGAGCCTGAGTGAGAGAAATAAACTTTATTTATTTTTCACCTGGCCTCGCACAAGGTCTTACACTGAATTTTATTACCTTAATGACCTAAGCGTTCTGCTAAACAGCAGCTTAGATTTGTTTCAGATGAAGAAATTTAAACAGATATGAATGTGACAGATGTATACAAAACACTGAACAGCATAAAAAGAAAACATCTATGAACAATGTGATACAGTCAAGTCAAATTGCAATCGATTAGTCACTGCTGAAGCAGAAAATGAATACAGGTGGTAAAGTGTTGATGTACAACTTCCAGTATTTGTGTGGGCAGTCACAGACAGACACACAAACAAACAACTTCAGCAATACGCATTCCCTTTGAAGCTTATTTTTCTCACTTAATCTTTTATATTGAAAAAGTACAAAGGACATATCTGAACACAATGGAAATGGGTGTAAGAAATCTAGACTTTCCTGAGTCATAGATTAAATACTTTTAGTTGTATTCAAAAAAAGTGACCTATACAGTTCCGCACAAATGTGTATTTCAGATCTCACTATGTACCTATAACATTTCTCAGTGCATCACATTGCAGTGAATATTCCCCAAATGTAGACATAGTGAAAGACCTAGAATTGAATAGTTTAGAAAGCATATTTCCAAGTGCTGTAAGAGTATTTTAGATTATTTGACCCACCTGTGTCTTGTATTATCTGAGATATAATAATGTGATTACAAATATGACCATATGCTTAACTGGCTTACTCCAACCTTGTAAAACCATTAAAACCATTTGCAGTACATGAAGTGTGTTCAAATACAACCCCACACGACATTACGAAGGTGAAAACTAAATATGAAATAAATGGAAATTTAAGATTTTGGCATCAGGTTACCTGATTTGCATGCAATAGCTAAACAAAATAAAACTATTACATACATGCAGTGAAGCAGAATTGCTGCAATTTGCCATCTTGAAACTGTAGATTTTGGTGATTTGCTCTAAAAAAAAAAAAAGTCTAGAAGCCATATAAAGGCCAGCTTTTGCATATAATTACTTGGCAATATTTCTTGCAGGAAAAAGTATTTATGATATCAAATGCTGAAGTGTTTTCAGATAACGAAAACCTACTAAGTGCTCTTACAAATATCTATTTAAAACCCTGGAAAGTCTTTGCAAATAGGTTGTGATCTCAAGGTCTACAAGTTTCCAGGGCTTCATGGGTGACCAGTATACATCAAAACTCGACCTTGCTGAGCAAGTTATTTGAACTATGTGAATTATTTGAATGCAGTGAATGGTAAAAATCAGGTTTTACAACAATTGTGATGTAAGCATTTGAACCATTTTAAACCATATTACAGTCAGTCAATACACATTAGTTAGTATACACTGAATTCAGTATACATAAAAGGAGTGTGGCTGTGCAGAGACTGCAGTTCAGAAAGGAGGGAAGCCAGCAATAGGACACACAAGAGGGCATACAGGTAATGATGTGCACTTCTGCTCCTACCCCCAAGGAGACATAAAAGCCAAACTCCTGAATCATCAGAATGGCATCCTATAGAAAAGAAATACTGTGCAAGCACAAGGGTGAAAAGCACTGACCCAAATCCCTTCCCTGCTGGAAGCCACAGGGGTGAAAAATATTCAGACTGCTTCAGAAGAGTCTAGATGGCTGGGGTACAGAAAGTGGTGAAAGGTAGGTACTCAGAGAAGGCATCCTTGCCATCAGAATGTAGACACCAGTTTGGGATAGGATGAACCATTTCCTAGGTTTCCATCCTCCTCATTGATCCAAGATATCTAACCTTGTATCCTGCCCCTCTCCTCCACCCTCCTATGCTACACTTAGGTAAGGAAATCTTCACCATGAAGTGTAGACAAAATGCAATTTCCATTGCACAAGAGAAAGAGAGAAAAAGAGACAGGAAGCAATTATATTTTTTTAAAGGAACATATAAATGGTTACATTACTCATATTCTCTTTTTCTTTTATTCTTTTCCATATTGCATTACAATGTAGATTTAAAAAAACCCCACAAAACCAACAAAAAAACCCAAAACCAAAACAAAATAACCCCAAGCAAACAAAAAACCCCACCCAAAACAAATGAGAACAAACAAACAATAAACTTAAAACAACAAAGCCAAAAAATTATTCCAGTGAAAGACTATGTTGAAGGATTTTCCTTTGTTTCTTTTTCCATGATGTCATGAGGAAGAAACTTTGGCCTCTAAAAAACAGTTTATTCCAGGTTTGTTTCAAAAAGCAATTAAGGGAAAGACCCATATTAAAATGGCTATAATTATTCCAATTTGAACTAAAACAGATGCATAATTTAATAATTGTAGAACAGCATAATTTTTCTCACTACATATTTTCTAGTTCCCTACTTTCCCTCTAAGTGCAACAATGCAGCCAGTGATTAAATGAAAAATAAGATCCAAACTTCCAATTTAATTATAGCCATATGAAAAACAATTGCAAAAATCACATAATAAGTCAATGTATTAACTCTGCTCACCAAGAGTGAGAATGAGGAGAAGATCTATCAAATTAATAATACTTCAAAAGCTTCTGAAATTCTGAACTCTTCATTCATACAAGTAATCCAGTGGAAATTCACAGTAACCAGAGTTCCTAAATATTTGTTCAAGGAAACATTAACAGGCATGCTGATAGTGTCAGGCACCCCTAATAACCGCCTCCCAGGTGGGTTAACTAGAACTATACAAATAAGGGATTTTTTAAGAACAGTGGCAAAAAAAAAAAAAAAAAAAAAA
>VWZG01013023.1:0-16013 GCA_013396735.1 Grallaria varia | reverse complement strand
GCTGTAACAATAGGACAGGGAGCTGAACTCTATCCCTATTTACACCTTTAATAATGGAGGAACTGAAACATAGATCAGAGACTGCTTTATCATAGGTCAAGTTATGCCCAGCTGAAAGCTCTGATACAGAAAAACCACTGAAATGGTCAGTCTTCAAAAGTGTCGAGTATACTTAAGAAAAAATATTAGCAGAATTTGGGTCTAAAACATCTGTCTCTGAAGTAATTCAAGGAACATTAGTCACATTAATCTTTTTTCAGATTTCATTTGCAATTGAAGAGATATCTTAAAAGTATTCAACTAACAACAAGCCAGTTGTTCTGAAATCTGTTCTTTGAATCAAACTGCACTAAATATCACTAAAGCAAATCCTATAAAAAGCAGATTTTTCATGTTTTCCCTGAAAATTCTCCTCTAGAAATTATCTGCATAACTTATTCACTAAAAAAAATACTAGAAACATCTGCTTCCATGTCATCATCTTAACCTTCTTATGAAAGATTACTTATATTTGTAAAACAGTACAGCAAGGATTGTCTATTGAAGAACCTTAATCACCTGTTCGGGCCACAGTAGGAGGATGTGGGAGTTTCAACAATGTCCATGAATATCTGAAGGGAGGATGTGCCAGAGACAGAAGAAGACTCTTCTCAGTGTTACTCAGTGACAAAACCAGAGACAACGGGCACAAATTGAAACATGGGAGGTTCTGTCTGGGCATCGCTTTTTTACTGTGAAGGTGACTGATCATGAGCAAAAACCCTGCATAGAACAGTATCGGAAGCAGTGATCGGAATTGCACTCCGTTCACTCCCAGGGCAGTGTCCTATGTAACAGATCATGTTACTTCTTGTTGGCTTTACCTCCTGCCCTTCAAACTCTATATTTCTCTTCATAAAATGGGACCAGTACTCCAAAATTAATGGAACTTTGAACCTAGGTTACATAGATCTAATTTCGAATCTGGAACTGAACCATGAGAAGTAAGGGTTTAATTCCTTCTCTCTCTGTGACAGTTTTACCTGCAATTAATGATGAATAATTTACCTCCAATCATCAAACATTTGAAAGAGTGCTGTGCTTCCTGGTCTGTGCATTGCTGCTGTGATGTGCTACACTTGCTTATAATATCCTTTCCAGATAAAGCCCCTCAAAGGACTTCTGTAGAGGGCTACCTTGCCTGGGAACCCTGAGGAGCAGACAGCTGCAGATATTCTCAACTCTGCTACTAAGGTGGCAATTTCACATTTATAGTTGTAGAATTTTAGCCGTCCATAAGTTTTCTCAGGAAAGTGAAGTTTCTTGCAAATTAAGTAAGATTTTTGGGTAGGTCTGACTGTTGATCTTACTTGAAGTGCCTGACATCAACTCCAATAATCTCAGTATACACACCTGTTTCTGAAAGGCACCGCATGTAGCTGTAGCATCCTAGTCTGATAAGAACACAAAGTTAACCATATAGTATTTCCCTATTTACCAGTCAGCAACACATTTTATTTTTCACCTGTATGATCTTGTACTGGAACAAATAATCCAGAAAGGTTGTATAGTTTCCATCCTAGGAGGTTTTCAAGAGCTGATTATATAAATCACTGAGTAACTTCTGATCTCAGACCTGCTGCTGCTTGGAGTGGGGAGTTGAACTACAGATATGTTGAGGTCTCTTCCAGTTTCTTTTTTCCTATGTTCCTGTGAGGTTTTCTGCTTTATCTAAATTTTGCAGCAAGTTTTGATGGTGCTTGTGCAAAAGTTGTAAGTAGAGGATAAGATCTGACTGTTCTAATGTTGAACCCATCCTCAGGCCATCTGACTACAAGTGTAATTTTATTCTGATAGGAAATGTCCACTAACATGGTCCTTTATATACATTTCTGATTGACTGGGTTTTCTTACCAGACTGGATGGATAAACTCACGGCAAATTTTGCAATGGGTTTTGTCTATTCAAGCAAACACTGCACCATGGGCAATCACTAGCTGCTTCAAAGTATCATTTGAATTTTGAGTTGTGCCAGTGACCATCTGAGTTGCACAAAGCAACTCCTGCTTTCTCTCATAAAATGACAGAGACCTGAAAAAGAAAGGCTTCCAGATTGATTTCAAGCTTCTTATGATTTTCCTAAGAGAGCTGGAGAAATAAACTGGGAATTATCACATTAAAAAAAAATTAATTCTCTTACTTTCTATTTGTCTGAGCAAATTAGCCTAGGCAAAATGTACTGGAGGATAATGAAATGGAGGATCTCTTCCAACACATGCCAGAGTTCTTACCTACTTCCCGTGCTGTATATGCTATATCTTGTAACAATGTGCTTTACCTGCACAAAAATGCTGTATGGTGCTGCAACTGTGAAGTTGCAGTTAACCTCAAGAGTTTCTCTGCCTTGCCTATGCGCTTGACTAATTACAACTAATTTTGACATTTTGCATTGATACTGTGGAGCCTCTTTGTGAGTTTTCTGAGCTACATTTTGAATGCCTTTTTCACATCTTTCCAGAACAAGCCATTAACAGCAACTGCTACTGCAAAGTAAATTATTCTAATATAATCTATGTTTTAAAACACAGTTTAGGCTAAAATCTTAAGCCTCTCACAAGCATGCTGATGGTGTGTCCCTTGCCAGATTAATATGATTTTATTCTGTTTATATTCCTTCAAATGGCTGGAATCCCATGTTTGTGCTCCATTGGAGGGATGGGGCTCACTTAGCATAATGTGGGAAAATCCATCTAGGTTTTATCTCTCTCACTTCATCCCTCACCTGCCTTGCTGCCCTGCCCAGTGCAGAACATGGGCGATGCTGGTCAGAGTTACATCCTTCCCAGCACTCCCTTGCAAAAGTACAAAGACAGTGAGCACAAACTGAATCACAGGAAGTTAAATTTAAACACAATAAAAGACATATTTTGCTGTGAGAGGAGTCAAACTCTGGAACAGGTTGTACAGAAGGGGGCTAATGGGTCTCCATGCTTGGAGATACTTGAAACCTCATTGAGCTCTATGAGGTCTGCACTGGCTGAGCCTGCTGTGAGCAGCGTGGTTGGATCAGACCATGTCCAGAGATCACTTCCCACCACCGCCCATATGCAGATTCCATGAACCAGAGTAAAAGATGTTTTGTAGCCTTTGCATTCTCCACCATTAAGACAAAGTTTCTATACAGAAACAAAACCTTTTCTACTCCAACTAGTATGTTACCCTGAACATTAAAAATGAAAAGAATGTAGGATGTGCCTGAACCAAATTATTCAAAAGCTGAGAAATGTAAATTATGTGAATGCTTTAACAAACTCTTTTTTGACACTTTCGTGAAAGATGCTTTCTAAAAGGTTCCTGAATATCATTACCCTGTCTTTTTAACTCTTTAATCAGCATTATTCATTAGCTCTGTCAGCTATTCTAGTGACACACTGAATATAATATCACCTATCTCCCTGTGGGCACAGATTTTGATACAAAAAGTAGATGGTTAAAGATTAACCTTTATTTTTCTCACTTTTACAGCTAGTGAACAAGTGTTGAGATTCTAGTTACTATTAACTTTGCAGTAGTAGGATTGAAATACTTTGGTGTCTTTAAGATGCAGAAAAAAATCTTAATAGCATTTTATATAGTCAAAGTATGTCTTCAAGTAACTCTGCCTGCAGCTGTGATTACTCAGCAATTACTTAAAAGAAGCTTCAGGTATCATAAGTTGGATCCCTTGATAATGCACTTTCAATGTCCAATTCTGAGGATTTCTACTTTGCCCTTCCTCTTATACTTACTTTGTGGCAGAAGGAGGGGCAGAAACCAATTTCTCAAGCTTACGTTTATTTTCCTTAACTTTCTGAGTCTTTTGTTTGCCATCACCCATATTCTCTGCATAACACTCAGATTCCTTATCAAATGAGGCAAGGACACAGGTACCTCCGCTATGCAACCTAAATTCATCTCAGTGCACTGGACAAATGTACCGTATGCAGTAACAGACACATGCTGTCTTTTGGAAGAACTATGACCATTGAAAAAAGAGATAACCAAGACGTGCACAGTCAGAGAGCTAAAACATATTTGTGCTCACAACCCTGCTGTCCTGAGCTGCGATAACAGCCCTGACCATTTCTGAATACTTCCAGCACTGTTTGTGTTTGTGTAGAAATCTCCTGTGCTCCTCAATACTTAAAACCAGCACGAGAGGGAAAAATCATATAGCAGCAAGCTGAGTTCATGTCCCTTAAATCAGAAAAGGTTTTCAATCTTTTACATCCATCATTTAAGCCAACACACAGCTGTAGTCACAACACTTCCATATGGAGCAACCAGAAGATGTGGAGAAACTGCACGCCTTGCTAAAGTGTCAGCGATTTCTTGATCATGGAGAAATGGCAAGGTGCCAGCTCCTGAGCATCTCCTCTGTAGCTGCACACTACTTTTTTCAGGACATCAGCCCTACTTATGTGTTTTGATTCTTCTCCTATCTTTTTTAATTTTTGTGGCTAGTGTTCTCAGACCTAAATGAATATTCAGTGCAGTTTAATCTTTGCTATTGGGTGCTTTGAAACTGTCATGATTTCCACTAAACTCTGTGGGAGTTTTGACTTGGAGTTCAGGCTGATCTGAATTTTATCCAAATACATAGAAACATTTTACTCCATATTTTTAGACTGATCACACTGGTCAATCACATGTCTAAGTTAGCATTCCTCCAGTTGTCCTCAAGGACCTCAAGTTGATCCTCAAGGACTGTTTTTTCCTAGGATATCACTTAAATGCTCAGTAGAGAAGCAGAAATGACAAAAACAAATGTGGGAGTGATGTGCTAACTCCCATGATGTATTCCTGTGCAAATTCCCTTACACTGGAAGAAAGACTGCAGAAAAACATGCCAAAATAATCTCTACTTAAGATGAGGTCCCTAGCAGACAAATTCTATGTATATTTATAAGAACAGTTTGTGATGATAGTTAGATTTCCCAGGATATTTTAGTGGAAAAAAAAAGACTACACACACACAGAGTGCAAGCAAAAAGAACTGCAATGCTCAGTTGTTCTGTTCTCCTTGCTGTGCTGGAGCAGTATTTATTTTAAAATCAGTTTGACTTGATCACACTTCCACATTGAAAATATCTCTATTACTTGTTGCATGTATGACTCAATCATTATTTATGCTTTCAGTTTAAAAATCTTCCTGTGACTTCACCAGTGAATTACCTATTTTAAGTGTTGTCAAAATCTTAACTCTAGATATAAATGAGTAATGACGTTTTTTACAAAAAGTTTATCTCATCTAAAATTGTACTGCCAGCATTTGCTTATTCTTTCAATAATTCTTTAGGCCAGAATCACTGAGCTTGAAGTTCTTCATTAATTGGCTTAGTTTTTAAATAAAATGACTTAGAGTAATTTCTAAAGATGATAGAGAACAAGTGGGTGTGAGTTTCTGATTGAGTCAATCTCATAGGAACAAAGTGAGTTCTTGTAAAACTAGCAGACCAATAGGAAAGGAATGCTTTGCAAGAACCAAAACTGATTTCCTGTTTGCAGCCAGCAGGAGTAAAACTAGAATAGCTTTCTGGTGCTGAGGAAGAACAGGAACTTTCTATAAGTGAATAATTTTGAGTAGAAGCAGAAAATAAACTTGATACGCTCAAGCTCTGTGGTAGCTTTTATAATAAAGTTTGCTGTAAATAGTCAATTGCTTTTTAGCTCGTTGCCACTGACCTTCAGGAATGCATTCTAGCTCCTTCACCATAAAAGCATGATCAAAACAGCACTAATGAAGCTCCACATTGAACTAATGATAGCAAGGAACACATCATCAGTCAAGAGTCTCACTGTCACAAAATCAGTGAGGTTGGAAAATACCTCAAAATCACCAGATCTAACCCTTAGCCCAACACTGCCAAATGCAGTACTAAACTATATCCTAATCTTGAACAATTTTGTTCTGTTGCAGGGACCATTCTCCTTTTCTCACTATTGCTTCAAGGCCCTTGTTTCTGTCTCTGCAGAAGGGTCTTTAGGGGGACACCAACCCTCCTTTGTACAGGGAGAAGTTATAGCAGAGAGTGAAAAATAATTTCTGTGCAGGTAAAGGTTTTCAGGAGTGTTTAAATGACTCAGGAACCACAAGCCTCACTGAAAATAACACAAGGGCTTTTGAAAATGACCATCTATTCTTTCTTTCCCCTGAAAATTGAGTATGTCTGGAGTTGGTTATACAGAACCGAGATTAGTAATGAGTGGTTCAATGTTTCTTGACGATGAAGGGCTCACCTTCCAAAACATGAAATAATTGAAGTTATCTCAAGTCAATGCATATGAAAAATATTTCATTTCACAAAATAGGTTACATTTTCCTGCTGAAGAAGTTCTAATTTTGCCTAAGCAATCAGTATATGATTGAGCTGAAACAGCTTGAATATTTCATTATAAAGAATTTTTCCCTCAACTGTTTTCAATAAAACAAAAATGACCCTGAGTTGCTCATAAAACAAAAACAAAAAAATAAAAATTGGTATTTTACAGTGCTGTTGTCTTGCAGCTTTACTACAAACACTCATTCCAGGGAACTAGCTGCATTTGCCAGCTAGCTCATATCTCAAGTTTAAGTGCATCACCTGATCAGTGTAAATAAATTTCAAGTATATAAAATTACTTTACTTACGTTACTATTCTTCCTTATAAATGTTTATAACTCCATTAAAGATATATGAAAAATAGTAACAGTACCCCCTGAGCAACCATTTCAAGTGTTGATGTGTTACACAGTAGTTATAAATGAACACATTCTTTTCCAGTAATTACTTAGAAATAGTAATTCTCTTTCCCTGTTCTTTATTTTGCAGCTTAGAGCAAAACACCAATCACCTAAATTCTATGGATTTTTAAAAATAACTATATAGAACCTCTGAGGAAAAAAAGGTTTCACTTCCCTTTCTGGTAACAAAATGTCTAGCATCACATTCCTATTAAAGAGCCCTACATCAATGTGGAAGATATGCTATCATCTCCGCTGCAAGGCAGAACTTCTTGAATAAATATTTGAGAGTAGTAGACACAACAGCACTGTGGGACCACTTATATTCCACATAAATAGGGATATATATATCAGTTAATTCCCATACTAAATATTGAAGTAGTGGGTAGAAAGTATTGACACAAATATTTTATGGGAAAAAGTTGTTTCCTTCTGTTATATGAAGTATGAAGAGAATAACCCATATGTATAAATAGTACTAAATTTGAATAATTTTTCCATTTTGTTGAAGAAAAGCTTTTTTCAGTCTTATGTTAATAGTCCTGTTAGCAGTATGATTCCCTTTTGGTCATATTTAACTTTATGCAAATACCAGTAAATTCACTTTCATATCTTAGCTCTTATGATATATTTTTCTTCCATCTATCAGTTAAGCTCTGTTAGTCAAGTGTTCCAATTACTTCTGGGATCTGCTGTTTGTAGTAAATCTACCGTCATAAAATGGGATCTGTCTTCTGTTTTAAGTCTTACAAATACTTCTTCCCACCCTCTTCCTTCCCCTTCTCTACAATACAGATGATTACCACTTTAGTCTTAACGGAAAAACAGGGTGGAGGGAAAGGATAGTTCTTAAAAGCTAGGCAGGAAATTAGCTAGTACCTAGTAAGCTATTTTCAGAGATTTTTTTTTTTATTTTTTTTATAAGCACTCCTGCAACTAACAGAAAAAAAGAATTGTTTCATAAGACAGGATTATGGAAGCAAGGTAGATAAAAATACAATTAGATGCTGTGAGGTTATCATGGTAAAAGAAATAGTCATATATTTTTTCCTTCACAAGAGGATCAACTGTGTAAAAGCTTGTCAATGAATCAAGGAAATATGATGCTTGTTCACTGAGGATAGGACAAGAGCTAATGGGTTATATTACTGAAGTGTTTGATATTTAGGATACTCCACAGGATACTGAAGGTACACTGCTGAATCCCCTCCCCTCCTCATTTAAAAAGACATCTGCCAAGCCAGTTTGTCAGGAAAAAGCAAAATGGTCCTGCTTTCATAAAAGTAGTTGAGAACTAGAAAGGTTTTCGAAGACCATTTGTTTTTTAACTAAAGAAAGCATTTAGTCTGAAGTTCATCTATTTGCAAGCTCCTTTTTTTTCCTTACAAGATACAGAAGAACCACATATTTAGTTCTACGCCTTTAGGACAGGATCCTTAGTTTACTGAAGCAAAACAAACAAGTAATGCTCCTTCAGAAGCCCATTACGTGCAGCCTATGGAGGCATTTTCCCCTCTATGCATGGCAGTGGAGCTAAGCAGGGAGTCCTCATGGGACATTCATTTTTACAGACTATCCTGAAAAAAAACCAGCACAGTTCAGAGGGTCTGCACAGGAGGGCTTCTCACATGCGGGATTTGGGCTGAGTCCTTTACCTCCTCTGCCCCACTCCCACCCTCAGTCCCAGCTCCCTGGCTCCTGTGGGGGAGCTATACCAAAATAAAGACACAATCACCCAAAACTAGGGGGAACCCTCACAGTTCTCCAGTTGCCATTAGCAAATTCTTCTGGTGTGGTTTGTTGGGTTTTTTTTAACCTGATGTAATTTCTTTTGATAAAACTTTAAATGAAAATGGCAACAGTTTGGTACTTCAAAAAAAAAAAGGCAGTAGTGAACGGAAAAAAGGATGAAAGCTACAGCATTTTCACACCTTGTTTACCAGTGAAGAGGTAAACACTGATCCAGCACAGAGCGGCTGTCATCTCACCAGGGCTAGAGCAAAGACACTTCCCTCTCAACTCCATCCAGCTACCTTTTACATTGCTTTTGTCCGTGCAAAGCCCTGCTAACCATTGTTACCTCTAATCTATGCCACCCCCAAAGACAGCGACAGACCATCAGGAGAGCTTATTAGACCTACTAAAAATAGGACATGGCTCCCAAAAGCCTGAAGCAGTAAGACATCTGCTACGTTAAATGCTTTACCATAACCAAAAGAAACTACAAGTGTCAACATAGAAATTATTCTTGTGCTCAAAATGAGTAGTATAAATTTTTTCTTCTAATGTCACCAACCCCACTTCCAGGTTTAACAGTAATTACTACATATCCATTAAAAGAATTATTAAAACCCTTGAAAGGCTCTGTGGTTTGAGGAAAGCATGCTGAACCAAGAAATGCGTGGTTGCATAGGAGTGACTGGGAGAATGATGGCACGGTTGGGAGTTGCCACAGGGAAATCTTACCCCTATGTCCTCCACACTTGCTTAGATGTAGCATCTTCAGAACTTCCTATGCTGAAATGCACCATATGCAACAATAAACTGACTGGATGGATGCCACCAACTGTTTTTAAGTGATCATGCTGTAGACGCCGTGATGAGGCTTTATAAAAGAAACTCAGAAGTCAACCTGCAAGTTTTTTGTCTGAAGTGAACGCATCTAGAAGTCTATCGAAGTGTAGTATATAGTTGTATTATGCTGTTGTGGTTTTGGAATGGTATTTTCTAATTTAGTACTCCCACTAAAACCATGCAGCTCCCCATCCAACTGGAGGTACAAAAGGCAAAGATCACAGGTTGAAATAAGAACAATTTACCAGAAACACCAATTAAATAAGAGAAAAAACAGTAACAGCAACAATATCAATAACAAAAGGTAGGAGAAAAGAAATGGTCGACACAGAAACTCACCTCTGCCACTGATAATAGACAATACCAGACAACACCCTTCACCATGTTTTTCTCAACCAGGTTGGAACCCTTTATCCCCAGAAGAGAGCCCCTTTCCCCCACTCCTGGCAATGACATGAGGTGGTGTAGAATAACCTCTGGTTCCTAGCAGTGCTCCCTCCCAGCTACTGCAAAAAATTAACCCTGCCCTGGCCAGAGCGAGGGCAAATGCCCAAAGATCCCATCTATGTATAATTCTAGGCTTTCTAAAGTAAATGGGGCCCTAAACACTACCTGCTTAGGCACCACAGCTGTGCTCAGGAAAGTCCAGAAATAATGGGGGAGGCAGGAGGAAGTCACCATATAAACTAAATACACTTAAAATAATCATATCAAGACATAATGAGATACCCAGAATATTTTTCTGAAGAAGAGACCTCAGACTATTTGACACGAAACTCGATGTGTTGTGTGCTTCCAGAGGTCGCTGTGGCAGCACGAGATCAGTGCCAGCACAAGTGGGAGCAGAACAGCTGCTGCAGTGTGCCATGCCAACCAGGCTGGTGTGTGCCAACCAGGCTGGTACACGCCGCCCCTCACAGCACAGGTTATCTGCCCAAGGAGCACACCACGCTGGTGCTTGCCTGTCACTGAGTACCCCGCAGCAAGCTGATGTGTCTCCCCTTTCATCACTCTCAGTGTTATGCTTTCACATCCTCCATTTCAGAGTCAGTCAAAAGAAAATATTGCCTCCATGCTCCCCACTCTTACGCTGCACAGGCAGCTGCTACAGGTTTAGAAGTCTGTATTTATTTCTGAACTTCCTAATTAAATACTAAAGAGGAAACAAGCCAGTCACTATCAGTTGTGGTACAAAAGGTCAAACCAAGTATCAAATGGATAAAATTTAAGGTATGTAACTGTGTGGGCAGAACAGAATGAGATACAGAGTCTTTGACCTCTGTGTTTCTGGTTTAAATCCACACACAGTTTTATAGTCAGTTAGTTATAAAAAGTATCTTGCCATTTGACTCATTTCTGTATGCCAAACTTCTGAAGGAAATTTATTCATGGTTATATTTGAATCACTGTCTGTATGCCTTGACACTTCAAATCAAAACATCAGAGCAATCTAATGATTTTAATTCTAATGATTTTAAAAAAAGATTTAAAATTAAGTCCTACCTGGCCTTCTGTATTATTTTTCCACTGGGAAATCTCTCAAGACTCATTTCTAAGTCAGTCTTCAAAACCTGATGGACTTTCTAGCCTGAAAAGTCATCTTATTGCTCTGACAGACCAATATCTTTCTGTTCTTTCCCTTAATATTGTCCATCCAACCTTGATTTGTTGTTCTTCAGGTTTTGGACTCTGTTTTCCCACTGAGGACATGCGTTTTCTTAAAAAGCAAAAATTCAGCCTGTAATCAACATTCTTAATATCCGCACTACAACACAGAAAGTGCGTCTATCACTTCTGTAGACATGAATGGCCTTAAATTGAATTGCTCTTCTGTCCATAACAGAACAGCTGTGTAGTTTAGTGGGAGCTGAAATCCATCTAAGGTTGTATGCAGAGCCAATTTTACAGGGCAGCTGTCCAATGTGCAACTGTGAGGCCTCCATACATTAATTTCTCTTTTTCTTCCAGACATAATGTTGTCTCTGAGCCCATCTCTATATTTAGGTGTCTGCATCCAGGTTGCACGGTTTTGTCATGCTCCATACGAGTCACAGTAAGTTTAAAGTCAGCCTATGCACATACCCAGGTTTCAGATACAGTATCATCTAAATATCAGCAGATTGCTTCTTGTTAAAGGCTGAATGTCATATAGAAACCTCCTTTTTTACATCAATGAATTGTTACCATGCTCTACACACTCAAAACTAGGAAAATGAAGAAGGAGAGAAAGGGAGAAAAAACACCTTGCTTGTTGCAGTGTGTGGACAATCCCCATGAAATGCAACAAACTGGAAAAATTAGCATATTTACTGAAGTGTTTTGTACTGTAACTTTCATCCCACACATCGAAATCCTTTATCCTACAGTTCTTATGTTCCTACTAACACTACAGAGACCACACTGACAGACACACTGATCACATAAAAAAGAAGCCTGAGGAAAGTGGAAAACAAAGTGTAAGTAACAGAAAGGTATAGAAATTAAAATACTTGCATATTTAAATCTATTTGAAGATTTGGAAGATGGAAATGCAGTAGAAACAACTTCAAGATGTCCAAGTTTTATGTCTGCTACATGTGCTCTTAAGTATAAACTTGCACTTCACAGAAAAGCAGGGGAAAAAAAAAAAAAAGGAGTAGGTAGCTCCAAAAGCATCCAGCAAACATCCACTCTGTATCCCACAACAGCTTCTAGCAAATATAAAGCCAATAGTAAAGCCCAGTAACAGCAGCCACGAGGGCAGTGTGACAGTAGAGCATCATCAGCATATATTTTTTGGCCTGCAATACTGGGAATTTGTCAAAAAACATTTTCAGATAGGCCACACTCTGTTCTATTATAGAAAACTACAGCAAAACAAACATCCTCCCTCAGAAATATCTCTGCCAATCTTATCAAGATTATATTTCTTCCCAGGGCAAATCTAGTAATCAGTTAAACTCCGGACTATACATGAAGGACTGACCCAGTTAGCTTCCAAAAGCATTAGTGCCCATAAATGCCCAAGTTATCCAACCGAAAGCCTGTCCTGAGCTGAAGTCATCCTTCAGTGTCTCTATTTGGCATTGCTCCAGAAACAAAACCAAAGGCGAGTGGATTCTACTTCATTTGTATGCCCTACACAGTAGACACCAAACTCAACCAAGCACAGTGCTCTCCTTCTCTGAGTGACAGTATTGATGTCCAGCATCCGTTGATGTCACGCAGACTTTTTGAATTTGCAAAGGAAAGCAGAGTCCTACTGGTATGACTGACCTCCAGTGCCATTTGCTCTGAAGTGCTGCTGACCACCAAAGCTGTGCTGTGCTACCACTCAGAGAATAAACTCATTAAAGCTAATGCTAGCTGTTTCCCGTCATTCCTGCAGCACTCAAAACCTGTTCACACAGTCTAAAGTACAAAGTTCCTGCTTGTCTCAATTCAGTCCTGACACTGCTTTTCTCCAAGAAGAAAAAGGGAAACGTTCCTCTGAAATGAACAGCTGAAACCTGTATCAGATGAGGACAGCGCAGCAGGATTACATAAATGCTTAAGAAGCAGAAATATTTTTTTCTTTTCATGTAAGTACTCCTAGTTCTAGATAAAAAATTAAAAGGCATTGTTTGCAGGGGGCTTCTGAATTTTTGAATACAGCTGTGGAACTTATGTATCAGTTAAGCATATTTATCCGTTTGGAGCTGAATGCTGCATGCTGAATGCTTCCACAAAAAGTGGAAGAAATAAGTTCTTGCAAGTTCCTTTCTCAGCAGCCTTTCTTCCAGCCCGCTGAAAGCAAAAGCAACACAGGGACTGGAGGTGCAGATGCAGCCCTCACACGTTTTTTTTCAGCATGGAGAGAAAAATATCCCCTTCCAGAGACTTCTAGTGCTATCTATTGCTTCTGTAACTCACAACAGCAGCGTGAAGATTTCTCAGACTTAACAGCAATTTAGAGAGAGGCAAAGGGTAAGTTTTATTATTATTAGTTTAATTTCTACTCTTTTTCTTCACACAAAAACATAATACTGAGCCCAAGGGAAACATCAACAACAGCAGCCTCATTTCTCGTTCTTAACATTGGCTTTAATTAAATATAGCTTTTTCCCTACTAAGCTAGGTGGCATGGGACACAGGAATTATTTGAAAGGACTTGGGAGTGGACTCCAAGACTGGTACAGTGGAATGAATAATTTCCATGCAAAAGGAAGGACTAATTTTCTGTCAACTTGCTTTTAACTAGCCCCTGTGATCTACTCCTGCAATGCAGCAGCCAAGATTTTCATCAGGTAAAGAGAACATAATTGCACCACTGCTCCTATGCTTATAAAAAAACCCTTCCAGAATGCACACATATACATCACAAAAAGATGTTTACACTGCACTCACAGTGCTGTTTCGCATGGGAAAAATAGGAGTGTCAGGTGTTTGTGACATGGTCAATATTGCTTGAAATCAGAAAACTGAGACCCTTAATTTTTTGCCTTCATTAAGCTATTAATTGGTCAAACCAAGACAGGGAATAAAGACAGTTAATTCACTGCTGAAAGAACAGGTAATGCAACCAATGTAAATTCAACTAAGAAAAATACAATTGAACTTTTTTCTCTTTCTTAAAAAAACTAGTTAATGAGCAAATCCCTAACTGTATGTTTCTAGAAGTTTACCTGTAGAGAATAAAATCTAATGCTTATATACATGGGGATAGTTTTTATTTAGCCAAACTAATGGGAACAGAGAAATACATAACAAGGGAAAAAGCCTCCTTTCCTGAGACAAAGTAGAAGAAAGCTAATAATATTCTGTTTTCATAAAAAAAAAAAAAAGAAAAAAAAAGGCATAAAAATAGAATTCCTTTCAGAAGAAACAGCATGGACTCTAGGCACCTGAATTTCTGATAATTTAGGACAGCACTTTATTCCAATTATTATTTTAATAGTACAGTACACTGAGGGAAATGCGTATACACTCCAGGAATATACCTTTCTTTTTTCCTTAATTTATACTCACAGTCTTTGTACTAATCCTAACTAAAAAGGGATGGATATAAAGAAGATATTTGGATTTCAAGTTTGGTATGTTAGGAGCCAGGAGACTAATTTAAGCTTAGCAAACAACAGAAAAAAACAAGCCACAGGCAGTCTGGCCAACAGTTTTTGTGATCCGTAAAGGTGTGCAGACAACATGTAATTATTGGAAAACCACATCTAATCAAATCATGCTATAACTCCTGGCAACACAGTATTCAATCTATTGCCTTTGAGCTAAGTTTAATGGGTTGCTTCCAGCAGCTGCCCCAACGCGTTGCTTCAATTACCTCCATGCCTTCCTGGTTCTGTTTTACTACTTTCTTCACTCAAAATATATTAGCTATTTGAAATGAGTTTTCTCTTCTTACAGGTCATTTTGTGGGACAGATACTCTTGTGACAGTAGCTGTGGCGAAGGATTTTGGTATTTGAGAACTCGTGGACTGCTGGATGTGTGCTGCAGAGCTGAGCAGTAGGACTTGGCTGTGCATTAGTGGGCTGCTGGAGAATTCCTAGGGCATTTGAGTTGCAGAGTTACAGCACCAGAAAGCATCTCCAGAAGTCATCTAGATCAATCTCAGTCCCCATCTTTACATCTGTTCTACCTGCCTGATCTTGAAATTCCGCAGCAGCAGGGATTCTGTAAGTGCCTAGTTAAGGTTTCCCAAGGCTTTGTTGTCCTTTGAGGTGGGATTATCCTTTTTTCTAAACCTCATCTTTTTCACTACATCTCAGATGGATTCATTGTTGCTTTTTCTAC
The DNA here is from genome assembly GCA_013396735.1 of Grallaria varia. Lineage (NCBI taxonomy): Eukaryota > Metazoa > Chordata > Aves > Passeriformes > Formicariidae > Grallaria > Grallaria varia. The sequence goes on along the minus strand of VWZG01013023.1, from coordinate 932 downwards.
CACAGAAAGGGAATTATATTCCTTGTTTGCAGGAGCTCTTACCATATATGAAAATTGATCTGCTTCTTTCAATTTCCTTTCTTTATGTTAAGCTATTCCATTTGCCTAGTTTCCCCCCCTCCTAGTTTTCTAGAGTGCAGAAAAATCTCATTGTTCTCACCAGGTTTCTAGTCAGGTGAATTCTGGATTTTGAAGTCAGAAGGGACTTATCCTTCCTAAAATACAGTCTCTTTGCCTGAATTTATGAACAGAGGAGACCTTATCAATGCTATAAAGTAATCCCTCTGCCATACTGAAATACTGCAAGCTACATACCCAGATCCTTGTGTGGTTTTGCATTTTGTGAACTAAATACTGCCCAAATGGACTAACTATGGGATTTTTTTGCTTCTACCATCAAATGAACTTATTAACAAATCATCTTCACCGAAAAAAAATGGTGTGAAGAAGGGAAAAATCATCTCATTCCACTGGGCTGTAGAAGGAAAATTAGACTGGAAAAATTTTTTTAAGGAACTTCTTCATCTATTGATGCACTTTTCCATTAAAAGATAGGGAGTCTAAACTTTCCAAATCTAGGAATACACATACACATTTCGTGCTAACCCAAAGAGAACCAACAGACCTGTATGCTTTGCCACTGCAGTACAGATTATTGCACGTTTAGATGTCTTTCTCTTTATTCAAGTATTCCCAAATATAAATGGGAAAAAGGAGCAGCTCTTTCATAACAGTGCTGCGTCAATACTGATGTGCAAGGATGCTGGGGACATGTCTGTGTTCTGTCTGTGTCATTATCTCTAATGTCTGATAGTGTAGAATCTGCCCAAAGAGGAAATTTACACTCACATCTGAAATCTTTAATAATCTAAGACAAGACAAGACAAAAAAAAATCTTCTGGAACCACTGTTATATAATATATATATAATAT
>VWZG01013021.1:105888-166946 GCA_013396735.1 Grallaria varia | reverse complement strand
GGCTTTGACACCTTCCCACGGGGCTGGTTTCACACCTCGTGTGGGTGTTTGGCTGGGCTGATTAACCATCTCCTTCTTATCTGCGCTTTTCGCCCCCCTGATTTTTTTCATTTGTCGTTTTTCTTTAATACGTGAAAGCTGCGTTTGCCCAGGTGGGGTTGTGTGTGTTTCTGCACATTGTGTGAACTTTCGGGGCTTTCTGTTGTGCTGCTTTTTCTCCCTGATAGATTTAAGTCGTCTACGGTAAAAGAATGCATCCATGCAATACTGAAGGAGAGGCTGGCCAATGTACAGTACGTCCCAGAAGAAATGCCCAAGCTTACAAAGTCTTTATCAGAGACGATAAAAGACAGACTGAAAGGTAAGGAGCTCTGCTGGAGAAGTAATTTCTCTTCTTGACAAAATGCCTCTTTCCTCCTTTATTCTTGAAACCTATTCCTTCCCTGTTGACTGACTCAAGTCTACTGTTATGAAACAATCTGTCCTATATACGTATGTTCCTTGCCTGCAGAACTGGAGACCTAATTCAAGCTGACAAGATCTGTTTTCGTGTAGCTTGGCTGGTGTGGGATGTCAGCCTTGGAGGGGCTGCAGGGGCAAAGAAGCTGCATTAGAGAGAAGAAAGAAATGATGCTTCATTGCTTCTTGCTTCCATAAACAGAACTGTTCCTGTTTTTCTTCTGCTGTGAGTTAGATCAGAGTTGGGTTAGAGTGGAATAGCATGGAGATCAGAACAAGGCTCAGGGGAAGGGGGAGAGAGGAGCAGTCAGACAAGGAGGGGTGTGACTGCAGCCTTACAGCCCTGGGAAAAGGTTGTGGTGGTGCCGCACAGGATGCCCTCCAACATTTTTGAGTTCAAGAAGGAAACTGCAAGCTCCAGCAGGTGTTTCCTGAGTTCTGTACTGGTACAAGTACATGGATGTGAGTGCTGGCACGGCCACTGTTTTTATGCTTTCCTCCTGTGTACAGGCTGGTGCTCCATCTGCTCGGCTCTCCTGCCACAGTGGCATGGCCAGACTGTCACACTCGACAGTAACCATGGATTTATGCTTCTCCCAGAGCTGCACATCTGCTTTAAAGCCAGCAGCAGCTGTAGTCCCAGCACGTGTTGATGCCCAACTCATGCACAGGGCTTGGCTTCAGCAATGTGTAAACACAGTCGCAGCAGCCTGAAGCAAGGCTGACCCGGTGTGGCCGCTGTATCAGTTGGAATCTCTGATAAGGATTGACGTCGTCGTGGATGTTGACTGAGCCAGCATGTTGTGTTCAGTCCTCCGGTGGAAACAATGCGCCAGAGTCTTCCCAGGACACTGCTTTGTTGAAGACAGGCATTAGGATCTATATTTGATTTTAAACATGCTTGTTCTGATTTGGCTTCTGGAAAATAGCCGTGGCCTAATTGGATCTGGCCTGTGCCTCAGAGGTATTTCTTTACTATTTTAAAGCAATTGCATATCTCTGCAGACACATAACACAGACCCACATGGGCTTTTATGGGGCCTTTTATCCCACTCAGAAGCAAAGGTAACATCTATGTGGCAGAAGAATCTCTACAATATCTTTGCATCAGAACAGTCTTAAAATAAGACATTTTTTTTTGAAATTGCATTTTGTCCACCAGCAGCCTTACTTGTGTTCTTTCCATGTGGTCAGCTCTTGAAAGTTGTCAAAGCAGAAATGCTGACATATAGTGAGGCTGCTCAAGGGTGTCTTCTGTCTTAGATTCATCTTTTGAGAGATGCCAACTACCCTGTTTGCCATTTAACTCCAATAAAACCATGGTACTCCATACTAGGAAAATGAAGCCACAAGTCTGTCCATTTGGCCACTTGCATAGGCTTGTAGAGGACACTTCTTTGTCGCCAGAAATTTTTAGCATTCAGGGTTCTGTTTTGGGTTCATATTGTAAACAAGTTGTTGCTCTCACTATTATTTTTTTCTCTCTCTCCAGAGGAGGGATTTGACAGGTACAAAATGGTGGTGCAGGTTGTAATTGGAGAACAGAGAGGAGAAGGAGTGAAGTAAGTTTTACATCTTCTAGTTGTTTTTCTATCATGTTTGTTGGGTTTAGGTGTGTTTTTTTTCTTTGGAAGCTGCTTCCAGCTTCCCTAGGTATAAAGATCTCTCTGCAGATCATAAAGGTAAAGCACTTTCTTTTCTCTTTAAGTGGCACTTGAGGGCTTAGGTTGTGGCTGATTGAATTAGCCAGTGATAATTGGCTCTGTGGTGGCTCTTAGCAACCTGAAATGCTGAAAAGCATCTGTGAGAAGTGTTGCAGAAGCGTTTTATGTTGTATTCATGATGAGCTAGGGCACACACTCTATCGATTCCCAAGACCCTGCTGGAGCACAATAGCCATGGTAACTCACCTCTGTCTAAAGCCCGATTTCCATTAGCACTTCATTTACATTTAATCACCCCAGGTAGGCATTTTTCAGAAGTTTAAATATCTATAATCCCCCTGCAATACTGTCAAGAGAACTGAGACTAGATTCCCATGTGGGTTTTGAGCACTTGCAGTCAGCTCCAGATACCTGCAATCAGACAAAGGAATTCCTCTTGGCTGCAGTAGTGGGCTGTAGCTTTCCATTACTGCTTAGTAGGGAGAAGACAAAAGAGAACAGCCCACAAGGTTTATGTGCTTTATCTGATGGGCTTATCTTTATTATTGTGCCTGGTACTCCAGCGGAAGATAAGTGCAGCAGAGCTGCCTTGGTGTTCTGGAGGTCAGAGAGGAATGTCTGTACCTGCTGCTCAGGCTTTTGTCAGGAATGTCCATCTGCAGGCAGATTGCTCCTGAAGCACTGTACCGGGGTGAACAGTTCAAGGAGGTGGTCTGACTGGAAATGTGAAGCCCAGCAACACAGGGTGACTGAGCAATTGGGGAAATTCTCTGTCTCACAACAGGCAGGAGGCAAGATTGAAGGATGATCACCAACATCCTTAATGCAAAATACTGGGTAACCAGGATATTCCAGAGGCAGAGTGGAACTGCAGAGGGAAAAACAAAGGCAGGATAATCCTGAGAGCTAAGGTAGCAGAAGAGAAGAATGAAATTCAACAATCTTAGAACAGTAAGTCATACATGTGGAGACTGGAAACAACATGGTGTGCCACAAATGGACATCCCATCAGCTAAGACTGACTGAGGCAGTCAGGGAATGGGACATTTGCAGCAGAGAAAGGGGAATGTCAATGACATCAGACAAAGCAGCAGTGAGGTCTCGTCTTTAATATCCTGTTATGGTCCGGGTGCTTAGACTGGAGCAGGTGTAGAAGTCCAGCAGGATGTTCAGGGAACAGAGGGTATGGGCACGCAAGGACTAGAAAAGCTTAGCTCGTGGTCTAGTAACACGGCATCTGCCAAGGAATACGATAGCTGCCTATAAATAAGTTGGGAGTATGTACCATGAGGGTGCAGGAGGTGAAGGGCAAGGACAAATAAGCTAAATTAGCCACCAATATGCATAAGCCAGAAGTCAAAGATTCTTAAGCACCACAGCGATGAGATTTCAAGCCCTGCTGCACAGTGGAGGTGGCAGGGTTGATAAGTGATGAGCTTGAAGATAGAGCTTGAGCTACATACAGAGGGGTTTACAGCACATGGTGAAATTCAGCAGTGGAGATCTAGGCTTGGGATTCAGGAGAACACTTCCCAATTCCTTTATCTTTAAAGGAAGCTCAGTTTGATTCTCAAGGAAAGTATCTGTGATCACTGAGGTGCTCACATGTGAACTCTGGGTAATGTCTCTGCTCTGGCTCCTCTGTTTAGCATGGCCGCGCGATGTTTCTGGGACGCTGACACTGACAGCTGTGCTCACGACGTGTTCATGAATGTAAGTATCAGCTGGATTTCCACGGGAAGTGTAAGTGCTTTTGTATGAGAGCCAGAGTGACCTTAAATATGGACCAGAAAAAAAAAAAAAAACAACCTGTAGAAGGAAGGAATCAAGACTGTTGAAACAGTATGATTTATATTCTCATTCATATAACATACTTACATATCTACTGTACAAAAGTCATTATAGTCACAGCATTTTACAGGTGGGGAGAGGAAGCACAAGAGACAAAGTGTTTTCTTATATGCTTTGCTGAACTACAGTCATGGAGCATGGCTGAAGTCCAGGACTGAGCAGAAGTCAAGGTTTTACTTCATTATTATTTTATTTTAAACTGACACCTGCGGGTATGTAAATGGAGGAAATTGAGGGGTTTCTGGCATTCAGGTGCACTGACTTGATAAGTGCGGTGAGCAAAAGACAGAAAATTGCAATATATTACTAGGCAAGGTTATGCTCTGGTCTAAATATTCCCTGAGGTTTTTTCCATTCCATTAGGCTAGGAAAGAGCTTGCCTTGACTAACATGGAACCTTTCTCTGTTTTCCCCAGGACAGCCTGTTTTGTGTGGTAGCTGCATTTGGCTGCTTCTACTATTGAAGATGGCAAATGTTGCACAGAGAGACAGTTGGAAGAGAAAGCTTTGCTTTGGGGTCTTTTTTGTTAAAGTGCACTAAAGCATCATGTTCTTCCTTTAGTACCTAAGAAAATAAGAGCTCCACAAAGCACATCCTACACCTGGTCTGCACACTACAACATTCCTTCTTCCTTGTGGGTATCGATAGAGCTTTATGCACAGTATTATTATGTCCTTTATTTAAATGGCTCTTTGGTTTTTACGTAGTATGTTGGTTTTGTCCTAAAAGTGTATTGTTTCTAAGACAAACTAAGCTTTTCTCTTGAAAGGGTTGTTTATTTTTATGAAATTAATGAAATATTTATAAGAAAATAAACATAATAAATCTATGTATTTAATATTTTTTCTCCTGTGACATTTTCTTCCACTCTGCAAGGTGCACCAGCCTGGATGGTTTGTGTGCATTTCTCAGATGAACATTTTCTGAGGATTCTTTGTAAATTAACCGATAAAGCTGACCTCTTATTCTGGTTATCCAGATTTGTTCCTGTGACTCCTGTAACAATTGGGCTATGAATCCCAGCTGCGTCACATGGGGTGGTATTAATTGATAGGAAGACAAGGTATTTAGGACATTAGGTCAGGCCAGCAGCCTGCACACCCTGAGGCTGCCAAAACTCCTCCCTGCTGTAGCTGCTCTTTGGTTTGGTGCAATTTGGCAAATGGGGACATTGTGAGTGATCATTGCTCCTTGCCCTCTTCAGCAGATGCTTTCTCAGTCTTTGCCTCTCTGTGACTGTTTTGGGATATGAGGGTCAACATCGGGAGACCACATTTGTTAGGACTCCAGCATCAGAAAGGCTGCTGTAGATCTGCAAAAGAGTGCTAAAGCTTCTCATCTCCCCAGAAGTTAGAGGACCAGGTTGGTTCCTGAGTGGGTGCCACCAGGGCACGTCTCGGATGCCCATCAGAGGATGGGATGAGTTGTTCTGTGGCAGTGCCTGTTCTCTCTGTGCTGACGGACCAGGCATAGCTGAACCATGCCAGTGGCATGAACAGCTTTTAGCATGCTGAAGTGGGGTGAGGTGAACCCTGAATTGTTCCCTCACCAGCTGTTGGAGGAGAACAAGCCCTCTCCGTGCAGCTCTTGGAAGTCGGGGAAGTAAAAAATGATGATGCATCTTCTAGAATCCCTCTTTGGGCTGCGGGGCCAGAGGCAGCACACTGCTGTCTCTCTGTGCCATGTGTGTGAAAATGGCTGCTTCTCCTTTTCCTCTGCTGGGAAATAGAGGGAGACTTTGCTGATTGCTTTGCTGCTGCCTGTGGCTGTCACCCCAAGGATCCCGCACAGAGACACGGTGGCACTGCTCGCTTTGTGCACAGCCCAGGAGTGTAAGTTTTGGGGAACAGCGAAACCCTCCACAGAGTGACGTTTTCCAGGAGATGGTATATATCATCTCAGACTCGGATTTGATGCTTTCATCAAGTCACGGCTATTAAACCACGATTTTTCACCTTGCACTCGCTCTGTTTTGGAGTGTTTTTGATGGCTGCTTCACTGTAGCAGGTTTGAGTCCATGAACCCACCACCATTGGCTGTGGCAGGGAAAAGGGATGCTGTGTTTTCCCTTATCTCTGCTCTGTGGTGAGCAGCGACAGGACACGAGAAAACGGCACGAAGCTGTGCAGGGGAAGGTGAGGTTGGATATGAGGGGAAGGTGGGGTTGGGTATCAGGGGAAGGTGAGGTTGGATATGAGGGGAAGGTGAGGTTGGATATGAGGGGAAGGTGAGGTTGGGTATCAGCGAAAGGTTCTTCCCGCAGACGATGGTCGGGCACTGGCGCCGGCTCCCAGGGCGGTGCCACAGCACCAGGGCTGTCTGAGCTCAGGACGCGTTCGCACACGGCTCTCACGCACAGGACGTGGCTCCTGGCGCTGTCCTGTGCGGGACTTGGGCGCTCCTTGTGGGTCGCTTTCCAGCTCGGGACATTCTGTGACGGGCGGGACGGTCGCGCCCCGGAACGGAGGTTCCCGGTGCGGTTTCCCGGGACGTGCGTTCCGGGGCAGGGCCGGCGCTTCCCGTCGCTGCGGGCCCACACGTTGGCGTCGGCGGGAGCGGGGCGGGAGCGGAGCGGGNGAGGGGGCTGTGGGGGGGCTGTGGGTGCAGGGGACGGGACCGGGACCGGGACCGGAGCGGTGCTGTCAGCGGGGCGAGGGTTGGGGCTGGCGGCACGTGAGGGCACCGTGCGCTGCCCTCCCGCTCGGGTCCCGCTCCCCGGACCGCTGTGCTGGCCGTGGCACAGGCGGGGGGCTGCGGGAGGTGCTGGCGGGCCGGGACATGGGGCAGTGTGTCCTGGCGACCCCTTTGTGGGGACCTGGGCAGGATCCGGGGCTCGGGCGTGGTTCTGGGGGATGACCGAGAGGAGACAGCGGCACATGGTGTGAGAAACTTTTGGAGTACACCCGCAGGGTCTGGGGAACGTGCCCCGACCCAGAGCACACAGGCACGGCCTGGGGAGGACAGTGAGGAGGAGGTGGCCCTGGCTGCGGCGAGGGAAGGTGTGACCCAGCTGCTGCGCAGGAACACGTCCTCTCTAACCCGCTTTTTGTGTCCACCGAAGTCCTGGCTGCGCTCGTTAATGGTTTTGTAATTAGACTTGAAGTCCTCCGGAATTCTGAGCGCCGCGGTGCTCCTCGGTAGCCCTAGCAGGGAGGTGCAGGATGCTGCAGGTAGCTGTCCCCCTGTCCCCAGACTGTGCTGACCCCAGTGTGCGGCTGGTGAAGGCTGGGGTGGTCAGAAGCAGGTAGTGCTGGGTTTCCATCTGCATGACTCCTGAGCTTGAGGATAGCCATGGTACTTGCTTTGAAATTCGGATGACAAGTACCCATGCTTTATTTCGTGAAGGAATTTGTTGTATATACATAATTATTAAAATTCATTACTTGGAAGTTTCTCACTCCAAGATCTTGGATCTACCTGTCTTGAAATCACTGTCAAAAGAGCCACAAACAGTAACTGTTGCAGCAAGGAATCAGTATTGATGCATAAAACTACTGAGGTTTACTCCTGAAGTCTCTAAAAGCTCTGTTGTTAAGCCCTAAAAACAAAACACAATGCAGAAGCCCGGACAGAATGACCACCCATTGTCATACTTTATTTTCCCAGGGCAGGTTCCAAATCTTTTCTGATACTCTGCATAAACTCTACTTCTGCTGCTTCACGACCCACAGCACAGACTGTTGCATGGTGAGACACTTGCCTTGGGGTTATGGTATACCCAGAAGGGCTGTGAATTCACAGAGGTTTGCCCACAGTTCTTCTTTTTTATGTGTGTATTACTTCACAGCACTGCGTGCTTTTCAGCTGTGGTGGTGTTAGAGAGAAGTGTCTTCAGCCATTCGGGACTATTGGTGAGAAGCAGCATCTTTTTATCGATTGCAGGACACAGATACCAGAACTTTTTCGTTCTCAGATTTTGCTTGCAAAAATGTTATCAGCCTGCCTGGATCAGTAGGGGAGGCAAGGCCTGAGAAGTTGTTCTTGCTGGTGTAGCAAAGGTCTGGATGCTGTTGGACCAATGTGTGGCATTGGCTGAACTGGAATCCCTTTCTACCTTCACGTGTCTGTGAATATGCTGCAGGATAGCTGCTGTTGTTTATCCAGAGAAGCTGAAGCAGACTTTGTTTCATGTGTAGACAGGACTCTGCCAGATCCTGCAGTAACCTTTATAAGGGGCTCAAGGACTTAGACCACGTAGATAGAGCAGGTGCTGACTGTGGGAAGCATCACAGTCTCTCTGGAGGTGAGCAGGCTGGGTCGCAGCCAGTAGCACTTGTTTCCAGGCAGATGCTCTGAGTCTGGAGATTGGGACAGAGGTGGACATGGCAAGCCTGGGCGGGGCATGAAGTTGCCTTGGAGATTAGGCAAGATTTTTAGACACTGATTGAAAAGAGATGCATGATGAGTCTTCTGTCATCAACCTCTCCCAAATCTTTCTGTCTACAACAGATCTCTACAGGGATACATGCCAGTAAGGTTAGTTGTAAACTGGGGGTTGGGAGGTGGGGAAGAGCAGGGGGGAAGAGGATTCTCTTTGACCTGTGCCTGAGGAAATGTGGAGAAATGCAGGGATGCTTTGGTCCTTTAAAGCCTGGCAAGGGTATTATCTGAAGTGACAGGACTTCTTCCTTTTCCCTGAGGCTCCCACTTACATGCTGCCCATGTGTCAAGGCAATTCTCTGCAGACAGCTGGCAGAGTGCAAAGTTTAGTAGTATTGCTGGCAGATGAGTCAGCAGAAGAGAAATAGCTGGTTCCTGTAAAGTGCCATGATCTTGTAGGCAAAGCAGCACATGACAGTCACATCTGACTGTGCCAACACCTCCCAAGTTCAGAGGGACCATAGTGCAGCCTGGGAGCAGGCAGTGCCACCCAGGGAACTGTGGGTGTCCCAGGGTCTCACTGGTCCAGCTGCCAGTCTTGTGCTTGGGTCCCTGGAAGGAACTGCAGCAGTCTTGGACTGGAGCATTTACCAAGTCTTGCAGTCAGCTCTGGTTTTGCACAGGCTTTCAGTTTAAGTAGCAGGATTTATTTTGCTTTGGCATGTAAATCTGCAAATGAAAAGCAAAAGAAATGGCAGAAGAAATCCTGCTGCTGATGTAGGTTTGCAGATAATATTCTTCAAGAAGCTCTTCAGGAGGACATCAAAAGACAATGTAGATGGGCCAGGTCCTTGGGCCATCAGTGTGCTTAGAATACAGAAAGATTTGATCTCCTTCTCCCCTGTAGTATGAGGCAGGAGTTCTCTGACACCACCCAGGCGAAAAAACATCAGTGCTGTTAATGTAGTGAAATAAGGCTTTGGCTAAGGAAGAAGATTTGCCATGCCTATTCTGACCTTTTCCACCTGCCAGAGTCATTAACTTTGATGTGGTTAAATTTCAGCTCTGGTGATGGTGTAGTTAATTCACACTAAGGAAGAAGTTTTAAATTCCTTCCCTGCCTATATATGCTTTTTACTTTGTAGTAGTCAATGCTTGTCCTTTTCCCCCCGCCCCAGAAGTGGCTGTGTTTTGGTGGGATTCAGTGATTCCCTTACAGGGAGTGCAACTCTTCTCCTGTCTGGCTGTTCACTGCTCATCTCAGAGCCCATACAGGTCTCTCTCTCTCAGTGAGTCAGCTGGCAGGTGATGCAAGGTCCTTCTTTGATACAGGATATCCACCAAAGAAATAAGTTTAAGAAGGAAAGCCCTGAGTGTTTTATAAAGTGGTGCAGAAACTGTGATTTGCCCATGGCTTTCCCAAATGGAGCACTTCCAACCTTGCTCTTTGCAAGCAGTTTCTCATATTCAGCCATGGGCTCAGTAATGCAGGATGGTGACTCCTTAAAATAGAACAATGTTAATATTTTACAGTAGGGATCTTTCTTCTGGTTATGCTTGGTTTCTATCTTGATGTGTTCAGAATGCTTTGAGAGTTATGTTGTCTTTCCTCTTCCTCATCTGCTGCAAATGTAATTAATTTTAGAACAGGCAGTGTTTTATGCATTTGGGGAAGCAAAGCTGTGTCCTCATGTGTTAAGTTCAGCTACAGATGCTGGATCCCATTGTTAGTAAGTAATTGTTTAGGATGTTATTTTAGTCACTTGGGTCAAAATGAAACATTCCAGGATTAGTAGCTTTATCGCAGTAAGGTATGGTGTGTTTTTGGAATTGTGTTTCGAAGTTTTAATGAAGATGAGTTTGGTGCTGTGAGGACTTCCTAGAAACACAGTAGCCACAGGATAGAGGTTTTAAAGTTCCAAAGAGTGGTAAAATTATTGTTTAATTTCTGCATTAATTTGAGTAATTAGCAGAGCTGCATCACTCAGGTGCCCAGCCCAGCTCTCTGGACATTGCAGAGGCCTCTTCAGCAACATCTGACATGTAAGATCAGAGCAGTTAATGCTTCTTTATCCCACCCTTGATGAAGGATATATTGGGTAGAGCTGGTGCTGCTGTGTGGCTGGTGCTGTCTCACCACTGCTGCTTATTTATGGCAAAGTCAATAAGAGAGTATCTGAAGTTGGAATTCATTTGCTTAAGTTACTGTTTGCCATAATTTGACTATGTATACCCTGAGAAGTGGAAAAGTTGAGTGGAGGAGAGCAGATGGCTGGGTGTGGAGGGGGCTGGAAGAAACTGTTGGAGTTTTCTGAGCTGGGACAGTGCTGCTGTACATCAGCCTGCAGCACAGTGTTGCCCTGTAACCTGCACTTCTTTGGCTGGCTGTGAGCTCTGCACCAGCGCTCAGGTGCTGGTAATAGTTGAGCAGAGACTGCATTATTTGTTGGATGCAGAGAAGCACTGGTTGGGCTGGTGGGCTGGGCTGACATGGGAAGAGCTTCACCTGGTTGTGTGTAGAGGCTGCTATGTCTACTTCAGCGCCAAAACCTCTGCCAGCGCTTTAAATGTTTTGCTGGGCTGTGGTTCAGAATGCCTGTGTCGGCGTGTTAACAAACTGTGTAAGTCTCTCTAAAGGGAAGGAAAGGGAGTGGTCAGAGACCAACAGGTGACTTGAAGCTCAGTGAAATTATTTTGATCAAACAACAAGAAAATCTGCTGCTGTTTCCCCGCACTGTTTCCATGAACATTGGGGTTACTTGAACCAGGGACAGATGTTTGCTGCTTTTTGTGAACTGAATGGTTTCTGCTGAGACCATGGTGGTGAAGTAAATGAGTGATGCAGTGTGCTTGCAAGGTGACACCTTGAAAAATCTAAAAATGACTTGTGTCATACCCTGTGTTTTCACAGAGGCATTCTGGAAGCTGCTGCATTTATAGGATGGATCTTGCCTGAAAGTTAAATGTCTTCTTAAGTGTTTGAAGACTTGAAGCTCAGGGTTGCAAACTCTTTTTGCCTAAGGTTGCTTTTGCATCCTCCCATATGTTTGTTGTTAGGAAATAGTAAATTAATTACTGGAATGGGGGAAACTTGGCAAGCTTGACTCAGGCATTATGGAGTGAGTGCTCAATGGGTCATGTGGTTCTGAATCGTCCTTATGACTGCTTCTCACTGTCACTTTTGTCTTGTTCACAATATTTTTTGTCTTCCTCACAATATTTTTTTGGCTCCCCACTCACCTAGGATTCTCTTTTCCTCTTCTTAGTGTATTGTGGCAGCTTTAGCAGAGCAGCCAGGGATGCTTATATGCATGCAGCCCCAAACCAGTTCAGCTGTGTTTGGCTCTAACCCTGCCATAAGGGCTGATGCTCGGTGAGGAGAGCGGGATGATAGTGTGTTGTTTAACTGCGTTGGACTCCTTACTTTGGAACATTCCTTATCCTGGAGTCATCTCTGCTAGAGTAAGCCCGATCACTACATCTGCTTCTTAACAGCTCTTTCACAAAGCACACCCATCTTGGCTGCCAGTGGCCTTTCGTGAGGACAGTCCCAGCTCATCCCAAGCAGGACCACTCAGCAGAACCCCTCTGCTGAGAAAAAGGGTGGTATTTAGTGGGGCATCTGCCCTTTCTCATACCTTGCACTTGCCCCACCTAGCACATTCCAGCACACTCATTGCATGTGGGTGGGGAGACATCTTAAATTCCACACTGCTCATTATTAGGGTGTTGAGGCACGCACATAGGGATCATTCCTGGGTGGAGGGTTTGTGCTGATCTCAGGAACAGCAAGCTAGAAGTACCATTTACTGCACTGGAGAGGTGAACATTTCAAGTGAGCAAGAGAGATAATGCTGCTCTTTAGGTTTTGCAAATTTGCCACCAATTTCTAACTCCTGCGGCAGCTGAAAAGGGAGTATTTGCTGCTATGCCTTCCTGTAAACCTGTAGGTTTACTTCAGCTGTGTGAAGCTGGGCTTTCTAATACCCCAGGGCCCTTTTGGAAAGGTATGGTGAGTCCAGCTCAAAAGCACAGGTAACTTACTTCCACATAGCCATCACAATTTCTGTCCCAAATTGGTGGTCTGTCTGTTCATCACAGAAGTAGTTCAGCTGTACCATCACTGATTACAGCCTGGTACCTAAAGTGCCAGAAGTAAGTGTGCCCTAACATGGTGTCAGCAGCTGCTTCACCATCTGCTGAGTCACCACTGCGATGGGGACAGGGGATGAGAGGGGAGCAAGGTGGCAGCCATGCCAGGGTGAGCTGTCCCCACTGGGGTGCTGCAGCTTGGTCTTACACAAACAGCAAAGAGAACAGCAAGCCAGCTAGTCATTTAAGTTCTGACCCCTTCCCTCACCCTTATCCTTCTGCTTAGACCCTCACTTTCCTCTCTTGAGGATTCTGCAGGGATGTAGCACGTCCGCCAGCTGTCTTTGGGGTTGCAAAGGGTAAAGAGTCCAAATGAGAGCTGGGGGAGGGCTGAATGTGGACTGGGCGTATCTTAATCCTTAGGTTGGTTTTCAGATGTGAGAAGAGCATAATTAGCCTTGTAGTAATGATTTATAATTTTCCATTGCAACTCTTGTTTCAGTTTCTCTCCAGCCAGCTGACTGCTGCACACTTCTCTCTGCAGAACAGCTCTGAGTTGCATTAAATGATTCAGTATTCCCACCAGGCACTGTTTGTCAAGCCTTGGCAGCTGATGCCAAATACAACTGGCTAAGCCCCTTGTGAGGTGGCTGTGTCTTTGCACTGACCTTCTGTACACTGTGCCTGCTGTTGACTGATTCTGCTTTGGAAGAACTGANTTTTTGTTGGTTTTGATTTTTTTTTCCTCTCCTTCATTTTGTTCCAGTTCTTACTGGACGTGCTTGGCAAGATGGAGCCACCGACCTCCTCCAGGCTGAATTCCCGAAAGCGAAGAAAAGATGGATCTGGCCCTAATGGGGCAACAGAGCTGGATGGAATCCCTCCAAAAATGTCCCGGCGCTCGCTTGTAAGTAAGCAGAGATATGAATTTTAAGAGCCTGTGAGATTAGGACATTGAGCTGTAACAGCAGAAAGATACATGCGGTGGTTTGTCTGTGGACACAGAAAACAAGAGGGGCAGAGTAGAAGAAGCAAATGACAGTAGCTATCGTTCTTGCAAATCCAGTTTGAAATCTTTCTTTGTTCTTACTAATAACATACTTACAATGTGGGCTTAAATTAGGTCTGAGGCAATCACTAAGCTGCTTTGGTGGTGTGTCCAGCTTGTCACTTAAGCTGAAGTCGAACAGGCATGCATATAGACATCCATGGAGGAGTAGCAAGTCGCTTCTGACAGGTGGGTTTTGAGTGACACAGTAGGAGGGGAAAATACTCCTAACAAGCATGTAACTCATGGAACTGCGGGAGGGTCTGAAGTCTGTAGGCACCCACAGAAGTAATCTGTTGAATCCATGCTCTGAAGCACTGGGAAGATCACTGTTTGTTTGATTCTCTTGGTCTGGAGAGAGACTGCATTTATGCTGCTGTTACTTAAGGATTGTTCAGGAGCAATGAAAATAAAAGCAAAAACTGCTGAAAGAATTTCTCCTAGATCAACCTTGGGACAGCTTTAGCAAGCTAAAGCCAGTGGGATTTCTTCTGAATGGGGTCTGGGCCAGTTAATGCCAGTGTAAAGAGCTGACTAACTTGTCCTTACCACAGTATTGTGACAAGGGGCTTTTTTACAGTTCTTCTCTACCCTCTTCCTGGAGCTGTCCTATGCATCACGTGTGCTCTAGTTGCTCTTTTCTTATCTCTGTCAAAAGCCAACTACCATCCCTGCCACATCACACTGGGGTCATAGTTCTTGGCAAAATACAGTGACATGTTGCAACTTTCCTCCTCAATGTCACCATTTTGCTCTTCAGCAGCTTCAGCTCTGTCCCAGAACACTGACAGGTGGTAACGAAGTAAGAGCAGTGCTAGCAGTGAGAACTGGGGAGGCAGGTGTTGGGAATGGAGGCTTGAGCTGTTGTGTGACTTATCCCACAGGGCCTTTATATCCTTAACATATAGCCTTGTCAAACCCATCCCATCACTCATAAAGACCCCATGTCTTTCAGTGAGGAAATAGAAATGTGCAGATTATTATTCCACGGGAGTCACTTGCTCTTCAAGTCTGTCTTGTATCAGAAATAAAGCATCTGTCTACAAATAGCACAAGACAAGTAATTCTAACCACTTTCTAAGCTTCCTGCCTGTTTTTTAGCCACAGGGCAAACATGATCTCCTGATGAAAAAATTCTTTTTTCTTCTTTTTGCAAAAGTTTTATTATAGCAAGAGTAGTAGTGTTGTCTAATTGTGAAGCCTTTGCCACTCCTAACTAAGCAGCTGGCTGACACAATATTCCCCTGAAGCAGCAGGGCTCAGCAGCAGATGGTGGTAACAAACCTGCTGACACATAAACCCATTGTACTGTGCACACCACATTAGGTTCTGAACCTCACAGGCCCTGCAGAGGAAGGGCAAGACTCTGGCAGGACCTTTTGAGGATGTTTCTCTGTGTTCCTCTGATAATTTTGATAGGGCTTTTTTATGCTTTTATTCCTAGCTTCGTATCAGGTGTGTGCCAACCAAACTGCAAAAAATCTGGTTTTATTCACAAGTCCCAGATTTAATTGCAGTAATGAAAGGAGCAACCTGCAGGCCTGATGGTAAGGATCCTGGTAGAGGAGGTGATGTGTGGAACACAGAGCCTCAGTAAATTAAAGGAGTGTTCAGCAGTATCAGTTTGCTTGAATGTAGTGGTCAGTGGTTGTTTTCCTGTGCTCTTCACTATAAGCACTCTAATAAGGAATGACATTAGCAATAATAGCAGCGGTTTTTCTGGTTGCAGGGGTGCTGGGCACTGTGGCAGGATTCTGCAGTGGGACAGGAAACCAGAAAGGAAAATGCTGATAAGCCTTTTGCACCTTGAAGGTGTTAGTGACCTGTAAGCTTGTTTCCTAGTGTTCTGACTGAGGAAGGAGATGTCCATTGCTGCCCCACACCTTCCAGCTGGAAGGAAATTGAGCTATTGTTTTGTTATGGGCAAGGCAGATACTTTGTTTTCACTCAGAGCAGACCAGAAATGATGCCTGGGCTTCAGCTGTTGATTAAATGTGTTGCTGTGGTCAAGACAGCAGATTAATAGAGTTTTCTTGCAGTAGCTGGAGGTATTCTCCCCCGATTGAGGTCAGTCTGTCCCTGTGCATGGCTCAGAAATGGTGACAATACAACAATACACACATTAGTGCTGCTGGTGGTATTGCTCTTCTGCTCTCTCATATACTCAAATCAAGGAGCTGTTACAGTTTGTATGTCATGGCACAGGCACTCAGGCATAGCAGAGTGATGGTCTTGCCAGAGCGGGCATAGCTAGATCTGCGACAGTGAGATCTGAAGTGTGGCTTGTGCTGCTGTGAACTGCAGTTTGTCCAAAGCCTGGGTTTAGCAGCTGCAGATCTGAGCCTCCGGTCTTCTTGGGTCAAGTATCACTACTGTCTCTAAACTCTACATTGCTTTCTCTCTTCTTCTCTAAACTCAGGGTTATCACCCTGCAGGGCTGTTTTGAGGTTTTGCACTAATTAGTGTTTTAGCACACGTCTGAATTGTGCAGAGATGCGGTGAGTCACTCAGTGACTAGGACACTGCAGTGGCAGTGCTGCTGCTGTGAACTGCCCTCACCTTTACATTCTCACAGCAAAACTTCCCTGCCTGTTTAGGGACTGAGGGAACCGGCTCCATTTTCAGATGAAGTGGAACTCGACTACAGCAAGCCATACATCAGAGTAACATATGAAGAAGCAATGAGAGGGACCCCTCGTAAGTAAAAAACCAGACTGGAAGGGGGATTGTATAAATATTGGAGTTTTGAGGGTGGGTATGATTGTGATATCTCTGAGACTGAAACAACCTTGTCTGTTGGACTAGGTTTGCAGCCAGTTACTTAGTTAATGCTTTGATGATTAGATAACTGTTCCTGTGTGAAATTTGGCTTGTCAGTACAACTGAAATTCAATTGTATGTGTGAGAAGATGTACCTTCACCAGTAAGATTATTTGAAGCAAATATATATTTAACTTTTCTTGTGCCACTGACAGCTATAGGGTAATATCAGAGCTGAATATTTTCTGTATTACTTTGTCTGCACTAACTTAAAGTTAAGCACTTTAAAAGTCATCTTTTCTGAAACTTGAAATGGGCAAGTGAAAAAAAAACCCAAAATGTATCTGAATGTCCCATTCTAGCCTGGATTTGAATTAAAATCAGTGTCATTAGACACAATTGGCTAGCCTCACAACAACAATGTGGAAGAAACACTGTTCTCTTTGCAAGTCCAAAGTGGGGCCAGAGGCAGGACTGACTCCTGAAAGATGACTGTCCTCCCCTGCCAAACAGACTGTGCAGATATCTTACTTGGCCTCTCTATTATGGCTACAGAGATAATAAAAATGCTGCACTTCTACCTGCCTGACTGCTGCTGAGAGGTGAGCCAGCTCAGATTGAGACTCAGCAGTGGTTTGCTGCCAGAGGTTCTGGAAATCCAGTGTATTTCATAGTCTGCATTAATTTCCCAGCTGAAAGTCTCCAGGTCCTGCACAAAGGTCTCTTGATTTCAACTAGCTCTCCTGCCTGCTAGAACTGAAATACACTGCATGCTTCCTTGTCGCTCTTTATTTCTGTGGTCAGGAACTGCAGCTGCTGCAGGTACAGAGGAAAGGAAAGGATATCCAAGCCAACTTCCGGAATGTGATTGTACATTCATGAAGACCTGCCAGGACCAGCATCTTTTGGCATACAGAAAGCTTTTACAGTCATATATCCAGATCCTTGGCTCTTCAGAGCCTCCTGGCATTGTCAGACTGAGGTTGTAGAATCACTAAAAAGTGTTTGCAAGAGGCTGTCCTCAAGATGACTACGCTGCTTAACTTGAACTTAACAACCGGACCTTTGCATCAGCTCCTCCTCCTGCTGCCTCGCAGGCTCTGTCTCTGGGTGTGCTCAGGGTTCTCAGCAGACCCATGGGATTTCAGGTCTCCTTCTAGGTCTTCTCTCTGCTGTGTCCTCACTGCAGCTTTGGTGTGCCTCTGCTCACACCACCACTCCTCTGAGTCTGTCTGCCTGAACTGGGCTAGAGAGAAGGAGGCTGTTCCCGGGTGTGTCAGATAGAAAGACTGTGTGGCTTTCTGTTACCAGCAGCAAAAGGACTTCAGTCCTGTGTAGTCACAAGATCAGAAGTCAGGGAGGCTCCCACTATTACAGGTCATTGCTAGACTATCTCACTTTACCCCTCTGCTGACCTCAAAGAGCTGAGCTACAATTTCCCCTGGCAGAGGTAGCCTGAGGAAATATTTATTCCTCCTTATTTATCTATGAATTTAGCTGCTAATGGCAGAAGTTCAGCAGAACTGTCTCTACTTTTCTTTGAGTAGTTCTGCTGGGGTTTTGAATAGAGCCATTGGATGTGGGGGAGCCAGTGATGCTGATGGGGAATCAGAACAGTTTGGTCAGCCAGACTGGTAGGTATGGCAGCAGGCTGCAGAGGGAGATGCTGTAAAGGTCTTGAGATGCCATCCTGGCAGGGAAGAGGAAATCAGGCACCTATGAGACATTTGGGCCAGTTCCCCACTGGTAGTTCACTGCTGTGAAAAAAGTTAATTCTGTATTTGGATTTTCATAGAAGGGAATTGTTCAGGGTTTGCTTTTCTCTTTATCTTGTTTGGGTGATATATGTTAGGCTTTCAGTCTGTCTCTGAATGTGATTATATTTCAGCTCTCTGCTCAGCTGCATTTGTTTCTGTGTGGGAAGGCAAAGAGACAGTAATTTATCGTCACAAATCTGTCCTGGCTATGGCTCTGTGTTCTGTAACACCCCCACGAGTTTCAGGAGGTCCTCAAATGCAGGCATGAGCAGCAGCTGCTTCTCTAGGAAGACATCTTCACAACTGTCTTTCCATCCCTGTTACAGTGGATCGCCCTGTCAGAGTTTATGCCGATGGAATATTTGACTTGTTTCACTCGGGGCACGCCCGGGCCTTGATGCAAGCGAAGAACCTCTTCCCAAACACATACCTCATTGTTGGAGGTAAGGTGTGACCTTGTTGACTTTGCCTGTTGCCAGAGTACAGTTTACCTGCGTCTGTGGTTGTGCATACAGAGGTTTTGTCTTTTTGGCCTCAGTGGCTCTCCCTGCAGCCAGTTGTCCCAAATGTTGTTGGAGTCTTACTGCAATACATTGAGGGTTGGATATGTCTGCAGAAAGATACCCTGTACCAAATGAGTGCTTCAGGGAAAGATTTTTGATCATGCTTTTCTAATCTGATCCTTCTATTTTGTGACAGATACAGGTGAGTTGCACATCTGAGTATCAATATATATTAGGGATAATTGAGCATTTGACTCTTAAATGAGACAGTTAAAGAATGAGTATCAGTCCCTCTGTGGCTGCTTGAGCTTTGTGTCACGTGTATTGCCGTGAAAATCACTCCCCAGCTCCAGGTCCCTGCTGGGGATTGCTTATGGGGATTGCATAATGCCAAACAGATCCCGCTGGGAGCGTGGAGATCACAGTGGTTTCTTGGGCATGTGCCTGGACACATGGAAGTCAGTGAGGCCCCATTTCTCCAAACAGATGTTCGCCATTTTGGCTGTTAGGTCATAAGTCTCTAGATGATGATGCCAGAAATATCCTGCTGAGTGCTTGAGGGGATCTAACAGAGGTGTTTTAGCCAGGCCTCCCTCGAGAATATAATGGGGAAATGGATGCCCTTCTTCTGGCTGCTGTAGTACACAGGCCTCTGTGCAGGCAGTGCCTCTGTGCCTGTCAGGCATGTTGTCTGTCAAGAGCTGACCCCTGGTCAGGCTGTGTAATTATGCTAAATTATGAAAACTGAGAATTCCTTTAACTAGTTTTCTCAAGTCCTGTTTACTTCCTGAAGCAAAATGAAACTCTGATCCTGCAGTAGAACAATCATAACATCCTTGGGTGGTTTGTTTCTTTATCACAGTTTCATCACTGCTGAGGGCATTTTTATAGGGGTACATCTGCATTTTTCGTGTGTGCTACACTAGTGTCTGGAAGGGGAAGGGAGGGAGGAGAGCTGAAACAGTTGTTCCAACCTACAAAATGCCCTGAGCTTAGAAATCTTGAAAGTGGAAAGACATCCCCATGTACATAAACATTGTAAACAGGAAAATAACTTCAGATAGAACTATGAACATGTTAAAGCAGCAAGGAGTGTCACCATGCTCTCTGCCTCTCGAGACTGGTGAGGAGGTGGAGGGCAGTGAGCTGCTTCCCTTGCAGCAGGACTGAGACAAGAGGCCACAGCCCAAGAGAACATGAGCTCCAAGCTGGGAACAATCTCACCCGCTCTTTATCATCTGTTTGTCTAGAACGTAAATACATCCAATACCAGTGAGGCTGGTAATGCCTTGTTTACTTTTGAGTCCGATAATCAAATAAAACTCCCTCCTCAGTATCTTACATTGCAGATTATGAAGAGTTGTTCATTTGCTTTCTCATAGAACATAATAATTAAGCTAACTTGATTTCCTGTGAACTCACTTTGTTTTAATACAACTTTCCAAGAACTCGACTGTGTTATGGCATTTTATGAAATTGGAAATTTAGGCAGGGCTTTTTCCATGGACTTCAGATTCCAAGCCTGAGATATCCATAGGCTTAAAAGCCCACTAGGCCCCCAGGTGCTGTTTCATACAGAATTGTCTTCTGTGTTGGCTGGTTTTCTCGATAAGTGTTGTAAGCTCTAGAGACCTTGAAGGAGTGGGGTGTGGGTCCCCAGCTGGGGCAGAAATTCCCCAAACAAGCTGCCCACAATTGCTCAGGAGTTTAATTCTCTGTACTGCTCCCTGTTTGTGGTGCTTTGTGGCTGGAAGAGCTGGGTTTGGAAGTGCCAGTGCCAGCCTCTGTCAGCAGCTGGCATTGCCTGGTTCAGCAGGGGTGTGTGCAAGGTCCTTTTACTGTAAAGCACCAGGGTAAGTACCTCAGGCTCACTGTTGTCTGCCTGTTTCTCCAGTCTGCAGTGATGAGCTGACCCATAACTTCAAGGGCTTCACGGTAATGAATGAGAATGAGCGGTATGATGCTGTGCAGCACTGTCGCTACGTGGACGAAGTGGTGAGAAATGCGCCCTGGACACTCACGCCTGAGTTCCTGGCAGAGCACAGGGTAATTTGTGATATCTGATCTGTTTGGAATTTTGATCAGCCTCTGTGTGTTCACAGCAAGAATTCATCCTTGGGGGTGACCTCTGCCTGAGCAAGCTCTTTCAGTGGGAACTTCTTGAATATAGAATGAACTGGGTTATGGGAATCAAGTGGGTTTCTTGGGAGACTAGAAGCATTTGCTGAGCTGGCAGATAATGTCACAATGAGGTAGAGGTTGTGACATGGTGAAAAAGCCTGAGAGGGTTCTTGCTGTTCTTGGAGAAGTTGGTGCTGGGTAGAGGTAGGTGTGAAATACAGTAGGGAGAGGATAACATGGTTTGGAAGGGATTTCTGGGGGTTGTCTGGTCCAACTCCCTGCTTACAGCAGGAGCAGCTTACATTTTCATCAGCTTCCCTGCAGCAGGAGGCCAGGCAAGCTGCCTTGAGAGTCTTTTATCAGTTGGTGAGGTAAAGTGAAAGGAATCTCTAACATCTGCTGAACTGATTTGGGAGGTGAAGGAGTCTCCAGGGAAGACGTGTTGCCATTAACAAATCATTTCTCTGTGGGGCTTATAACAGCTGTGTCCTTATTCCCAGCCTTTCCTTTCCTTTCTGGTGTGCACTTAAAATTGATAGGCAATTGCCAGCGAGAACTTGGGACTGCTGGGTGTTGCTTTCTTAAGAGGAAAGTGTCTTGCTGTTCTCTGTTGCACCCCTGCGTGGAGGTGTTGAGCTGAAAGTTACCAACCTTTGACAGAAACAGGAGGCCTGCACATTCAAGATAAAATGTTGACTCACTTTCTTACTTTTCAGATCGACTTTGTTGCACACGATGACATCCCTTATTCTTCTGCTGGCAGTGATGATGTCTATAAGCATATAAAAGAGGCAGGTGAGTCTGGGTCAGACTCCTCAGGGCTTCCTGTCAGATATCTGCTGTAGTTTCTACTGTGCCCATGTATGGCAGGATGATGCCTGGGGAAGTGGCAGTGCTCCTCTGGGAATAAGGTCTGCCCAGGAGGCTCTGAGGGTAGGAAGAAGCAGCTTTGGGCCTTACTTCATAACACCAGGACTGTCCCATGTCTCAGGCCAAGCATGGCCCAGCATTAATTCCTAATTCCAATATAGTTGTGATTGAATTAACAGCCACCTTTTGAAAACATACTACAGTTTGTCTTACAGATTCCCACAAATGGGGAATTTCATGAACTTAGCGAAGGGGCTTCTCTAACTGTTCGCTGTAAAAATCACTGGGGGTGCAGCTTTTTTATATTTATCCAAAGTTGGCCCTCACAGCACATTCTATTTCCACCCACTAAATTGTAGGGCCTGTTGTCCTGTCCTTGTCCCCACACTATTCTGTATGCAGTGGGTTATAGACAGTAGTCTTTATACCAGACGAAGTGAAGAGCTTTGCATTAGAATACCTGGTATTTTGACAGGATTTTGACAAGCTTTGGTCTTACTTAGATCTTCCTTATAGTCCCAGAAAGGAGGACTCTGGTGTTGTACACTCAAGGACAAAGATGTGGTGATGGGAGGACAGTTAGGAAATGAGCCCTTGACAGGAGAGATTGTTTACTAATAGATGTGGCAGTAGCTTTTTGCCATGTGTCTTGCTACAGCTATCCTGGGTCCTGTTCCCCAACTTTAGGTATGTTTGCACCAACTCAGAGGACTGAGGGGATCTCAACATCAGACATCATCACACGGATCGTGCGGGACTATGATGTTTATGTCAGACGGAACCTGCAGCGGGGCTACACGGCTAAAGAGCTCAATGTCAGCTTCATAAACGTGAGTTGAAGGGGATCTCACCTCATGTGCAGAGTGTGAAGATGCCGAGTCTTTGTCTAGTGATAGCACAGTCCTGCTGTGTGCCAGTAAAAGGCCTGTCTGCAGAGCTAAGCATTTGCGCCAAACCATTGTCCTTGGAGCAGAAATCAGACTTCTTCTGCCCCTGAAATCACCTCAGGGACCCACCCAGAGGAACTGGGGATTTGCTAATACTGCTCCATTGTCAGAGATATCCTGGTGACATTTTACCTGTTGAAAGAGCCGGAGAGAGTGTGTGTGTTGAAATGTGTGTTTTCTTGAATTGAATGAAGAGTGTGTTGTTCTTGGCAGCAGCTGCTATCTCATCTCTCTCCTATTCCCTCAGCCACTTTCTTAAGGTAGAGTCATTTGCTAGGACAAAAACTGATCCTGTTCCCACTGTACTGTTCCCTTCCTGGAGCTGCAGGAGTAATAGTGCTTGGGTAAGACAGAAGGACATGCCCTGATCCTGTGCTGAGCGGCTCTAGGTCACAAGGAGAATACGCGGCAGAAGACACTTCTGATGTTGGAAGTAAAGTAGTAAACATTTTTTCATCACTCAGATACTATGCCTGTGAACAACAATGGAACAGGAGAGGTAATGGCTGCTTGGCCTCTCTTTGGCATGTAACTCTGCCTCTGTTTAAAAACACCCAGCAAAAAGATTGGTGGTGTTGTGATATGCAGAGAGACCTACAGCAGGTCGCTCAAATCTAATCTGTATGTTGTATAAATATTTCCCTCTTCTGTGCACTCCTGTTAGATAGTGCTTATCTCTGGCTTTAGTCTCGCACTGTGTACTGTGCCAGTGCCTGGCACAAAGCATCTCAGAGCCCCACTGTGTCTGCCGTGTAGTCTAGGGAAGAAGTGTTGCCGAAGTGAAGGAGAAGTGTCACCAGACTAATGGTTCAGTGTAGTAAGTAAGCAGCAGTTCAGTGCAGTAACACAGAGCAGAAGTGGTCACCACTCAGATCTTGTGAGCTGTATTCTGATCCACCACTTACCCTGCAGGAGAAGAAATACCATCTCCAGGAACGTGTGGATAAGGTGAAAAAGAGAGTGAAGGATGTAGAGGAGAAGTCAAAGGAATTTGTCCAGAAAGTGGAGGAGAAAAGTATTGATCTCATCCAGAAGTGGGAAGAGAAGTCCCGAGAGTTCATCGGCAATTTTTTGGAGATGTTTGGCCCAGAAGGTGCATTGGTAAGGAGCTGCTCTGGGAGAAGGGGATTTTGGAAAGATCAACACTCATTGTAGTACTTCTGCGGAGCAAAGGTTTAGGGTTTGTTGTGCTCAGTGTGCTGCTAGTCTCCAGACAAGTTGTCCCAGGCTTGGGTAGCCTGTTTTGAAGGAGCCCTCACTATTGCCAGCTAGATAATGCCAATTGTGGTTGTAGGGTGAAAAGTTCCTCTGTCCCATGAGCTGGTGTGTCAACTCCAGCCTGTGCCCTGCAGGCCACTGAGCTGCCAAGAGGATGACAGTCACTTTGTCACTGGCCTGGGATGAGTCTGAAGTTTCTTGTTTATGCCAGGCTTTCCTGTGCTGCTGGGGAAATATCACAAGCACTTCATATTAGAAGTGCTTGAAAATGGATGTGATTACACGGTGTACAGTTTCCAAAGCCCAGAGCGATGTTGGGGCTTTTTCTGCTCTTACATTGCACGAAGTACTGAAGGGACGCAACCCAAAGTGTCCATTTCCATGTCTGTTTAAACCATGCTAACTGTCTTCTTGCTTCCATCGCTAGAAACACATGCTGAAGGAGGGCAAGGGCCGGATGCTGCAGGCCATCAGCCCTAAGCAGAGTCCCAGCAGTAGCCCCACACACGACCGCTCCCCATCTCCCTCCTTCCGCTGGCCTTTTTCCACCAAGAGTCCTCCTTCCTCACCTGCCAACCGCTCCAGGAATGAGTCTGCAGTCACCTATGACATCAGTGAGGATGAAGAGGATTAAGCTACCTGCCAGGATTTGCTGTGAACTGCTAATCACCAAATCCGAAGTTCAGACCCAGCGGGGAACTCTTAATGAGCAAGAGAGCCATAGGAACAGGGCTGATGGTGAGCAGAGGGCCTCGGAGGCACTCATTGCTCTTAGCAAGGGCTGCTGCCTGGAAGCACATTCAAACCTCCTCTCCCTTCTCCTCCCCAAATCCCCTTTTTATTGTTTACGTTCTAGTGGTTTCCAGGGTGAAGATAGCTTTTATATTTTAAGAAAATACTCGTCAAAAACACAAAGAATAGCACTCAAGCGTGGCTTTTATTTTGGTTTCTTTTCCCTTGTTAAAACTCCAGGCAAGAGGGAGAGTGGGAAGACTCATCTGTCTCTTCTTTCCTTCAGCTCCTCCGTCTTAGACCCCCAACCCCCAGGCAGTATCTGTGCCACTGCCAAATGAAAGACCCCTCAGTTCCTCAACCAGCATGACCTCGAGAGCACACACGAAGCAGTGGTGTAATGAGGACCTCCCTGCTGGGCTGGAGCAGTAGGAATCTATCCAGCAGACCCTGTAGTGCTTGCATGCCTCTTAACTGAGCTTCCCAGCGTGTTGCAGTGAGAGCGTGCTGGGTAGGGGTTACCAGCTTGGCACGCAGGAGTTACACCCGGGAAGGACTCAAGGCACCGTAGAGTGGCACACCCCGTAAAGCACACAGCATTCACAACTCCAGCTTATACAGGGGCTGCAGGGGAAAGGCTTTTCCAGAGAACCTCAAGACTGCTCAAATTGAGCCCTCAGTTGCTGTTGGAGAGAAGAGAATGGATCTTTCCTTCAGGGCACTTGCTGTCTGTGCGTTTCCTTGGGTGTGTAAGAGCCTATGTAGGAAATGAATGTGTGTACTCTCTTGAGAAGTTCCTTGTCCCAGTCTGTGGTGTGTTATGCTTCACTGTCTGTCCAAACAACCCCTCAGCACTGTGCTCTGTGCGTGTTTGTGTTTCAGTTGCTGTGCTCTAAGGGCTGGAGCAGTCCTTTACACTGGTGCCGTGAAGTCGCTGTTCTAAGGACAAAGCAGCCAGTTTGCTCTCCGTGTCACTGTGTGCAGCTGGACAGATGAAGGGCACATTTTTGCCCAGTGAAGGGTCCCAGTCCCATGTGACAGTTACCTGGTTTGTGCAGCGCATGCACAAGCTGGGCCAGGCTCACCCTGCTCCTTGAGGCAGGCCAGAAAGAGCATCAGAGAGTGGTGCAGCTTTTTAAGTCTTCAAACATGTAATGCTCGTTTGAATCCATGGTCCCAGTTGTGCCTGCTGTTGTGTCTGTGATACACACTGAGCTTTGTGGCCT
The DNA here is from genome assembly GCA_013396735.1 of Grallaria varia. NCBI lineage: Eukaryota > Metazoa > Chordata > Aves > Passeriformes > Formicariidae > Grallaria > Grallaria varia. Next base: position 141,377 of record VWZG01013021.1, on the reverse strand, counting down.
GCGGCTCCCTGAGGGCACTCACCCTCCCTCTGGAGTCCCCTCCCCATGCCTGAGCAGAGGAGGTTGGTGCACTCAGTCCTGTATCCAGTGCTGGAGGGACTGGCCTTGCCATCCTGTAGCTGTGGAGCTCCCACTCACTTTTCTGACAGAGTTTGCCTGTGATCCCTGTGGTCTCTGGGTGGAGCTGCTGGGCCGAGTTGCCTGTATCCTGCGGCTCTGAGAGCAGAGGGCAGCTCAGAGCCTGATCAGCAGTGCTGCAGGGAGGTCTCCAGGGAGGGATTTGAGGCTTTAGGGAGCAGCAGGTGCAAGGAGGATGCTTCCAGGGTACATGGTGGCCCTGTGGTAGGAACAGGCTGCGGCTTCTTTCCAGCTTTTATCTTGCTGGTCCTTTGTCACACTGCCCGAAGGGCTTAACAGAGACCCTGTGCTTCTGTTGAGGCCAGAGCCAGTATGGGAAAGGTATTCTGGGGATCCCTAATCTGCCACTTGGACTTCTTTCAGCAGCGATATGTGGCTATGGGAGCATGGACAGCTGCTATGGATTTTAAGGTGTAAGGAGCAAATAATGGTCACTTGGTAGAAGCCAGTTGTCAATCCTCCAGTTTATGAGTGGTAGAGCACTTTCTTTGTATCACCCACATTGTCTCTTCCCTCATCTTCCCCACCTTCCCTTCCTCACCCTTCCCTCAGTGTGGATGTTGCATTGCTTTCCTGAGCCGGATCACAAAGCCCAGACTGCTTTAAAGCCTTAGTACCGTTTAAAACACAAGTTATGCAACAGTGTTCTGTAAATTTGGTTAACAGTGGTGTTTTGGATGGTGGTTTGTTCTGCAGGAACCTTAATGTATTTGGTCTCTCTGCAAAACCTGGGGTGCTTGGTAAGAAGCCAGGATGGTTTTACACTTAGCTTGGAATAACAGAGTTGTTTCTTGTAACCAATAATCCCTGCTTCCTCCTTGCACTGAAATTAAATTGGACACTCAAATCCCAGTCTAGTTTTTTGGGGTTTTTTTCCTTGTTTTGTTTTCTCCTGGATTACTGGACCACTCCTCCCCAGCACTGTCATGTCCTATCAGGTATAGGTAAAAGCTTGATCTTTCGTCAACATGTGACCAAGTTTCCCAGGATCATCATGTTACCCACGGTGGTGCTGCTTCAAGGCTGTCCTGCACACCCCTAACCCACACCTCACTCTTCAAAAGAAGCATCCATAAGAGACATGCTTGAATTAAGCAGTGGGAAAAAGGTGCAGTGGGAAAATAACTTTACTAGCATGCAGTGAAGAATGTGTGGGGTTTGATGCTGCTAAATCCAGAGGACTCCTGCAAGTCAGCTCTACCTCACTTTCTCTGTAGATCTGGTATAAGCTCCTGAGAGGGGACTTTCTGATGGCAAAGAACAGCAGCAGCAGGATAGAGCTGAAAGGTACCAAGGATATTGGGAGAAGCAAGAGCATCAGAAAGTGTTGCAACTTCTTAGGATTTTAGACATGTCATCTGTTCATTTGAAAACGTGGGCTAAGTTGTGCCTGTTGCAGTGCCTGTAATGAATGGTTGGAGGTGAAAAGATTACCCAGTGGTTTCTGCAAGTTGTCATTGCTCCCGATGTCTGCCTCCACCTCTGTTCTAAGTGTAGAGCACATACTAGTACTGGAGCAAGGCTAGTTAAGGCAGCATTTACTACTTGCCTGTGTTATGAAGGTGCTTCAAGGCTCCTTCTTTTGCCTGGCCACAGGCTGGCAGGTGTGGATGCTCCCTCTGTGCTCTTAGGAGCAGCCACTGCTATGGAGAGCATGTCCCAGGGACAGACCAGACCCGTCCAGAGGTCTTGAGAGAAATCCCCATCACTTGGGGCTTGCTTTGGCTGTGGGACCCCAGCTAGCAGCACCCAGAGGTTATTGTCACAGCTGTGACAGTGCCATGCCACGGCTGTGCTGGTGTGGACTCGATCCTCCTCCCTCTGTATGGAGTCATCTCCCACCCAGCCTGGGCAGAGATTGAATGAACCCAGTCACTAACACAAGACTCAAGTACAAATTTATCTTTACTCAGTGCTAGACAAGAGCCCCTGGGCTGGAGGCAGCTTCTACGGCCCTCTTGGCTTGTGGCTTTCAGGTTTTGCTTTCACTTAGTCCCAAGATGCCCTTTCCCCTTCTGCCTCCTCTGCTGTCAGCAGCTCCCGAGGGCCAAAGGAGGGGATGGTTGTACGGGGCAGACTAGCCCCTCACCCCCTTCTGCCCCTTGACACCCCAATTTCCCCCTCCTGCTCAGTCCTTGACATTAGTGCCTGTGGGTGCGAAGCTGACGGGCTGATAGCCTGGCTTGTCGTCCTGCTTTCGGTAGTACATCCGCGTCAGCACTGTCAAGATGAAGGTCTGTGGGATCAGCAGCTGCGCGTTCATCTCTGGAAGAGCAGAAGGGTTGTTTGAAGCCGCCTTCTTCCACCGTGCCCACTCCCCACGCCGCACCATGTGACAGAGGGGCTCAGCTGGGAGCACGTGATGCTGCTCCCCCATCTCCCGACTTACGCTGTGACCTGGCCTTGGAGGAGAAGGGCGGCGAGCAGGCGATGCTGCCGTTGTTGGCCAGGATGCTGAAGATGGCAGGCTGCAGCGCCGTCAGGACAAGGAGGACCTGTGACCACCAACACCTCAGGTGCTGCGGGCTGTGCCACTGCCAGGCTCCCACCCCTTGCCTTCCCCACTGTTCTGCAGCCAGAGCAGGCTCTCTTCCAGCAGCAGCTCCTGTCCCGCCATCTTCCCCCATGCCGCCTCATCCTGTCTGTGCTACAGGAGCCCCTCGTGAGAGAGAGCTGGGCAGGATAGGGGCTCACCTGGAAGCAGCTGAACTTGCCCTGGATGTTCTGCTCAGCCAGGTGCAGCCGGGCCTGCCGGAAGAGGATGCCCAGGGCCCACAGCCCGAAGAGGGTGGAGACACCAACCAAGGTGTTGATCCAGAGGGCCACACTCTCTGCCGAAATCTGGGGTTGGGAGACACACAGAAAACATTCCTGGGCTGACAAAGCTGCTGGGAAAGGAAAGGAGCAGGTGGAGACTCCCTGTCTAGGACATCGCCCTGCCCATCCCTGTGCCCTGGCACTCACGTCAGCAGGGTTGTAATTCCCATCAGCATGCAGGACCAGCCCCAGGAAGACAGCGACTGCCCTGCAGAAGGCATACTGGAAAGTCCCCAGCATCAGCAGTCTAAGTTTTTTCCTGGCATGGAGAAAAAGAGCAGTAGCACTCTGAGGTCCCCAAGCCCATGCCCAGGGACTTCTCTTCCAGCCCAACAGAAGCAGGAAATGGGGCAGGGGTTTGTCCTGGCTCTCCCTCACCTGCTCATGGTGATTCGGGGCAGGCAAGGGCAGCAGCAGCAGCAGGGCCCAGTGCTAACCACCATGGGCACGTCCTTCAGGGTGCTGAGCACTGCCTCCTTCCCCCCAAAGCCCTCCACGATGACCAACATCAGGAGATAGAAACAGGCAGCGAAGTACCTGGGGAAGAGGAGGAAGAGGAAGGCAGGTCAAGCCCCGTGTGTTCCATGGTGCCCCTCCCCTGGGGTAGGTGATACTCACGCCGTGGTAGCCATCTCCACCACCATCATGGAGCGCGGGAACCACAGTCCAAAGCAAGTGACCACAGACACAACCTGGGGAAATGCAAGCTTGGCACATGGACGCTCCCCCGTCCTGTGGGCTGGCATCCCTTGGGTGGCCCTGGCCCCCTGGGGTGATGCCCCCCACTATCCCCACACCCCAGCTCACCATAGGGGCTGAGCTGCTCCAGCAGAGGGTCTTCATCTTGATGGGGCAGCGGATCTTGCGGGTGAGATAGAAAGCCTCTTCTACGAAGATTGCGACCGACAGCAATGTCATGATGGTACAGAGGCCCATAATGGCGAGTTGGGCCATATCCAGCTCTGCCAGGGATGGGTGAGAAGCCATCTTCATCCTGTCCTGTCCCCACTGGGGTCACTACTGCAGAGAGCTGCCCCTCAACCCACCACTCCACTGGTTTAGGAAGCTCTGTGCCACGCCCTGGACATGTCTGACTGTGCCAGAGCTGACACTTCTGCCCCGCTGCTCCCTGTCCCATGTCACCTTTCCTGGGCTATCCCCATCCCTGCAGGCAGGACTGTAGGATGGGAGGCTACAACTCTGGCAGCACCCCACTGCCTCTCCCTTCCTTGGGGCCTCTCCCTGCCTGCACCTGCCATGGCCACCCTACCGCCCTCATCCCTGTCCTGCTCCCACCAGCAACAAGAGGAGGGTCCCCCCAGCCCGTCCCCCCACCTACGGTGCAGCAGCTGCCGGGAGGTGGGTGGCAGGGAGAAGCAGGCTGCCGGCACGCTGAAGTTCCTGATCAGCATCTCCACCAAAGGGCGGGAGAACCTGCGGAGCAGAAGGGAACTGCTGCACGGGGCCACAAGGACATGGGGACACCCAGCCCTGCAGGGTCCCTGCAGTCCCCTGGCTGACTTGCCTCATCCCCAAGCATCTACCTTCCTTTACAGAAGGAATAATCCCAAATTCTGCTCCGAAGAGTTGGATTTACCCTGCTGAAAAGTGGCACGGGGGTCTTTGGAACCCACCTGGGATCATCTGCCAGCTCGAAGGTGGGATCCATCCTGCTCTGCTCCTCACCAGCTCCGTCCCAATGGCTGTGGGGCTGTTCGTCACCGCCTGCCTCGGCTCCTCTCGCCAGCCCACGGGGTCAGAGTCCCCAGGGCAGGGACCGCAGGAGGACGCCGCACCTCGTTCCAGTTTAACCAGAGCCTCTGGCGCTCCCCTCCCTCCCTGGCTGCTGCAGGCACCCATTGGTGTGCCCCCACGCTGTCCCGGCCCACAGAGTGCCTCGGCCTCCCGGTTATCGACCCCGGGTGCCGGGAAAGCGGCTGTCACCCGTGCTGCCATTCCTGCGTGTCCCCAGAGCTGTGCTGGGGTGACACTGCTGCAGATTGCCAGGGGCAGCCCAGAGATGGGCTGGTGCTGCTATGGAGGGTCCAGGATACGTCCACATGTCCCCTCAGTACTGGTGGCAGGGTGGAAGGTGATGCCACAGGGCACTGGGAAGTCTGTCAGCCCTTGTGTGACTCTGCAGGCCCTGTGAGGAGTTTGTGATGGCTCAGCTCCAGCAGCCCATGGCACTAGAGGGCAGGGCTGACCCGGTGCTCAGCCCCTGCTCAGCACCCCGGCCTCTGGGGACAGCAGCAGTGCCCCAGCCTGAGGAGGGGAACAGCAGGCTAGGGGTGGCACACTGAGCAGGGAGCTGGGGCATTAGGAGCTGTGTATTCTTGTCCTAGAGGGATCCCAGCATCTTTTGGGTCCCAAGAGTGCCCACAGTTCCAGGTGTCCTCTCAGCACCCCAAGGAAAATGAGTGCTGGTATGTACTGGGTCGCGTTGGAGCCCCCACACTTTGCCCGCTTGGCAGTGGGCTCCTACTGAAGCCAAAGTGGCACTGGGACCCCAAATGGCTGTCCTGCATCTTGCTATGGGAGCAGGATGCTGCCATTTTCATGGGAATGGGATGGTGAGGTGGGGGATGCTTCAGTTGCTATGGGAATGAGATGGGGGCAGGAGGGGGTTGCTGTGGGGGCTCTTTGTGTGTCTGAGTTGCTGGGCACACCTGGCCCTCCCTTCCCCTCAACCCCATTAACCAAGCCCCATCGCCCTGTCCCTACACTGTATGTACCCTCTATCCTGCCCTATATGCTGCGCCCCCATACCTAACCTGGCAGACTGCACACCCAGCCCTGTGCACTCACACACACACATGCTTTGCCCCACCTTGCATAAGCAAACTGCTCATGGTGGGTGTCCACAGCTCCTGGGTGCTCCTGGGTGCCACATGGTGCAGGGGCCCTGTGGGGGCCCCCCACCCAGCACCCCTGTGCCACACCAGTATCACCAGCATTGCCTACAGCTGAGGAAACATGTCAGCTCCTGTGACATCTGCTGTGCCAGCCTCTTTGGTCGTCACTGCTATGTCATGGCAGTCCTGCCTTATCTGCCTGGTGCTCATCCCCCTGTGGTCCATCACCACAGGGATGATCTGCGTGTATCCTTGGCCGCAGGGAGGCAGAGCCCTGCCCCAGCACACACACACACACACATGCTGCACTGCCCGGACTATGCAGGAGCCTATTCCTCTGCCTGCACATAGCCCCAGGGCCAGCACTACCCATGGGTGCCCACCGTATGGGGGCACAGGGTGGTCGCCTTGACCAGTACCCCTGGGTTGGTCTGTCCCTGACTCGCTGCTCCAGCATCATCACAGCCCTCCTCACCACTCAGGTAGTACTTAAGCCTGATTGAGCCCTGGGTCCCCTGCATTCCCCAAGCACAGCACACCCGGAGGTGCCAGCTATGGCTGTGGGGCATGGAGCATCCTGCCAGCCTGAGAGGGGGATGCAGGACATGACTGGACCCCAAGCCCAGAGTAGGGGGGCAGCCCCACATATTGGTGTTCTGCATGAGTTGGTCCCACCACACATGAACACACATGCAAGGAGGTTTCCATCATTGCTCACACTCCCCTCCCTGTCCCCTCTTGGTGCTGGATACATGGGTGGCACCTGCAGCACTGACCCACCTCCACCTGCACCAAGCCCCCAGACACATCACCCTGCCCAAAACCACCCCATCCCACCCTGCATGAGGCCAGGGCACATCCACACGCCAACCTGCTGTGGACACCACCCCAGAGCCGTCCCCTAGGGACATGGAGGGCTCTCACCTCTGCAGCCCATGGTGCTGAGCCCTCCCCGTGCCAGCAGGACAGGACGTGCCTGCAACTTGCTTGCTTTGACCTGCCCCAGAGCTGGTGGAGATGGGTGTGGAGAGGGAGAATGCAGCGAGATGGGGTAGCCCAGGGTCCCCCCAACCTCTCACTTATTGCAGCCTCTATCCATGCTTGGGATGTATGGTCCTGGGGCCACCAGGGCCCATGGGCACCCTTGTGCCCCAGTCACCCTTCTCCACACAGGTTGCTACCATGGCCAAAAGGCAGCAGGATGGGCAGGAGCAAACAGCAGATGAGCATCCTCTGGCATGGGCAAGATGGGGGACAACAGGTAGGGCAAGCTCCGACCTCACCCCAGACTCCCAGAATGCCCCAGGGCAGAGCAACCCCAGGCACAGGAAGCCCCTTTTCTGCCAAAAAACCATTCAGCGGAGAAGGGAAAAGGAGCACCGAGATGGGACCCATACACTTACCAGCTCAGGGCAGGAGCGGTTTGAAGGCTCATGGCCCATTCAGCATCGGGGTGGCTGTTTTGCCTTGAGGAGCTGGTGGAAAAGCCAGCAGCAGTGCTGGAAAAAATCTCCCAATTTGCTTGATTAGCTTTTTTATTTTAAATAAAACTATTTGACCACTGAAATTCTGCCCCCAAAAAATAGCCAAGCAGACCCTCTTGGCATGCCAGCATCGCCCACATTGCTGTGTCAGCATTTCCAAATACTTGGAAAAACCCTTGAAATGCAAATATTTGCATGGGTTTTCAGACAGTTTCCACCCGTTTCTAATTCCCTGTGGTTATGGCCTGAGGGATTATGACCAGGTGGGCACAGCAGGCTCCCATCCAGCCATCACCAGCTTCCCCATGGTCAGGGAAGAAAAATCCTCATTCAAAGCCCTGGTAGGAGCTGGTAGGAGACCAAAACACATTCCTTCTTATTACTCTCCTCTCTTCCCCAGATCTGGGGTCACAGTGGATGACACAGACACTGGGGAGTGAGAACCTCACACCCAGTTCAGAGTGTGGTCCAGCCAGACAAGTGGACAGTAAAGATCTGCAGCCCGAGTTTTCGGTGATCCATGCTCACTGCTGTCACAGAACACTGAGGGACAGACCCTGCTCAGTGGGATGGAGCAGGTAGGATGCTCCCTCTGCCAAGGGACATCCCTCACTCTGCCCAGTTCCTGTGCCAGGCAGGACCAGCACCCCAAAGGCAAAGAGACTGCATAGTATGGGGGGATGTCTGGCACCCACCTCTGCAGGAAACCATACTCCACAGGCACCTCATCATAGTGATGCCCATGCTTTGCACAGCCACAGATGTCCATGGTCCCCCCCTTCTTGGGGTTTTGGAGACAGTCATCGTCCCCACCCCACCAGTTTTCCAGCAGCACCCTGCCAAGCCACTGGAAACAGGAGGGTGGGTGCAACTCAAGAAGCAAATAAAGCATAGCGGTCAATCAGACTTGTGAAAGGAATAGGAAAGCCTTTCCCAAGGCATAGGCCCTGTTGAACAACCCTGCCCCAGCCCCCACAAGCATCACCCTGATGAGGAAATTGCTAATGAGAGTTTGGTGGAAGTGGATGCAGGTCCTGCTGGTGGTCATAAGGCTGCTGCCACCATCTGCCTTCCGTGCCCCACCACAATCCACAACTTCCCAGTGTGGGCTCCTGCAAATCTGTCACAACACAGGGTCAGAGAGGGGTCTTGGACCTTCAAGAATCCCCCTGTAATGGTCAGCGTGGGGAAGTGACAAGACCCCCAGCCCTGGCCCCAGCACAGCAAGAATGGGACTGGTTCCCCTCGGTCCCAGGTCTGGAGCCGCCCCACTGATAGGGAGGGCAGGGAACCCTGCCCATGGCTGTCCCGCAGATAAGGCCCTTGTGCTCCTCTCCGATTGCCCCAGGAGGCAGCTGGTGGGGTGGGAGCTGCCATCCTTGGGAGATATGGCTAGGAGGGAGCAGTGAGCGAGGAGGACAGGGGGGCTCCTGCAGGGGTTTGAGACACCGGGTCCCTGCAGGTTCCCTTCTCTGGGCAGGCAAAGGCACCCTGGCTGCGCTGATGGTACAGTTGGGATGGGACAAGGTGTGGACACCCTGGCAGAGCAATAGGCCCCATCAAATCCTCCCCTTCCCAGTGGGGACCAGTCCTTCTGCCACTGGAAAATACCTCCCAGTGCCCTGAAAACCACAGCACTGCATCATGGGCTCACTGCAAGGCAGGGTCAAGGACTCCACTGTGCCTCAGTTTCCCATCTGTAAAATGGGGCACAAGTCCTGCGGCATGAGGGCACAGAGCGCTCAGCTTCTCATTGCTCTCATGCCTGGAGAGAGAACCAAGCCAGGTGTTATTTATAGACCGAGCTGGCATTTCAAATGGGGGACAGTGCCCTGAGAACCAGCCAGCTGCCTCCATTCTCTGCCCCAAGGTCACCAGGAGAAATGCTGGGCTTAAGAGGGGCTTGGGGTAGGAGTCCTGGGCAGGAAAAATCCCCTTCTCCCAGCATGAGGCAGTAAGGATTGTTCCCACCAGAGGCACCAGCCCCTGAGCCTCCTGCTGGCCATGGGTGATGGGACACACCAGTGAGGTGGCTGTGGGGCAGCAATGGAGGTGTGCAGCATCTGGGGGAGTGCAAGGGCGAGATGGGGATTTTTGCTAAGCAGAAGAGCATGCCATTTCTCAGAAAAGGCAACCCCTGGATGTCTCAAATTCTAGAGAGCCAGAAGTGATGAAGACATGTGAGGAAATCCTCCCATGCCCTGCTCCCTGCCACCTCTGGCTCTCAGAAACACTGCCCAGCCATGGCTGTGGGACCAGGTCCTGTGCACAGCCCTGGGAACACTCCCAGGGATCCTCCTGTTCCTTCCCTGGACAGTTCTGGGTGTCCCCACAGATGCTGCCCCACCCTAAGCAGGCTCCCATGCTGCCAGGCTGGGAAGAGAAGTGAGACATTGGCACAACAAGGGCATCACTGTGCCTGTTCCAGAGCACCTAGAGGGGTCACCCCCCAGGGGACCAGCTTGCAGACCCTCAGCAGCCAAACTGCAGTCCAGGTCAGCCCCTTCCCAAAACTGCTGGGACCACTTGACCACACATAATGTATACACACACACATCTATAAGTATGTATGTGACTTTCTATACTATCTAGGATCTTGTATAGTGGATATAAAATGTGGTCATCTGGGATGAGTGGAACAGCTCATCCTCACAGGTTTACTTATCGCTCCAGCTGTAGCCTCAATCACATTTCCAGACCACTGCTCCTGGGACACTGGCCCTGCTGCTCCCACCTAAGGGACCCCCAACCCCACAGGGGACCAAAGGGGCTGCCCAGGGTGGGGAGCTGCCCTTCGCACCACCCAGCACTCTGAAGGTCATCTCCCACATGGAGAAGAGGAAGAGGATGTTGGGGCTTATCCCTGGCATGGGAGGAAGTGGAGCCCACCATGGGATGAAGGAAGCCCAGCAGAAGCTGGAGGAAACCTTCTCCCATCTGGATCAAGGCCATCAGAGCAGCTTTGATGACTCCAGCCTTCTCTTCCCTTTTGAACAGAGCCTCCCAGATGGGGTACCTGATAACACCCCCACCTTCTGCCCAGGCCTCCTGGCCCCCTTTCTGTTTACTTCTCCTCCCAGCAGCCCCACGTCCGATGGTGCTGCTCGGCCAGAAGCGGAAGTCACCAAGCTGTGGCGCTCAGCGTGGTGAGGGCTTTGTGTCCTTCAAAGGAGACGAACAAACAAACGGCTGGCGGTCCCCAACCCGGCTGGGGAGATCCTGTGGAAATACCACAGTCAACACCCTCAGGAGCCACTTCCTCCCGCCTCCAACCCTTCAGACGCAGAAAGCGTTCTGCTGCCGTAAGGTGACATCTGCATTTCCAGCAGGTTGTCCCAGTGACATGCTACTGGTTTCTCAGTTTCTCAGAGCCACCGCCAACCTCTGAATGAAAAGGCACCTTGCTCGAAAAACAGAGGGGCTTTCTTGTGCCACAGCTAAAACACGCCACTGCTGATGTGTGTTTTGGAGAGTGGTGAGTTCTACACACCTTCTTGAGTGAGTTATTTGCATTTTCTTTGGTCAGGAACTTTATGTTCATCTTTATTTCTCTTGCAAGGAGCTTGCAGGTAAAAATGCTGAGGTTTAAAAAGTCCTGCCTCAGACTACAAATATTTTCCCAGAAAGCCAGCAGAGACACAGCATGTTTGTGGAAGAGGGGGCCCTGAGCCCTCCTGGCCCTGTGACACCCACCCACAGCCTCAGCCACCCCATGGGGACACCCCCAACAGCCTGGGTCAGGCACAGGGAGCAGTCCAACTCGCTGGGGGAAAACCTTCAGCCCTTGGTGGGACTTCTTCAGCTGTCCCCAAGTGATGCTGCCTCCCATTGCAGGTGGGAAAATATGCCGAGTGCAGCTCAAAGAGAGCCAAGAAAAACACCTCCCTTCCCTTCCCGCCACCTCCACCAGTGCCAGGTCCACACCAGAGTGCCAGGCAAGCACTTCCACCCACTGCCTGCTCGCTCTTGCTTTTGCAGGGGAGGAGGCAGGGGGGTGGGAGGGGATGGACATGCCCGGAGAGGTGTGGGCATAAACATGGGTGCTCATGTACGTGTGGATAGGGGCATACATGTGGGTGTCCGTGTGTGTCTGCCCAAACCTGACATGTAGAGGTGTGGGTGCATGTGGGTTTGTCCACCTGGCTGGCACCCACACCTGCGAGCACAGCACCCTACGGCGCCCTACGAGGCACAGGGAGCTGAGGGTGGTGGAGGCCCAGAACCACCAACTCTTGCTAACAGCAAAGCAATGCTCAGCCCTGGCCAAGCCTCTCTCCTGGGTGTCACTTCTTCCCAAAGTCCCTGCTGAAGGATAACGCAAATGAACAAGGCATTTTACACCGAGTCTCCAACCATGAGGAAGAGACCGGAGGGCTGGGACAGCTCCAGGAGAGGTGCACATCACCCTGGGCCCCTTTGCCCTTTTTGCATCCTGAAGTAATAACTCAAATCTCCGAATTCACATCTGCCATAAAAGCCACAGGGACGTGCACAGGCAAAGAAAGGTGCTTTCTCCAGAGAGGGGTAATGACACCCAACAAACCCCACGATGGCACGCAGCTGGGGAGGAGCTGGGCTGGGCTTGAACCAGCACGGCGGGCTCAGCAGCCCCCGGGGCAGCTCCTGTGGACACACTGAGCCAAGCAGACCTAAAGGAGGGGCTGGCGTTGAAACAGTCTTGCTGACCTGTCCGTTCCTTTATGGGCCAAAAATGACTAAAAGTCAGGAGGGAAAAACAAATACCAGCTGCGCTGGGGAAGTAGAAAGCAGGGGAAGTTGTTTCAATTGGTTTGGCCGGGGATTCTTTTTCCACTGGAGGAAAGACCTTGACTTTCAGGCCACATCGGGACAAATATACAAACTGACATATTTTTTCCCCCGAGGGAAAGTCAGCCTTTCCCACCAAGCAGAGGCCTGGCCTGCCCTGCCGTGTGTGCATCCCAAAGGACGCCTGCTGAAACAAGGGACGATATGCAAGGCTGTGCCTTCACATAGCCCACCGTGTCCCTTTGCCTTTGCCACCCCGTCCCTCGAAAGGCTATTGAAGGGCAAACCGGTGGGGATGGGAAGGTCAGCGATTTAGCTGAGGCACCATGGGGCTGCTTATCTCCTGTTTCCAGAGCTGGAGGGTCACAGCCCTCCTCCAAGCACACACCTCCCGGGAGATTTGCCCTTGAAGCAGTGGCCTGCTGCACATGTCCCAGGGAAAATGATACTGGACTCAGGTTTGTATCAACTGTGTCTGCTGCCTGCCTGTGCCTGGCTGAAAAATGAAGCCCATGGGTTTCAGCTCAGCCTCTGGGGCCCCACAACAGCCCAAGAGAAAGGCATGAGCCCCCCAGGGCCATGTCAGGTACCCGAGTGACAAAAACACCCCCAGCCCTCTGGCTGCCAGAGCCAGATCGAGCTCCCATGATCTGAGCACCAAATCTCACCCTCTGCCCTACAAATAAATTTACAAGGCACATGGCATTGCCCGGGTCCCCGTGGCACAAAGCTGGCACACAGGCAGCCAGGGGCAGGTGTCCCAGCCCCTGCCAGTGCAGAGAAGGGTCAATTAGCAGGTAGGGAGAAAGCTCCCTCTCTGATGCTCAGCCCTGCTGCGCTAATCCCACCCCAATTAAAGCCCCCCTTCGCTCTCAGATACTGCTGCGAAAGATTTATCCACCCTAAAACAAGGCACTTCCAGCATGCCAACAAGACAAAGCCAAATCCCAGTTTGCAGAAGGCTCTGGCACCTGCCTGGGAGTGTTTACTTACCCTGACAATGTCATCAAGAGCAGAAGGGCCATGAGAGCCCTGCAATCACAAATCCACAGAGAGGACAACAGCTATGCCTGATGCTGTCACAGGCCTGTGCTGCAGCCACTTCCCAAGAGCCGAACCATCATTCAGCCCTCTTATGGACACCTTTTCCCCCCCAGAGACTGCAGTGCTGCACAGGGTACTGGCTCATTTATGGTGTGGTTTTCCTTTGTCCTTTGAGCTGCTCTTTTGCCAATAAATGCACTTCTGGGAGCACAGGAGGGAGCAGACAGGGACTCTTGCAGGACTGGATCCTGCTAGAGACCTACAGTAGGTACTGCAGGGCCCTGTCAGGCAGGCACATGTCCGGCATACCAAGCAGATCCCTCCCACCAGATCTTTATGTCCTTTCGTGTCTCTGTCCAGGCACTGCACAGAGCTGTTTCCAAGGCTGTTTGGTAACAGGCACTTCCCTTCTGGCCAGGTGTGCTTCTTGAGTGAAACACAACAAATTGTAGATGGCATGCCTGGCTTTCGAGGATCCAAAACACCTGGAAGGAAAAAAAATGCACATCGGGCAACTACCAATTGAAGAAAAGTTTGTAAAATTGCGCACAAAACCCTTTGCAAAAGTGACCTGGAATACCTGCCTGGAGGTGCTGTGAAGGAGGAGAAAGGGGGACTGTTTGCTATGCTCCAGATACAGATCAGCAAAAGCCAGAACAAAGCAGAACCAAGGGAATTTATGGAAAACCCGTGATCTGGAGGCAGAGACCCTCAGGACTGCATCCCTGCTCTTGTGTTGTTCCTCTCCCTACTGCTGTCTTTTCCCTTTCCGCTTCCCAGCACTCAAACCCTCTGTCCCTTGTGCCGACACAATGCCGGGGCCAGGTCCATGACCAACCATCAAACACACGGGATCTTTCTGCAGTGCAGAGAGAGAAGGACCTTTGATGTGCCCCAGGGCGGCCACGCTGTGTCCCCTTGCTTTTCAAAGGCCGGTCTTTGGCTATTGTGCTCACGTCCTGAGCTTATTTGTACACTTGTCAGAGGCTCTGAGCCCCGCAGCCCCCCTGCTGCAGCCACAGCCACCCTGACCAGCAGATAAAAGCAGCCCGGCTCACCGGGCAGAGTTGCTATCAGAGCAGCAAGTAACAGTCCTGCGGTGCAGCTGCCAAGATAGCGGCAGCTTTGCTGGGCTGACCCTGCACTGTTAAAGGCTCCAGGTCAACAACAGCCCCTGCTAGATCTCCATGGCCACAGCTGCCTGCCACAGGGCTGCCGGGCCACACAGTCTGTTGGCAGGAGCAGTATCAGTGCCATGCACACCAGGGAACGTCTTCGTGCTGCTGCTCTCCCGCTCAGCTGCTCCTAGGGAGGGTCAGCGTCTTGCCAAAAGATGTAACTGCCAGGTGGGAAGCAACGCCAAAGCCTTGTTCTTTGCTCATTGCCTCACCTCCCTGAGCCCTCGGGGCAGGTATAAAGCCAGGTAACAGTCCACCCTCCTCCCTGCAGGCAGGGTGGGCTCATGCAAGGAGCACAGAGGGGTCCCCAGGACTTGGGGGTTAAAAACCCAGTGAAACCCAGTCTTTGCAAGCAACGAAGCCCCATTAAAAGAACCAGACTGTTTTAGTCCCACTGGAGCAGTTGTCTAAGCATGAGCCCCTCTGCTGGGCCTCCATGCCAGCCTCTGGCAAGCAAAGCAGCAGTAATCAGCACCACCACATCCACATCCCTCGCTGTGTGATGGGAGGGATGGGGAGATGAGCCTCCTCAATGCAAGGAGGCAAAAAAACATCCCAGAGGTCTTTGAGGAGGGAGTCCAGGTCTTGCTGCAGGTATCTTCCAGGTCTGCACCTTTATAGGAACAAGAGTCTGCACTACCCTCAACCCTACATCTCTACTCCAGGTGCTCAGCGCTTTCTGTCTCCTCTCCAGCTAAGAGGAGGGAGCGCCAGGCCAGCTGTGGACAATGAGAACAGCCAGGCCAGACCCAGGTGCTTCCCCAGAAAGGATGTAAAGATGGGTGTTTGAAGGGACAACAGAGCTGTCCCAGCTCTCAGCATTACCTGCTGTGTTTCCATGCTCTCAATTACCTCTTCCCTTGCCTCCTCCACAGCCCCTTTGTTACAGCAGAAGAGGCATCAGACCCTCTCCCAGATGCCAGTGCCCGCCACGACTGAGAAATGCAGCAAAAACAAAGGCCAAAAACACATGGCCTTCTAGAGGATGGGGATACTTGTGTTGTTAAATTCTTGGATATCGAACTGTTGGCTTGGGGAGACAGAAGCAGAGAGGGCAGGCTATCCTGGGAGCCATGCTTGCCAGCCTTAACCTGGAGGGAGAGGGGTTGCACCATGACTCTGACACTGCAAAAATCTAGATTTTGCACCTCCCTTCTGGGACATATAACGGCTGATTGCACCCCCATGCAATCCATGAGTTGAGTAGGAAGCGCAGACAGTGTATGCCTCAAATCTGCTCCCAGGAAGGCAAGAGCTGGCACTGTCACTTCTCTGAGTGGCTGTGACCGAGAGGAGGGAGATGACAGGGCAGAAGATCAGTCTTTCTTTTGTCCCCAGAGGCCTGTTGCCTGTCTGGCCTGCACCCTGGGGTGCCTGGAACGCCCCACAGCCCTGTAACTACCCCTGGGAGCCCTATAACTACCTCTCACCTCACTGCATCTCCTGCAACCCTTGGCCTCAGCCCAACAGCACATCCAACTTAGCACCACACTCCAGTACTTGGTTGTTGGCTTTTCCATCCCTTCCTGAAGAGCCATGTTAGTTGCCGTATTTCTTGCCATAAAAGTGTTCATTTTGCCTCCCAACACCATTTTTTATAAGCTGCTCTCAGAGCAGCTTTTAACTGCTTTTTAACTGTGGGTGGGACAACTGGTCACACAAGGGTCAGCTATGCTGCAAAACTGAAGTGAAACTGTATTTTCCTTCCCACATTTTGATCTCATGTTTTGGTGTTAATCCAATAGGAAGGACCCTGCCACATCATGAGATACTGCACAAAAGAACATGGAGTCATTTGAGACAAGTCAGGGGATTCACAAGAACCCCCGGAGTTCAGAGGAAACAGGGACAAACATCTCCTAAAATAACCAAACCAAGCCACAATAAGGAGGAACACCCTGATGTTGGGATGGCAGACCAGAAGTCAGCAGTTACTAGTCCTACATCCTCTTTCCTACTCATCCATTTCCTCGCTCTGGTTATCTCTTCCCCTTGCAAAGATTTTTGGCCGAGCTGGGCAGCCTGAGCACCTGGGCATCCCAGCAGCACGGGCACTGCTGCGTGAACAACACAGGTGCCAGGCCTGAGGGAGGTGGCACCAGCCACCAAGCACCAGTAGCCAGCTGGCTACCACTGCCCACCTGCAAGGTGAAGGGTGCTCCACTGCTCACGGGTGCCTTGTTGTCTTTGAAGAACCCTCAATTTAATGTATTTCGCTGCCAACACCAGCTGAGGCGCAAAAATATCTGAGTTCCTAAAATGTCAGCTTTGTTATCTTTTTCCTGGCAGGTGCAGAAATGGGGAACTGACTGCTCGGCACACGCACATTGTGAGAGGGAACGGAAAACACCTGCAGCAACCACTTGGCAGGACAGGTCATGACTAGCACAGTGTGGCACAGATCCCCTACTGGCTGGAAGGGGGGCACAGCAGACAGACCACAGGAAGGAATAGATCAAACTGCTGCTGGTTTCCTTTTGTGCATCGCAGCATTGCTCCAGGGAATATCCCTCCTCAGGCAGGACCTCGGAGTGGAATCACTGCTCTGCTTGGCTCGCTGGTGCTTGGCACAGTTTGCCCAGCCCATGTGCACCAGGTGCTGCCAGAAGGTGAGGTTTTAGAGCAGGGAGCCCAGGAGGAACATAAAAAACTGAGCAGAGCTGGGACTGTTTTCCCCAGGTTACACTTTCCTTAGCAGCAGGCTGCATCCAGACCATCACACTGAGAAAATACCAGAGGATCCAGCTTGCAGGACTGATCTAAACTCCTTCTGACCCCTCTCACACCCTGAGCTTCCACTGAGGCACCCATCAGCACCGCATCCCACAGGGCAGTCACACGCTGAGTGTGACCAAGTTTTCCCCCGCATGACTGGCATCACCACACTAGCGAGGGAAGGCGCTGGAGAAGAGAGAGCCTGGGCACTGGAGCCTGGCTCAAACCTCCTCTGCTAAGCAGAGCTGGCAGGTCCAGCAGCAGGTCTTGCCTGAGAGACACTTTACAGGCTTGTCTCCAGACAGCCGCATCAAATTTCAGGTCTAGTTAATCCCCCCTTTATCAGCGCAGGAATGTATTGCTTTTCACAAAACATAATCCTCTTTGCAATCATGTGTTCTGCCAAACTATAAACTTTCTGCTCCCATCCTTCTTTCCTGGGAGAGGATTTGAGGCAATAATCCAGGCTACTGATTTATTTTTTTAATGAGCAAGGGACAAATGAGCACAGCACTGTAGAACATGCGCACACTGAAACCTTGAAGCGCTCCCTGTTTCTGGCGTGCTTTTGCAGGATGCCCTGAGCTGAAGGACTGAAGCTGGAAGCAGCGACCTTCTCTCATGCTTCTTGTGTTTATGCTCTACAGGAACTGGAACTCATAACGCCTGTCGTGCTTCCCATGGTGCCAATAAAACAGCACTCTGGGTAGCCCAACACGAAGGAAAACACCCTGGGTGTCTCTGCTCAGTCAGCTCTAAAAAGGCAGCCCTGAGCATGTGTTACCAGCTGGGAACTGAAGATGCTCAGACCTTCCCAAGCCAGAGAAAGTCCTGTGTCTGGTTTGCACCACCCAGGGGAGGAAAATATTTTTCCTGCCCCCGGAATGCTGAGGGGGTGAGGATGCTGACTATTGCGACCGCTCCTTTGGGCCGCCGCGTGTGCGGTCCCAGCTCTCCATCCCCCCCGAGGTGCTGACCGCACGTGGCCATCACGGGGCTCGCTGCAGTATGTGCCGCCCGGCCAGCGGCTCCCCCGCTGTCCCGAGGGCCATTCACAGCGAGCGCCGTCTCATTCCCTATAAAGGAAGGAGGTTGCGGAGACGCGAGGGCCGGTCTCTTCTACCTTGCCTAGAGGGGCAGGGACGAGAAGAAATGGCCTTAAGCTGAGAAAGCCGACACGGGAGATTCAGAGTAGGTACCAGGATATATTTTTTGTTTCACTGTTCAGGCTGTCAGGCTTTTGGGAAAGACCGCCGGGGAGGTGGCGGAGGCACCGCTCCCGCACACGTTCGAAGCCGCTCGCACTGCGGCGGGCGGGCGGGCGGACGTGCGGGGGGGCGGGGCCAGAGCAGCCGGTGCTGCCGGGATACTGGGCGGGCGGTGGGCATGCGAGAGCCGTGAGGCGCTTACCGGGAGTTGGCCCCGGCGGGGCTCGCAGCGGCGGCGGGTGAGTGCGAGCGCGGGAACGGGGCCGCGGGGACGGGGCCGGGAACGGGAACGGAGGTGGATGCGGGTGAGGATGCGGGTGAGGTGAGGGCCGGGAAGGAGGGCTGGAGGCGGCGCTACCGCAGACGACACGTGGTGGTGCCCACGCATGCGGCTGCCCCCGCTGACCTTGGTGCGCGGAGCGCGGCTGCCGCGCCGGGGAGGCGGCTTTGGGAGACGGGAAACGGGACACAGGAGCTGGGAGACAGGGCATGGAAGGTGGGCGACGTGCCCTCGGCCCACGGCGTATCGCCCGCGCCGCTTATCTGGGTCCGCAGCCGGGCCCTGCCCGCCATGCCGGAGCCGCCCAGCCCGCCGGTGGCCGCCCCGTGCGAGGGGGTTTTCTCTCTTTTTATTCCCCCCCCCCCCTTACCTTCTTTCTGAGAGATTGGGGACTGGTCAGAGGGGCTCGGGGAGCCGCGGGCATCCCTGCCAGGTGCGGTCCTTGCGGCCCCTTTGTACTTCCCTGGCTCTTTCCCCCGGATTAGCTCTTGGAGACCCTCCGTATGCCCAGCCGGGCCTGCGGCCCCGGGTTGGCACCGGGAAAAGGCTTCTCGAAGCCGTCGGGGTTTCCTCTCCATGTGCTCGTGCCCTAAACAAAGGGTGAAAGGAGCAACGGCCGCCGTTCACCTTTGATCTCCAAATAAAACCTTCCCTGGTGGAAAGCTAATCCGCGTGCACCCGAAGACCCGTTCAAAATCACTTCTTAACGCTGCTTGAGGGCATCCTCAGGCTGCTCCTCCCAGCCTAAACACCTGTCTAGGCATTCACTTACAAAGCTTTTTCAAGCATCTTTTCAGGAGGAAATGCTGAAGTAAATAAGTTACAATTTACCTTTCAGTTATGTTTGCTGTCTACAGAGAAATTAGAATTTTAAGTTACTGAAATGATTTTTGGAGAGTTGCTCTCAGCGATTCGTGGAGACTGTCCAAAATGGAAATTGCCTTCTTAAACTGGTTGAGAACATAGCCATCTAGAAGGAGTGTTGCTATTAGAAGTGTTTTGGCAGGGTTGGAGCTTATGCTGCTTTGCTTTATAGCCTTGTGCCCGTGGACTCTTCCTGTCATTGAGACAGACCCCCAGGAACCTTAAACGTCTGGAGTCTGTTGTTGTGGTTGAGCAAATGCCTCTTTCCAGCACTACCTGGGTGGAGATGTTCCTACCATTGATAAGACCCTTGGTTGAACATGGTCATTTGAGACCCCCCCACTATGCCTGGAGTTCAATAGAAGGAGTCAGTTTATTCATTGAAGCTCATATTTGCGGTGGGAACTTCTAGGGTGCATTCAAGGTTGTGCCTTATGGAGAAGTGTGCTGACCTTGGATGTGTTACACAGCGGCAGGGGAACAGCCTGACTTGACGACTTGTGTTCTGAACTTCCAGGGCTTTGATCAGGTTGGTGTGCACTCCTCCAGAGGGCGATGGATCATGCCAGAGCAGCAATCTCTAACTTGGTAAGACACAGTCCCCCAGCACCATTTTGTGTCTTGTTGGGCTGACAGTACTGCAGAGGGAAGGTTTGACAATGTCCATGTCAGTGCTGGAGAAGGTGATGAATCCAAAGCAGTGTTAGGTGTTGCTGTGTGGGTTGTGGGCCAAATGTCACTGCAGCGAGCTTGCCATGATAAGGAAGTGGCTCAAGTGGTTCAGTGTTGGTGGGGATATCATTAACTGCCATCATATCTTGGGTCCCTCAAGAAGCTGGTAAGAAAGGGAGGAGGGGCAAGCCTTGAAGAGTGTTCCAGGAGGAAGTCTGTTCTTCCTTGGGGGTGGGAATTCAACCACAAGTCCAGCTTTTGAAAACAACCTGTGCTTTGAAACAAACGTGCAGGAGGAAGTAGCTCTTGAGTTTGCTCATCCAAACCTGCCAGTCCTGGAGAGCTTGGATTGTGAAATGACCCTAGGCTAGGACTGGGAATGTGGTGGTTTGGTCTGTGAACAAGTATCGAGGATATGTGGGGTTGGGGCATGTCCTCTGTGTGAGGACATGCCTCAGGTGCGAGAGAAGCCAAGCTGTGGAGCAGCTGAGCAGGGAGACTGCCAGGACAGACCGTGGTGTTGCCCTTTCCAAAATGTGAGCAGCCAGCCACTTCAGTGTGGGTAGCATGAGCCAGAGTGGAACTGTACATCTGAAATTACTTTGATTTCCTTTGACCGGCTGAGTAGATGTCTGGTCTCTTCACTTTCAGCTGCTGACGTGTAATTTGAGAGCCAAGAACTGTGTATGGGCTGCGGACATTGTAACAGGGCTTTAGCCACACTCCCGCCACTCCCCAGCACAACCATGGCTGCAGGCAATTTGTGTCTCTAATGAAAGCTGAGTGGTTCTGTTCAGTGCCTGGCTATGCCTGGAATTGAGTTAATCTGAGCAGTTGGCCCGTGCACGGGTGGCTGTTCTGTGGGGACTGGGCTGTGCATTGCACCTGTCTGGAAGCACTGCTTGGGCACTGGTAAACACCTGTCAAATGGTGCCAGGCGCTGGTGGGTGCAGGAGGTGTAGCCTCAGCTTTCATGTTAGCTGAGGGAGCCTGATTCCCAAGGGTAATCTCTTTTCAGCCTAGCTGCTTTGTAATACTACCAATAATGTAATTTAAGAGTAGCCTTAGGCAGTGTAATACAAAATTAGCTAGATGCTGGATGAGAGTATTTACGTCAGTGGATGTGGCTTGGAGGCACAACCATGGAGGGGTTGCCTTCCCTTTCCTCTGTCCTCATCAGAGTGTGAGTTGTACACGCTCAAGTCAGATCTGTGCTTTTCTAAGACTGAGAGTTTCTGGTTGAGTCAGCCTTTGCCACGGGGTAGCATGGAAAATGCCAGAGCCGTTGGCTGTGTCATATCTGTAACAGACTCCAAGCTAGACTCTGATCAGTGTGGATATGCACTTGTGAGGGGTAAATAGATGCTAAACAGACTCGGGAGACCCTGAGTGGATCCGAGACTTAACTGTGTTTAAAGCAGCCAGGTTGACTTATTGATGGACAAAATGCTCGCTGCGCTGGAACAGCTGCAGATGAACAAGCAGTATTTGGGTTGGAGCTGCTGGCTGGAAGGGCTGTAGGCTTGGTGGAGCAAACTCTTCCGTAACGGGACTGTCTTTCAACACAGTTTGGTGGCGAGCCGATGTCGTACACGCGCTTCAGCATTGCCCGGCAGACAGAGGGAGACAACAGCCACGTGGAGATGAAGCTGTCTGCTGATGATGAGGAAGGAGCGGAAATTGGGAGACCAGAGCACCTGCATGCCAGCATGCCTCCTCCACGGAGGAATGGCAAGAATCTTTGCTTCCTTATCATGGCAGCTGTGCTCCTCCTTTTGATTGGTAAGGAAGGCTGGGAGGCAACTGTAGGAAGTGGGCTCTGGTACTGAACATAACTGAGTCTGTTAACATTTGAATAGGTATTGTTTGGGGAGATAATTAAAGAACCAGGATCCAGGCTGCAGCCTCTTGTCACTAAGTATGTCTAGCTCAGACTTCCAGTACAGAAGTGTGAAGTTGTTACAGAACTGGCACAAGGAAATGTGAAGTTTGCAGTTAGCTGAAGGACGGACTGGTCCTTGTGGAAGTCTTACTGGTTTTCCCTCCATTAATTCTTAACAATTCTGTAGAGATGTGGGTCAACAGATCAGTAAAGCCTTTGGTGCTTGTCTCTAAAGGTTTTAATGCTGCCACTGACCTAAAGTAAGTATTCTCCTTCCCGAGTGATGCTGGAGGGACTGCCAAGCACAAGATCAGGTTTACAGTGCCCCTTAAAACGTGCCAGCTCAGGCGAAATGTCAGGCTGCATATTTCTGTCTGTCCTTGGGTAAGCTTGTCAGAAATGGTGTGAGAGCAGAGATGCATCTTAACCCTAAAGCTGTATGGTTTAGGGCCGGTTCAGTTATCTTTCTGCAGCACAAAGAAATACCTGTTCTGTCCATAGGGTTTCTGATCGGCTACTTGAGTTACCGTGGACGAATGCAGAATGTTAGCAGGTGTCTGGATGGAAGTGGCAAGTGTGAGATGACTCCTACTGCATCTTACTTATTGGATGATGATGAAATTGAGGAGGAAGAGGTTCCCGGACCACATGTCTTATACTGGCCTGACCTCAGAGACATGTTGTCAATTAAACTGTCTGCTGAACAACTTGAGGCCAACCTGAGGTAACAGTTGCAGAAAGCTTAGCTAGAGCTTTGAGAGAGGCACAGCCTGTGAGCAGAACTCAAGCTCCTTTGGAGAACATGGGCTTTACAGGTGATGTAGGGTGGCATGTGTTAAACTTGGGCTTAAATGGCTTTGCAGGCTGCAGTTGCACCCTGATGCTGTAGCCTAAGCTGTGCATGTATCTGTTACTTATAGGCGCAGAGAAGGTAAGACCTCTTTTGAAGCTGGCACGGTTGAAGATGAGGCCGCTGCCAGCTCCATTCATGACCAGTTCACCAGCTTCGGCTTGGATGAGGTATGGAATGATGAGCACTACATTAAGCTGCAGAATAAAGGCAGGTATGTTAATTCCTTACAGCGTGGATATCTGTAGTTTTGAGCAAACGCATGATTTCTGCTTAAAATTGTGTGAGAATTGCAAGCCAGTTACCTCTCTCCAAAGAAGGCCTCAATCTGTCCAAGCAGTAGCTGCTCTTACCTCTTCTCAGGCTTTCTAAATCCCGAGGGTCTGGTAGCAGCACTTTGGATTTTTCCTGGGACAGCTCTTTCCACAAAGTATGCTTAGGAAGTGGAGAGAAAACAAACTTAGGTGAAAACTCAGCTGAAGGGCAGATTCCCTGTGTCTAAAACGGTTAGCACAGGTGACTTCATCTTGTCACCCAGGCAACACCTGGCACACCTGGCAGTGGCTCCTCTAAGTAGCTCAGGAGGGTATCAACAGGCATTGTGTTGTCTGACAGCTCATACCCTCATGTCTTGCTTGCCTCTTTGTGTTGGGGGAAATGAATTTGGTTAGCTTCTCTTAGGAGGGGACTGAGAGACTTGGAAGCAGAGATTGTTTCTGCTGCTTGTCTTAGAAATCAGCCTTCATTAATGTCACTGAACAACCGCAGAGATTCTTGTGTGGATGTGCTGGGATGAGTGCCTGTTTCAGGCTCTGTTGATATGATCAGAATTGCTGGAGCACAGACTGAATATGGGAGTTAGTTACATTCTTGTATGAAAGAACATAATGCTGTCTTTTTATGTTTAACAGTAGCAACAACCAAGTGTCTATTGTGGAAGGTGTTGAAGAGATACTGGAGAGTCCCAGTGCTTATGTGGCATACAGCAAGAGTGGCACAGTTACTGTAAGTGACTCCAGGAGGATCCTGAAAATGTCTCTGCACATGTACCAGGTGGCAATGTCCAAAATATGTCCCTTTAAGATACAGAGTGTATAAAGCCTTCCCCAGTTAGAGAGCTGGATGTGGTGAGAGTGAGGAGAGAATTGGGCCCACATAGTATTATGACTTGAGCAAGATACAGAAGTAATTTTAAACTTTCCTGCTGGGGGGATTCAGACAGGAACCTTGGCAGCAGTGCTGCTCCAAGAGGCATGTTGCATGGGATCAGTTGACATTGCTAAGCTTCAGCTCCCTGCTGTTAACAGGAGTCACTGTTACAGTGACTCTGTAGGCTGTTTCCAGTATCTTACTGCTATGTTTTTATCCCATGTTTCTGTTCCAGGGCAAACCAGTCCATGTGAACTATGGACTTCCAGATGATTTTCAGAAGATACGAAATCTGGGTGTTTCAATGAATGAAACTATAGTAATCTTCAGAGCTGGAAAAATAACCCTTGCTGAGAAGGTAAACAGTCTGTACCCCAGAGCCTGGCCAAACTTGGCAGCAAGAAGCTGTGCTTCCTTCTCTTTGAGGCACAAAGCTGTGTCTTTATTCAGGTCTGTAGAACTCATGTATGTAGGCTTGTCCCTCCTGGTCTGGTCTTGCTTGTTTGCACTAGGCCTCCACGTGCAGGTCTGGACGCCGAGGCTGAGCAGAGCTTGTTACCGTTCATGGTGCTGTTCTTCTTGGCCTCTGGCAGTCTTCCTGGAACAGCCAGGCATCTGGAGTGGTGGAGCTGCAAGGCAGAGAGAGGCACCTGGGAGCTACAGGGTGCAGAGCTGGCTGGTAACACTAGATGCAGCCATAGGGCTGCTAGAAGCAGGATGGTGTTGCCTCCAGTGCCCCTCTGGCTGCTGCAGTCAGATACTTCCAAAGTTTGGCTGCAGTGTCTCACTTGTGCCCCTGCTGACTGTTCACTTGGACCAAGTGATGGTGCTGGCGCTGCATGCCCAGCCAGCAGCCTTGCATGTGGCTGTGGTGTTCCCTCTGGAGGGAGCAAAACAGAATATCCAAGCAGCCTGGAGGATCCAGGTGCTTCTGTATGCAAGTGTGTTCGAGGTCTGCCCCAGAGCTGCCCCTCAGAGGGGTGTTTCTGGGGAGGCTGGGGCATACGGCTCAGCTTATCTGCGTGCATTAGATACAGGCAGAGCTGAAAAGTGCTTCCACAGAGAGTGGTTCCTGGTTCTCCAGTCCCCTTCCTGCATTTCAAACTGTTGTCTAGCCTTGCAAGAGTGTTTGTACCTGTGGCATATCAGAGGCGGGTGGGTTGTAGGTGTATTAAACAGGGACCTGGCTTGGCCACTCTGCTTCCATTTTCCATGTCAAGATGAGCCGCCAGTGGCTGCTTGTCTTTAGACCAACCTCATCTTGGGAAAACAGATGGAGCATAATCAAAATTAAATAACATCTGTCTTTTAAGCTGCTCTGAGGAGCAAGCATGAGCTGAAGGAATCATAGGGTGAGGCACTAACTGTGGTGTGTCCTAACTGTTCAAAAGGGTGTCAGACGCACTGCCTGGAGTAGGACTGAGCCGATAGGATTCAGCTGCCTTGAGTATCTGTCACTGTCAGGTAGCTGTTAAAATCTGTTGTGGAGTTGGGCATCAGGGAGTGCAACCCTTCACACCATAACTCCATGTTCTTGCCTTGACTCCCCTTGCTTGCAGTGCGGATGTGCAGTTAATGTTTCTCTTTGCTTCAGGTTGCAAATGCCAGAAAGGAAGGAGCAGTTGGTGCCCTGATGTACCTGGACCCCTCTGAATACAAGAACACTGAGAAATTTGTTCCCTTTGGACATGTGAGTGTGCAATTTGCTCCCCGGTTTGTTCTTGTGAACCTCTCTTGCTGTGGGCTGCAGCCTACAGCAGCCCTGCAGACCTCTGCCTTCATGCCCTTCTGTAGATGGGATCTGTTGGGTTCTTCTGAGACTTGAGGGCTCTTCTTTTCACAGGCCCACCTTGGAACTGGAGACCCTTTCACCCCAGGCTTCCCTTCTTTCAACCACACCCAGTTCCCACCAGTGGAATCTTCTGGATTACCTCGCATTCCTGTTCAGACTATCTCTAGCGAAGCAGCAAGCAGGCTGTTCAGGTAACTTTGTCTTGGCTTACAGGCTGAGCTGCTGGGGCCCTCTTGTAGGTGGGAGGATGGTGTTGAGGTGCTGTGAGCCAGGGAGCTCTCTGCTGTGTGTGGCAGGGAACATGTTCTGGAACTGGCTGGAGAAATGTCAGCTGTGTTTGTGTCTCATGTCTTAAAGACTAAACTCAATCTAGTGTTGGATTCTCTTGGCCTCTGCATCTTATCCCTACCTGGATAATTACAGTGCAGGACTTCAAGCTATTTCCTAGGCAGGCCTTGAAAAAGGCACCTGCGGTTGCAGGTGTGCTTTTTTCACACAATAATTAAATGAGGTTGGAGCTGGATAATGAGTTCAGAGGATCTCTCTTTTTCCCTCAGCAAAATGAATGAACACACATGCCTCCTGGAGTGGAAATCTGGGATCATGGGATGTAAGGTGACAGTGAGCAGCTCAAGCAATATGACAGTGAAACTGACCGTGAACAACGTTATGGTGGACAGGAAGATTCTGAACATCTTTGGTGCTATCAAGGGATTTGAAGAACCAGGTAAGAACAGCTGTCTTGTGGCTCAGTCTTGAGAGGAACTCTTCCTCTTCTGTGATCATCGGAACATGACAGCTGCTTCCAGTCAGACAACCACTTCCTCAGCAGAACCAAGACTTTTTCCTGAGGGTCAAAGAGAAAGCTGAACTGTGGTGCCAGGGAAAGGCTAAAATGAAAGCACTCAGTGTGCCAGATTCAGGGGTCAGACTGCAGGCTCTCTTCCTAGTACAGAAGCTGAAAGCTGCTCTTCTGATAAATGGGAGTTGCAACGTGAAACTCACAGCTCAGGTCTTGATGTCTCCTTTCCAGATCGGTATGTTGTGATCGGAGCCCAGAGAGATTCCTGGGGCCCAGGGGCAGCCAAGGCTGGCGTTGGCACTGCCATCTTGCTGGAACTTGCCCGTGTGATCTCAGAGATGGTGAAAAAGGGTAAGTATTTTTCAACAAAAGCATGAGGGTAGGAGGTGGTGCAGATCTAGCTCTTCATGTATTAACACTGGAAAGCCCAGTTGCAGAACATTGCTTTGGAAGGTACAGGGATCTGACAGAGTTTCTTGAGAAGCTGTTACTTACTTGTCCAATACAGACAACTTGTCTGCAATGAGCACTTGCTTTCAAGGGACTGCCTGCCTGTACCCTGGTATGGCTCAAATGCAGGAATGTATTTGGGTAATGCACAATGCAAACCTTAAACCTGAGCTGTCTGTTGGCCAGCTGAGCCTGAAGGTGGAAAAACCCTGGAGTGCCTGACTAGCTGGAGCAGTGGGGACTGCATGATGGCACTTAGTGTGAGTGTGCTTGTCTCTAGGGTTAATTTTGGGCTCAGGCAGCTAAATAATATGGGGAAAATGCAGACAGCGTTGTTTTCCTCTGCAGTTCTGCAGTGTAGGGGGCAGGGTACAGTGTCCATGCAGCCACTAGTGTGCACATTTGTCTGCAGCAGCCAGAATGCTTCAGCGCTGTCTCAGGACAGGCAATTCATCATCCCAGGCCTGCAGTGCTAATCTGCATCTCCATGGGGGAAAGGCAGACATCTCAGTCTCCCTCTCTTTGCAGATGGCTACAAACCAAGGCGCAGCATTATCTTTGCTAGCTGGAGTGCAGGAGAGTTTGGAGCTGTGGGTGCAACCGAGTGGCTGGAGGTACTATTTTTTTAATAGAATTCTGTGTGGTGACTGCACAGCTGTTCCTGTGGATTAAACATCCTGCTGTGGTATTGCTACTTCTCATCTTATTAAAATATTTGATTTGTTCTAGGGGTACTCCACCTCGCTGCATGCCAAAGCCTTCACTTACATTAACTTGGATACTGCGGTCTTAGGTAATCTGCTACTCTTTAAGTTTCTTGAAATTGAGTGAGACTAGAATAGCTTGAACAGACATCCCTTAACCTGTGGGAATGGGGGCTGTGCCAGAGGCTGACAGTGGTTGTCATTAAAGCTGGGAGGCTGCTGCAGCCTAAGCCATGAGGACTCAGTTCTGCAGGTCCCAGTAGACCGTCCTGTGTCTATTGAAGATCCTTTGGCAACAAGCTGTAGATCAGGACTGGACAGCTCTAGCAGGAGTGGTTGATTATGCCAGCCTGGCAAACACCCTTTCATTTTTTGCAGGCTCCGACCACCTGAAGATTTCTGCTAGCCCATTGCTGTACTCGTTGCTGGAGAGAACTATGAAGGGGGTGAGTTAAAGGGCTTTGGGTTGATCAGGGTGACTGGTTTTAAGGAGGAACTGAGAGCAGACAGAGCTGTGCTGGGTCACTTTTCCCAGCTGACACCTTCTGTGGAGAAAGCCCCATTTAGGAGAAAAATCTGAGATATTTTGGAGGTCCCTGTCTGAAATCAGCTGGACTCTGGAAATTGCAGCTCACACATTCAGAATCCAAATTCAGTAAATGCCACAGTTCAGTTGGAGGTGAATGCCTGTCCCACATGAACTGTGCCTGTGTGGAGAAGGGTCAGGGGAGCACACCTGACTCTGACATCTGCACAAGCAATGCAAGCTCCAGGAAGGACCTGGAAGCCCAAGCAGAAATCAGAAAAAGTGCAGTTACTGTCATCTCTGTACAGGTGAAGGACCCAACAAAGGATTCAGGAAACCTGTATAATAGAGTTGGCTCTGAATGGACAAATCAAGTGTAAGTATTTTTATCCATCTCTTTGGGAAAGCAGATTTCCATAAAAGGAGCAAACCAAATGGCTTCTGCTCTTTGTGCTGGAGTGTCATACTACTGTCTGAGGTTAGCTCTATCTCTCTGGTGCCCCAGGCTGCCTGTGGGCAGCCCAGACACCTTTTTGGAGGGCAAGAACAGCCTTGTACCAAGTGCAATGGCTGGAAATGAACATGCAGCCGTTGGTACTTGGCTGGGACTGCTTCAGTCTTGTGTAGACAGGGTAGTCCAGCTGGCTCAGAGCTACAACTGTAGCGTTTCTCCTGGGATACCCAAACCAGTTGCTAACTACTCTGTGCTTGTCTTCTGCAGCACTTCCCTCGGTCTGGATAATGCAGCATTCCCTTTCCTGGCTTACTCAGGAATCCCAGTGGTTTCCTTTGGTTTCTGTGATGTAAGTATTGTGTGCCTGCCTGGTGTACTCATTCCGTGCAGAGTGATGTAAGGATAACTGCACTCCAGGAGGCAGAGCACAAGGTGCTGTCCCAAGCTCACTGTCTATGCAAGAGCCTCTGAGGAGGATGAGGTACAGCCTCTGGACATGGTGGCTGTGGCAGTACTTGCTGTGAAGGCTGCTTGTGGGACAAGGTTGGCCTACAGTCTCTGCTCCAGAGTCCTGAACTCTTGTGGTTCTTTGGGAGAGAGGTCACTTGCTCTCCTGGAGGCTCAAATGTCAATGATTCAGAAGCTAAAA
Organism: Grallaria varia; assembly: GCA_013396735.1. Taxonomy (NCBI): domain Eukaryota; kingdom Metazoa; phylum Chordata; class Aves; order Passeriformes; family Formicariidae; genus Grallaria; species Grallaria varia. The sequence continues at coordinate 112,097 of VWZG01013021.1, read as the reverse complement.
GCACTAAAAATATGTCCAGCTGTTGCTGGACATACAGAAAGACTATACTACAACCTGCTGGTCAGCAAGCAGAAGGCATTGGGGAAGTGATATTGTTGACCAGAGGAAGTACTAAGTCAGACTGTTTGGGTCTGCTGCTGCAATTTGGGGCTGACATCAGCCCAGCAGCCTGCCCTGTTAATGCAGGTGTGCAGCTGGGAGCCTTTCTGATAGCAGCTCCCTCTCTTACAGATGCTTGGGTTTGTTAGTGTTAGACTTGTTTCACAGGAAAGCTTGAGTTATCCTGACAAGAACAATTGGAGAGTGCTGCCACCACATACCAGGCTGGGTGGTGAGATTTGCCCACCTGCACTTCTGCAGTGAACTCTGAGGGGGTAAAGGTCTGTATGTCTTCAGGTCTAAAGAACTAACAGAGCATCCTGCTGATGGCTGGAAACTATGAGGGATGAGATGCAGGAGCTCCATTCCCTTCCCCATGCTTTGACATTTTGCCACTCCGGTCTCGCCACTTAGCAGCACAGGGATTTGGGATGTGGTGGAAGCAGCAAGCAATGTGTGGTGGGGCATGAAAAAGTCTAGCTGGAACAGCATTCTTGGCTAAATTCAACACTTTCTTTCTTGCAGAAAGAGAAGGAATATGCCTTCTTGGGCACTGCTGGGGACACGTTGATGAACCTGAAGAAGATTGACAAGTTGTACCCTCTTATGCGTGCTGCTGCAGAAGTTGCTGGACAAGTAGCTCTCAGGCTGACCCACGATCATGAGCTCTTCCTGGACTTTGATAGATACAGTGAAGAATTGCTATCATTCCAGGAGAAGATTTTGTCCTTTGATCAGGATGTGAAGGTAAGAAGAACTCTGGTTTTACCAGATCCCTGTAGACAGTCAGGGGCCATGTGCTAACAAGGCCCTGTGTCAGTGGGTGCAGCAGGGTGGACATCTTCCCTCTTTGGGCTTAGGAGTGTAGCAAAGTGTGACCAGAATCGATGTTCCTTATGGAGCAGTGCAGGCAGAGCAGCTGTGGCAGAGATTTAGCTCGTCTGGCTGTGGTGAGCTCTTGAGGAAGTGGATGTGGGTTATTTCTCCTCTGGTTATCATTCACAGCATAATGCAGCTTTGCCTCTCATTTGCACCTCTGCTGAAAGCCTACAAGAAACAGTGGGTGGGGAGTGACCTCAGAAGAGCCTGCCAGGAGCTTGCTCTGCTACTTGGTTAAACTGGCAAAAAAAACCCCAACAACAAAACAAAACAAAAATTCCACACTTTCTTTTGGTAAGAGAGCAGCAAAAGAAGAAAATCAGGTTTGCTAACAGCTCCTCCCTTGCAGGCGCTGGGGCTGACCTTGAACTGGCTGTTTTTTGCCCGTGGTGACTTTCAGCGGGCTGCAGATACGCTGAGAAGAGACATTGCAAACAGTGACAGGGAAAACAGGATTGTCCGCAGAGCCCTGAATGACAGGATCATGAAGGTGGGTTCTGCAACTGGTTTTTCTTTCTTCACAAAGGAAGAGAGTGCAGGCTGGGATGGGCCTTTCCCTAAAGGCCCATGGGCACTGTGCAGACTGGTGTGTCTTCCACTCGCTTAGTGTCAACCTGGCTGAGTTCTGCACTTGCATTCCAGAGAGGGTCTGGCCCTTACAGAGCTGCAGTGGGAAAGGGCTGAGTGGGGATCAGAGGTTGGGGCAGATTAGGAAAGAAAAACTTGGGAGGCCAGAGCATAACCCTAAATTTGCACCTCTGCTCAGGTGGAGTATGACTTCCTCTCTCCGTACCTGTCACCAAAAGATGCTCCCTTTCGCCACATCTTCTTCGGCAAAGGCTCCCACACCCTGCCGAGTCTGCTGGAGAACCTGAAGCAGCTGGCAGACAACAGAGACAGTGTGGATGTGAACATGCTGAAAGAGCAGCTGGCCCTGGTGACCTGGACCATTAAAGGGGCTGCCAATGCTTTAGTGGGTGATATCTGGAATACAGACAATGAATTCTAGACACAGCAAACACCTGCTTAAGGTACAGGATTACCTCTCTAAGGTACAGAAGAGCTGCATGTGGAGGGGCTTGTGTAGCCCTAGTTCCACCTGTGGCAACACCCACAAACTCCCTGTACCTCAGATTAGGCATTGGCACAATTTTTAAATGGCAGCTTCTTGCAAATTTTCAGTACCTTATGTATCAGGAAACCTAACTGAAACCCAAACGAAACCCACTCCCTAACATGGTATTACTTTTCTGTAGATTGTCTGGCAACAAAGTTGAGCACAAAATCTAAATCTCACCTTGACAAATTCACGGGAGGCAGTTTTAAAGCAGGTACTAACATTACCATGAAATGTCCTCTGACCAGCCTACCATCTTGACCACAGTCCAAACCAGTCATGTACAGCTGCTTCTAGGGCTTGCTCTCCAGTGTACTTGAGAACCAAGAGCTCAGGTGACTCCTGAACTGGTACCTTGAGTGGGGCAGTGTATCATCTATTTAGGCTTTTAATTGTTGGCCCCCTAAACCTAGTGACAAAACAGGAAATGGATTCCTCTGAACACTTGCAATGAGGATCCCTTCTCTAGCAGGGAGCTGTAAAAAGCTGTAGTTCCAAAATTAAACATAGTAATACCCGCAAGTGCTGGATTATCAGCAAGCTCTGAAGTGCCCGGCCTGCCTTTACTCAGCAGCAGTGACATCTTGGAGGCTTGCTTCTGCAGAGCCAGCTATCAATACCCAGAAAGAATGACCCAAAGATTATCCAGTGTCCCCTTTGTATCCTTAGCTTGCACCTCAGCAAGTCTTGCAGCATTGAGAAATGGCTCTAGACTGGCACTTCAAACCTTGCTGCTCAGGGGCCTTGTGTGAAACTGAGTCTCTTGCTGGCCAAACCCTGTTTGACTGATGTCATTTTGCAAGATGGCTCTTGTTTGGCACTGAGATATTTATTTCTTTATTTATTTATCAGTGACAGTGTTCACTATAAATGTTTTTTTTATAGAAGATAATTATCGGAAGCAGTGCCTTCCATAATTATGACAGTTATACTGTCGTTTTTGAATAAAGCAGCATCTGCTATTACAATCAAAACATGATACTGGAACTTTGCATTTAAAATAATCCAAACAGACCCCTTAGAAAGTTTTGGAAAACTAGCAGTTAAGCTTTCTGTGGCAAAAACACCCCTCTGAAAGAAACTTAAAGGCGTAAACCTGGCAGTGAGTCTCCAGGTTGGGCTCCAAAGTAATCCTTGAAATGCTGAAAAACTGTGTGGAAATTCAAATACTAAAAATTTCGCTTTTTTGCAGGGTCCATGCCCCTCTGTGGGGTTTGGACACCTTCCTGCTCCCGTTTTTGGATGCTGTATGCTCTCATGGGAGCACAGCTTCCTTCCTAGCCCCAGCGGAGGGGCTTGCTGTATATCCCTAGTTCCACCTGTGGCAACCTCAAATTCGGCACAATGTTTAAATGGCAGCTTCCTGCAAACTTCCAGTACCTAATGTATCATGAAATCTAACTGACATTATCGGGGGCAGTGTCTTCCATAATGTGTAAAGAACAAGGTAGTTTTTGCCTACCACAGTGTTATATCGGAGGCAGTGACCTCCATATGTTGCACTATGGGTGTACGTAATTATCGGGGACAGTGTTTCCCATAATTGTTCTATGCTTAACATGCAATGTCATCTGCGAAGCTTGATGGTTAGTATCTAACATGGATTAATTTCCTGCAGTCCTATTTTTTCACTCTCCTGTGGTGATGCAGATACAAACTTCAATCTGTTATGTACTTAGACTCTACCTTCTCCATAGGCTGAACTGTTTCAAATAGCTGTGCTGTCTTGAATTGGCTTCCTGCCTCCAGCTATGGTAGTGGTGCTTGAATGTTTAGTGGAAGCTAGGCTAGTTAGGCTGTGTGCACTAGTAGTGATGTAGTAAACTTCCTTCAAATCAAAGACATGAGGAATTAAAGGTGAATGTAGGGCTTGGGGCTGGCAGCTGTTTGGTGGGCTCAGGTCACTGCTCTGGATGGGTGCATGTAACACACATAAGACATTCCTGCTGTGGCACTGGGGGAGTGGTGGTATGCCCACATGGGAAGCTGCTCACTCTCCAGTTCTCGCTGGAAATTCCAGTCTTGCCCACTTTGGGTGTTGGGTGGAGGGGGGAAATCAGTGGCACCTTTTTCACGGTGCCACTCTGCTTCCAGTCTGAAGCTGAGCACTGCTGATGTGTGTTACCTGCTAAACTGTGCTGCCTGCTCCCAAACAGCCCTGGCTCACTGTCGCTGGGCCTGTACTCTGCAGTTTGATCTCACATCTAACCCTAACCTGCAGTTTAGTTTTAACCTGAACTCTGCAGACTGCTACGTATTTAAGCCTAACCTGAGTGATCTGAGCCCCAGCAGTAGTCCTTGAGGAAATGAATGTTGTTCAGCTGCAGGTCCACAAGGAATGGGCGAGGACAGACCCCCAGCCTAGTTACTGAGCTCAATGCTCACCAGGTTGGAGGGCTGGATTTTCTTCGGTCCGTCTAGAAGCCTGATGCCCAGATTTGTGCAGCTTATTACTCTTCCCTGAGTTCTCTTAACTCTCTAACTTACCTCATCCTACAGCCCTGTCGGTGGTAGTGTTTCCTAGTGACTCTTCTCTGGATGGCATGTAAGAGCTGCTGTCTGGTAGTCCTCACTGTAGTGTTTGCATGCATCTTTTTGTCAGACTTAATCTTGTGCTTTAGAGCCAGCAGAGAGAGACAAAAGACAAAGCCTATCTCAGCAGCACAACAGTGACTACAGGGATGTTGGGATATCTTGCTCAGTGCTGGCATCTGACTGCTGTGGGATGCTTACCTGTTGTTTGCTTCAATAAAGATTTTGAATCTTCAACACTCAATTTCTCTTGGGCATTCTTGTAAAGTCATGATGCTGTTGTGGCCATGGGTGAGCATGGGAAGCTGGAGGGAGGCTGCTCTTCTGCCCATTCAGGGCTGTACCTGGCAGCTCCAGTACCACCTTGTTGATGTGCTCCACAGTGTTCGTTTGAGTCCTGTCTCATCCCAGACAGCTGGGATAAGGACTCTGATGGTGAGGTGGAGGAGCAACATATGCAAGGCCCTGGGTTTCCCCGCTCCTTTCGTGGCCTTGTCTTGCCTCCTGCCTCTCAAGTCACGGCACTGACTGAAGAGCCTGTGCTGTTCGGGTGGATCATGAGATGATGAAACGTCAGATTTCCCACTGGCTGTAGCTTTGTAGGTCTCTGTTGGTGAAAAGGTGACTGGACGGGGCTGTGTGTGACCATGTCCCAGGAATCTGTCCCACTGTGTCCTGCCTTGTCCCTGCCCCTCATCGCCCTGGGCCAAGGTGCAGATGGGTATGTGGGTACTGCTTAGAGCCCCGGGGAGCTCTGGGAGAGCAGGACCTGTCTCCTCGGCCCCAGAGGCCGGCTCAGGTGAGACTGCACTTAAATACTCTGCATTTAAATACGCTCAGATGCCCAGCTCTGCCGTCTTCCCCCATCCCTAGTGCTGGTCTTGCCTCCTGCTTTACAAACACTGCATCCCGAGAAGATGCACCATGTGGGGTGAGGGGCAGCTCCTCCAGGAGCATAGCTCGCCCCGATGGGCTGTCCCGTCATAGCTCTGGTCCCTCCTCTTCCACTGGGATGATTTACTTGTTGGAAACGCGTCGTTTCCCGCAGCTCCTGCCCGCGCCTGGCAGGGCTCCTCTCCCTGCGGTGACTCTGCGAAGCGCCCGGGGAGGCCGGGCCGGGTCTGCGGGAGCGCTGCTGCGGCCGGGGCAGAGGGAAGGAACGGGGGTCGGGCAGCCCCTTCCCCCTGACCGGGGCGGAGGGATTCGGGCAGCGCAGGGCAGCCCGCAGCGGAGCGCTCCCGGGGCTGGCGCTGGTCCGCGGTGAGTCCGACTGCCCGTCTCTCCATCCCCGCGGCTCGCCTGTCCGTCCGTCCGTCCGTGCTCGCCCCCGCTGTTACGTAAAGGGCGCCGCGGCTCCTTTAAGAGCGGGGCCGGGGGCCGGCCGGGCCGGCGGCGGGAGGAGGCGGCGGGGCGGCCGGGGAGGGAAGGAAGGAGGGAGGGAAGGAAGGAGGGGGGCGGCGGAACGGGAGCCCTGCGGTCCCGGGGCTGCAGCGGCGCCGTGCGGGGGGGCTGCCCCAGCGTGCACCATCCGGGCGCAGGGGGCGAGCGGGGCGCCCGAGGGCGGGGGGCTGAGCCCGGCGGT
>VWZG01013021.1:91700-105597 GCA_013396735.1 Grallaria varia | reverse complement strand
CAGGAGGAGGGGGAGGCGCGGGGCGGGGTGCAGGAGGAGGGCGAGCTCTACCCGGGCGAACAGGAGCATCCCGGCGGCAACCCCGGCGCCAGGACCTCCGCACGCCGCCCGAGCCGCAGGAGGTCGGCGCGGGTGTGAGGCCCGAGACCCGTGCCCGGCGCCCCGCGGGTGATCCCGGCCGCGTCCCGGGCATCCCCGGCGTCGATCGTCGCCCCGCGCCCCGGCAGGTGTGTGGGTGCGCCCCGGCTGGCATGCCGGCTGTCTGGAGTGCCGCCGTGCCCATCCTTGCCCTCCGGTGACGCTGCAGACCCGGCGCAGGATGCGGTGGCAGTGAGCGCAAAGGTAAGGAGCGAGGCGCGACTTGGCGTTTGGGGCTGATGCGAGGGGCACGGGGGGTTCGGGGTCTGGCGTTGCGGCACTGCCGGTCGGCATCAGCGCGTGCCGGAGCGCAGCTGGCACCGTGCCCTGCAGCACTGCGAGCTGCGCTGCTGCCCTCCTGCCCAGGCGCTGCGGGACTGCTGAGCCCCAGCCAGCAGCGTGCCCCACCTCCTGCTCCTGATGCCAGGGCAGAGCAGGCACCAGGGTCTGGTGTGAGTGGGTGCCTGGTGCCCTTGAACTCTCCTAAACCACAGCGGAAACTGGGGGAAGGTTTTTTTTTCTCCTGGAGAAAAGGCGGCTTGCTCTTCCTCTTCCCTGGGCTCGTGGGAGCTTCGGCAGCGAACAGAGGATCCTTGTCCTCCGGGGCCAGCCCCGCGCCTCGGGGTGTTGTGCTGGGGCCGAAAACCTCGAGCAGCAGTGAGGTGCGGGAGCCTCTGACCACCAGCTCAGCAGGCAGCACCGCGGCTGTGTGCGGCTGGGTTGTGGCGGGTTTTTCTCTGAACGGTCAGGACCTTTTGGGTACTTTTGGTCTTTTGTTGGTTTTGCTTTTTTTAATAAAATTTTTAAGTTAAACCTGGTAAGGTGGCGCTGACAGTCCAGACAAGGGTCCCACCTCACTAGGTGGATCCTGCTTGGCTTCTCCCAACACTATCAGACCCCTCACCTGCTCTGAAGCGGCAGCTGGGGATGGAGGGGGGTTGCAGGTGGCCAGAGGATCCTGGGCAGGGGCAGTGTCTCTGGCGGCTGTGCCAGGGCTGGGCTGTCTGGGCAGGACAGGCCGGGGCAGAGCCTGGCGCTGGCACTTCCCCACGCCCTCACCTCCCTGGGGCCGCCTTGGTGCAGTGGGCACATCAGGGTGCCCTGGTGCTGCTGGGCTCCGGCACTGCCTTGATACCCTGCAAAGTGTATGTGCCCCTTGCCAGGTGCTGTGGGCTCTGGAGGTAATGCATTCTGCCCTTACTCAGCCCTTCATTTAGCTGGCTCAGGGCAAAGCTTTGAACAAAGTTTTTGAGCACCAGGCTTGGCAAAATCTCCTAAAAATAGGACCTGCCTGGTGGAGTGTCTTTGAGCGGGGCTGCATTGCCAGGCCCCTCTTTAGGGAGAGGGTCCAGGACGGACCCTGAGTGCTTCATGCCCACCCTCGGCCACGGCTCTGCTCCCACTACCAGTCCCAAGCCCACTGCTCTCCCCAGGGAGTGGGGGGCAGAAGCAGCCTCTGCATCCTCCATCCTGCCGCACCAAGGCCTGGGGGTGCAGGGTGGGGGCTGCGCAGGCTGTGCAACCTGTTACCAACCCCTGGAGCTACTGGAGCCTTGTTAGCCTGGTATTCTTTAGTGCGGGGTGGGGTGCTGTGGGTACGGCTGGGGGGGTCTGGCAATGCCTCCCTCCTCCTCGGGCAGCTGCCAGCCTGCTGTCCCGCCATGACTCAGCCTCCCCGGGTCAAGGGGGGCCCTCATGGGCAGAGGAACAGCCCCCAGAGGACCAGGAACCATTGTTAGCTTGTAGTTGAGCCCTGTCCCAGCCATGATGCTGGCCAAATCTCCTACTGTGCCTCAGTTTCCCTCTGAGAGGTCCCATCCTTTCCATGGAGCACCTGGGTTTTGACTCCAGTCATGTCCAGGAGAGATGGTAGCTGGCAGAGGCAAAGCATCCTGGGTGGCATTACACACTTGTATGGGTTTTGAGGGACAGGAGAGGGCTTTGTGCCATGCACAGCTCCTGCTGGGACAGGAAGACACTTAGGAGAAACTCTTGTTTCATCCCTTTACTGAGCAGCCCAGTGGAGCACTGCTCATGCTGCAGCCTGGCTAATTAGGCTGCTGTCAATTAGTGCTAATGACCGGCAGATGCTGGATGGTCCGGCCAGGACACTGCACTGTTCTGCTACTGGGGAACTGGGGGGTCGAGCCTTCACCTCCACCCACCACCCCCACCACCCTTCCAGCTCCTGGGATCCCAACTCTCCTGCTCTCAGCTCAAAGGGAAGATGCTGCTGCTGCGTGAATGTGACTTTGTGCCAGTCTGGCCTGAGACCTGACAAACTTGTTTCATGCCAGGTGCAGCCCAGCCCAAGGACACATCCTGTAGTGTGGAGGTGGGGGTTCTGCTGGCAGCATCCCAAAGGCAGAGGGACTGGTTGGACCCAAGGCTCAGAATGTGTCCTGGTGCCCCCCTTCCCTGGCAGGACCAGACACAAAGCTCACCTGGAGGGGCAGGTCCACAAAGGCTCTTCCAGCTGCCTGGGCAGAGGCAGGGGGAGATCCTGGTTGCAGGGAGACTTCCCACACCTTAACCCCTAGGAAGTCTGTGGCAGCTGGGGTGGACAGATGGGGTTGCCAGGCTGGGAGGCCCAATCTGACCTTTCCCTCCTGCTTTGCCCCAGGGGGAGCCCGTGCCCTGCCAGCCCCATGGCTAACCCCTGACACTGTGCCCAGCTCAGTGCAGCTGGGGCTGGCACTGCCAAGGGACCCCCACAGCACTGCCCCTGTGGCCCACGTGAGATGGGTGCAGGGGCCAGTGGGCACAAACCAGCCTTGTACTGGGGCAGGGTGGCAGGGTCCCCTCTGTGGCAGTGATGCCAAGCCTTCTGCCCTCTCGCCCTCCCCACTACTGCCCATGGGCATGGAGCCAAGGGGTGGACAATGTGGTCAGGGCACTGTGGGTGCCAGGGCATGTTGCTTTGCCTGCTTATCCCCCAAAACAGCATTCTCTGTCCCTGCCTTTGTGGGAGAGCTTGGGGATCAGCCATGGGGTCAGCAATTCCTGCCCATTCCCTGCCCGTGCCGGGGAGCTGGGAGGCGCAAGACAGACTAAACCCACCCCGGCTCGACCTGCGGAGCGGATTTAGCTGAGTAAAGAGGCTTAGGGAGGGGATTGGGGCTGTGCCGGTCTCTGTTGAGTTGGGGGGGGACCCACACTCCTGTGTCTTTCCTTCCCACACAGCCACTGCTGCAGGCAGGGGCTCAGAGCAGGGGATGCTCTGCCCTGGGGGGCAGGATCAGTGCACGGGGCCAGGCTCTGAAAGCCCAGAGATGGCAGCGAGGGGGAGCCTGGCACCTCGGCCTCCCCGGCCACCCCCGCCGCGAGGGTCACCAGGCCCCCGTGCTGGCCCCCCAAGACCTCCTGCTTGCCCCATCCGGCCAAGCAAGCAGCATCAGGTGCCAGCACCGAGGGAGGCAAAACACCCACCGGTACGGGGGTACGTGGGGTGGCGCGATGCAGCGAGGGGCTGGGGACGGTCCCCGGGCAGCTGGGTGGCAGCAGCATCCCGCGGGCGGGCAGGATGCAGGCGGCAGCCCTGCCTCTGGTGGCAGCGGGGCGGGTTGGTACGCAGGGGTACGTGTGTGCCTGCACCATGGCAGCCGGGCTGGGGAGGGATTGTGTCACCCACAATTTGGGGCCGCCCTCGGGGCCCCGCCAGGGCTGAACGAGCCAGCCCGGGGTGCCGGCGGGGCCGCCCTGCTGCCGCCGCAGCCAGTGAGATCACTTCCAGGTAACACGGGTGCCAGGAAGGTGGCAGGAAGGTGGCGGGCAGGCTGTGACAGTGAGCGCGGTGATGTGACAGAGGTGAGTGGGGGACCCTATCCCCTCTGAGAGCTTGTTTTGGGGATCCACCACTTCCTGGGGTCCTCTATGTTGGATGGTGGGCATGGGAGATGCTGCGGCACCAAGCCCAGGGATGTGGGGCCAAGTGCGGTGACCTGGAGGGCTGGGGAGCTCCAGTGTCCCCACAGAGGGGAGGGACACCGTGTGGTCAGTGTGAGTGTCGCTGCCTTGGAGTGGACAGTGTGCCCCATCCAGCGGTTGTCGTTGGGGGGGACCCCCCCACGGGGTAGGAATTGATGGCAGGTGAGTCAGGGGTGGCATGGCACAATGCCATTTGTCCCCCTGTAGGGGACCTAATCATTTGAGCCTGGACAGGCGAGGAGGACCTGATGTGTAGTGTGTGTGTGACCCAATTCCATACTCAGGGCTGCGGAGATGGAGGCTGTCCCCACTCACCTTGGGGACCCCAGAGCATCGCTGTCACTGTGCGGGCTGGTGAGGGTTTCGGGGCAGCGCAGGGCAGCCGGCTCCGGAGGGAAGGTGGCATAGCACAGAGGGAAGGTGGCATAGCACGTGCATCAGTCACCGTGCATGGCGTGCCAGCGCGGTGACGCCGGCGGGCCGTGTGTGGGGGTGGCTCGCTGCTCCCACGCCGCGGGCTCAGCCCGCCTCGGCTCCGCGGTTGAGCTCACCTCTGTGGTATGGCAGGAGGAGTCGCCAAGGGGCTGCCCCCGCCCGCTCCCCCAGCCAGGGCAGATGCCCACCAGGACTGGGAGTGTTTGTTTCTCCGAGGGGTGCGGGGGGGGGCAGGACAGGCTCGTGCCCCCCGCCCTGGCACGGTGACAGCCTGGTGTCACTCCTTTGGTTACACCAGCCTCGGGGCTCGGGGAGGGGAACAGTGAGGGGGTCATGGGGGCGCTTCTGGGGGTCAGAATGGGCCACCATGCCCCGTGGCGTTGGTATGTGGAACAGATTTGTCCCTGGGGGCTGGGCCATGCCCTCAAGGACAGGCAGGTCACAGGATTCTTTAGGGGGCTCCAAGCCCCCCACAACCCCCCGTTTTCAGGCTGCTTGTAGCTCTGGCCGAGGGGGCAGAGAGAGGGGCAGCAGTTGGGCAGCGTTGGGGTACAGGCCAGTCCCGACGTGCAGGCTGGGGGGGTTCCCCATCTCGGGGGGGGTGGCTTCCCTGTGCCACCTGCCCCTGCTGCGGACTGTGCCTGGTGTAGCCCTTGGCAGAGGTCTAGGAGACCCCCAGCTCCCTGAGAGGGGGCGGGGAAGAGGATTGATCCTGGTGTGCCGTCTGGACCCCCATCCCCGCAGCACCCACCGGGGTCTGGCTGCTCTCCCAGCGCTGCCATGCTTGCGCCAACGCTGCCGGTCGCTGCGGAGCAGCCATCTTTCCAGTGCATCCCATCCCCCTCTGCCTGCGCAGGGAAGCGGGAGGGATGCTGGGGATGCTGGCAGCCCCAGAGCCCCCCCATCCCTCTGCAGGTGCCTCCCTACCCATCCTGCCTGCCACAGAACCCCGGCTGCTGAACGATGGTCCCCCCTCGTCCTCCTCCTCCTCCGCCCGGCTGCCTGGTGCACCGTGCCAGGGTGCGGGGAGAAGGGGGCTGCGAGCGCGGCGCCGGGGCTGGCGGCGATGCCACCACCTCTCCACTCAGGAGCCGGAGCAGGGACAGAAGGTGGGCAGTTGGGCTGCCGAGCCGGGAGGAAGACAGTGGTGCCAAGCTGGGATCGGGGTGAGGACGGGCGCTCAAGGGGCTGCCCCCCGCGTCTCTTTTCCCTGTTTCCTCCGCATCCCTCCATCCATCCCCCCTCCTCTCCATCACCGTTGCGGTCACCTTCACCCTCTCGCTGTTTTCCGGAACTGCAGCAACTTTCTGCCATGTGATCCCAAGCCCGGCTCCAGCCCTCGCCGCCCCCAGGCAGACGCGGGCGTCTCCGCAGAGCCCCCCACTCGCCGCTGCGCCGCAGCCGCTGCCTCAGCTATGGGCGAGAGATGCGACTACCAGCGCTTGAGCAGCGCCGAGGAGGAGGAGGAGATGCTCGGCCCCCTGCCCCACAGCTTCTCGGACAGCACCGGGCAGCGGGCCCTGCGGCTGGGCAGCAGGCGACTCACGCCACCCCGCCGGCAGGACATCGCCCCGGGCATGCCGTGCCGGCGGGTCAGTGCGGGCAGCTGGTGGAGGGGAGCAGCGGGGGACAACCTGGCTGAGCTGGCTGTTCCCCGGGACGGGCAGGATCCTGCTGTGGCGCAGGGGGTGGCAGCTGGCATGGCGTACGGGGGGGTCCCTGCATGGCATCTCCCCCCTGGAATGCGCAGTACCCCGCAGCATGCCGGGCAACGTGAGGGTGGCAACCTCCCTTCCCCGCCACGCTCGGCTGTGCTCCCATCCTGACCCACGGGAGCAGGGCTGTCTGCTGCTTCCTGCTGGGGAAACTGAGGCATGGGGGAACGGTGTGCAGCCCAGCTGAGCCTGGCACAGCTCATACTGGGAGGGGTGGGGAGGGTGGTGAGCACGGTGCACGGCCCCCAGCCGCAGCGCTGCATCCAGACGGTGGCACCGCCGGCTGCCATCCCCGTATGGGGGTGTCCCTGGGGGAATGTCGGGCTGTGCATGGGTGTGGGGAATGTGTAGGTGCAGGCGCCTTAGGGTGTAGGACAGGTGTTGGGGTGTCATTATGGATAAGAGTAATTGTGGCGGGGGGGGGTGTCAGGATTGACCACCCCATGTGCCAGCTCAGACGGGTGTGTGTGATGCCAGGCGAGGAACATGCCACAGCGGGGGTGGGCACGCGTGGGTGCACGGGGGGCAGGCGGCTCCAGGTGTGTGCGGGGCGGAGGCGGGGAGCGGGGCCGGCGCTGCCGCGGGCTGTGCGGTGTTCGCACACGTGCGGCCGGGCAGGGCGGCGGGAGCTGGGGGGGTGCCGTGCGTGGGGGGCGGCTGCGGTCGTGCAGGTGGCGGGGGGCGCCGGGGGTTGCGCCTGTGTGGTCCCGGGGCGCACGTGAGCGGCCTCACCACCGGTGCATGAGCCTGGGTGCACGTAGGGAGCATCCCTGGCGCTGCAGGGGTGGGTGTGCGCCGCATGGCGTGTGTGTGTGTCTGTGCGGGACACTGAGGGCCAAGCAACACCTGTGCCGGGGAGCTGGTGGGGCTGGATGGGTGTCTGCGACTCCCCCACCTCAGGATGGGAGTTTGCTGGCAGGACTCCTTGCTGAGGTTGCAGGATCGTCCCCTGTGCCTGTGGGTCCGTCGCAGGGTGGGAAACTGAGGCGTGGGATCACGCCTGGCATGGTGGGTAGGGCTGGGTGCCCCCTCTCCCACTGTGGGCGCTGAACTGGACAGCCTCACCTGGGATTTTGGGGTGCAGGAGGCAGCACACTGGGTGCCAGTCCCAGTGGGTGCCATTCCTGCCTGATGGGAGTGATGCTCCGTCAAGACAGGGCACTCCCCCAACCCCGTGTCCCCGGAGCTGGGAAAGGGGGAAGCTGGCGCGTGGCAGAGGTTGGTGCCGAGGGCACCGTGCCCAGTTGTCCCTGGTCAATGGGCTTGTTGTGCCCGGCGCCTGTGCTGCAGAGTGCCAGCTGGGATCCCAGTGTCTGTGAAAGCCACAGTGGAGACTCCTCTTGGGGATGCACTTAACTCCGTCTTAGCTGCCTGCCTGGCACAGCAATGGCCACGGTTTGGGGGGGCCAGGCAGGCAGAGGCTGTGCCTACAGATTGCTGTGGGTCTTTCCTCCTTCAGGCACAGCCAGCTGTTGTCCCCGGGGAGCCCGCGGGCGGACAGCGCTGCTGGGGTTGGGTGCCCGCCCCACCGGGGAAGGGGAGCGAGCCCCGGGGTGCTGGTGGCACCCCACGGCAGAGCCCCGCGGGGGCTGGCAGCTGGGCAGCGGATATGTCTGCCGAGCCAGAAACTCCCCCCGCAGTGCCCATCGCCCTGGCATCATGCCTGTGGCCTCGGTTGGGGAGCGGAGAGCCGGATGTCTCCTCTGCCTCCCTCCCTCCCTGCTTCCTGGGGGGAAACTGAGGCCTGGGAGCGTTTCCCAAGGCCGGGGCGAGTTTCCATGGAAGTGGGAGCGGGGGTCCAGGCTCCCAGCTGCCGGCAATCGCCGAACAAGGGAGAAAGCGCCACATTGATGGGAGCCCGGCCCCCTGGGCGCGCGTCCCAGCCCGGCTGAAAATAACCCTCGCGGGGAGCGCTGCGGGCAGCCGGCCGGGACCCAGCGCGCTGCCCGCCGGGGGTGCCCAGGAAGCGGCTCCAGCCAGGGGAGTGACCCCCAGCCCTGCCGGCCGCCACCCCCCGCCCCGGCCCCGTTGCGTTGGGGAAGGGGAGGGCCGGCAGGCCAGAGGATCGGGATCCGGATGGAAGGAGGGGCAGAGCCACAGCCCGCGTCCGGCCGACGGACAGCCCGAGCCCCCTGCCCGCGCCGGGAGGGGTATATGGGGCGGCAGAGCCCGGGGGGCTTCTCTGTAGCCCAGATGAAGGGGCTGCGGGTGCCGGGGCTGCGGTGAGCGGGCTCCGCCGTGGGACCGGGGAAGGGCCATCGGCGGTGCCAGGGGCCGGCGGCGGGCAGCCAGGCAGGATGCGACGCTTCCAGGCTTTGCACCGATCTTTCCCCTTCCTCACCCGCTTCCGCTTCTACCGAGTAAGTGCCGACCCTCGCCCCGGGCAGACCCGTCGCCCGGCCGTGTCCCCACCGCCTGCGGGCAGGGGAGCCGGCTGCCCCTTTGGCCCCGTGTGCCCCCGCGTGCCCCTGTGCCCAGCTGCTCGCCGCGCCCGCCGTATTTTTAGCCGAGGGTTGTAATTGCGGTGACGCGGCAAAGGGAGCCGAGCACGGCGGGTGAAGATGCCGGGGGCCGTGTCACCTCCCGGGGAAGAGGAGAGGATGGATGGGGCTGCCGTCTGTGGAGCCAGGACGGTGGCTTCCAACTCCCCTCCTGCTCTTAACACCGGGAGGCTCGTGGTGGGGGACATGGAAAGCTGTGTGTGAGGCCTGGCGCCATCCCTCCCTCCTTGTGTCCCGGGACAGGGAGGGGGGGAGATGCCGGCAGCACTGGGATGCCTGGCACCTCAGCACTAGGGCAGCAGGACCCCCCAGTGGCCCTGATGTCCGTGTCTGCCCCCTCCCTGTGTCTGCCAAACGAGGTGCCACCAGCCATGGCGGAGGAAACCTACCGTGGGTCTGTAGTGCAGCCTGTCCCGGTGGCCGAGGTGTCTCTGCTGAGCTGAGCAGAGGGAGCCAGGCAGGCACATCCATCCTGAGGCTGTGCCCCCTCCAGGGGATAACCTGTGCTGGTCCAGAGGAGTGGGCTTGTGTTTCTGTGGCATGACAGGGCAGAGCAGGTGGCCCTGCCTGTCCCTGGGTGTCCTGTTGATGGAGTGCCTCTCCCAGCCTCCCCAAGAGAGCTGGGGACAGGCTTCGGGAGATGACTCTGCTAGTGTCCCTCACAGCAGTGCCCCGGCCTTGGTTCTGAGCTCCTCTAGGTGACTGTCCAGCGGGGATGGGGCAGAGGGAAGTGGAGCAGGGTTGCCTCTAACCTGGCGTTGTGTCCCAGCAGAGGCTGAGCTGTAGCATGCAGGCAGAGGAGGGCACAGACTGGCTGCTGGAGCTGCTCACCGAGCTTCAGCTGCAGCAGTACTTCCTGCGCATCCGGGACGAGCTCAATGTCACACGCCTCTCCCACTTTGAGTACGTCAAAAATGAGGATCTGGAGAAGATCGGCATGGGACGTCCCGGTGTGTACACCCCCCCAAAGCTCCCTCCTTATCCCCGACTGGATGTGCAGCATCTTTTGGGAAGCCCAGAGGAGCATGCGGTCCATGGGGATGGAGGAGACCCCTACCCTGGACTGGGTTGTGACAATAACTGTGTCCCTGTATCCTGCAGGCCAGCGGCGGCTGTGGGAGGCAGTGAAGCGGAGGAAAGCCATGTGCAAGCGGAAATCCTGGATGAGCAAGGTAGGGAAGAGAGAGGGACAGGTGTGACAGAGAAACTAAGGCAGACAGGAGAAGCTGGGCCTCTTCCCATACTCTTCCCAGGTGCCTGGCTCTGCCCTTGCCACCAGTCACTGGGGGCTGACAGGGAGCCCTGCCTGCGGTGTGACTCTGCCAGTGTGCACCCTGGTTCCACGCAGGCTCCTGGGTCACTTCCCAGTGAAGGACAGCCCTGCCGCCTCAGCACTTGGAAAATTCGTTCTCCTCTTTTTATTTGCCTTTTTGCCAGGAAAATTGTTTGCAGCCAATGAACCACAGAGCCTGTGCATCTTGCTCTAGCCAGCTCTGTGGGCAGCAGCACTGCCCAGGACCCTGCCTGCCCTGCTGCCTCACAGCAAGGAGGCACAGCCTTATATCTGCAGGCTGGGGCACACCAGGTCAGGGGAACTTGGGATCCTCCCATATTCTCCAATGCCATCCCATCAAAAGCTGATGCTGCTGGCACCCCTAGAGGAGCAGAGCACTTACCAGCTGGGCACTGGGTTATGGCCTCTCCCCTGTGTGACTCATCTGTGGGACATGGTCAGGAGAGGCTTTTAATAGAAGGCTACTCCTGTTTAAGAAGAAATGGCAGAAATGCCACCTCCCACCCCAGCCACATGCTGGACCCAGCCCCCACGCACCCTGTCAAGACTGGGATGGACCCTGTCCAACTGGACACATCATCAGTCCCAGCTGAGGGAGATGGAAGGAGACCCCATTCCCTCTGGGCGGTGGTGGTGCCAGTCAGTGCACATTGTAAAGCCCATGTTGCTGCAGGGATGTGTCACCACACTCGGCCCAAGCTGGAGGTTTCCCTTGGCTTTGTGCCCAGGCACATTGTGTGGCCACAGCCTGGCCAAGGAGTGCCCGGGGCCCTCTGGCACTGGTTTGCCCCTCTGGCAAACCTATTGGCCTGGTTTGCTGTGGCTGCTGGGGAGCTGCTGCGGGGCTGCTGTGAGAGGCACAACCCCTTCCCTCCCCAGGAATTGCAGCCCAGCATGCAGACAGCTGGAGGAACAGAGACTGCTCCCACAACCAGCCTGCCCTGGGTCATCACTCGGTTCCAGAGTGTACAGCCCAAACAAGGGGCTGTCCCAGCACTGCTCACTTGCAGACCCAAAAGTTTGGGGTGTCTTCACATCCATGTCTCACCTGCCTTCCATGTCCCACAGGTGTTCAGTGGGAAGCGCCCAGAGTCAGAGCTGCCACCCCAACCCCAGAGTACGTTCCGCAAGCCCCCCACACCACCACCCCCTGAAGCTGGGGGCCAGCACTCCCTCACCTGCCTTGTGCGGGAGCGAGACCTCTCGATCTTTGAGAAGCTGGGCGACGGCTCCTTCGGCGTCGTGCGTCGCGGCGAGTGGTGCACGCCTGCTGGCAAGACGGTGAGGGGCTGCTTGTGGTGGGGGCATGAAAAGCTGGGCATTGGGACCACCCACAGGGGAAGACATTTCGGGACTCATTCCTGCTTTGGCCATAGCTGAACGTGGCAGTGAAGTGCCTCAAGACGGATGTGCTGAGCCAGCCAGAAGCACTGGATGACTTCATCCGGGAGGTGAATGCCATGCACTCCCTGGACCACAGGAACCTCATCCGCCTGTATGGTGTGGTGCTCTCCCACCCCATGAAGATGGTGAGTGTGGGGGGACAGGGACAACCCCAATGCCACCCCATGGGGGTCCCACATGATGGCATGAGCAAAGCCCGGCTGGTTCTGTATCCCAAGTCCTCTGCTGGCATCCCCAGTGGGGCACAAAAAGGCTGGAAGCCAGCCCAGCCAGGATGTCCCTGAACCGACTGACTTGCTGTCCTCACCCTATGGCCCAGGTGACAGAGCTGGCTCCGTTGGGCTCCCTCCTGGATCGATTGCGGAAGAACCAGGGCCATTTCCTCATCTCTACTCTCTGCCAGTATGCCATCCAGGTGGCCAAGGGCATGGCCTACCTGGAGTCCAAGCGCTTTATTCATCGTGACCTGGCTGCCCGCAACATCCTGCTGGCCTCCAATGAGCTTGTCAAGATCGGGGACTTTGGGCTGATGCGGGCCCTGCCCAAAAATGATGACCACTACGTGATGCAGGAGCATCGCAAGGTCCCCTTTGCCTGGTGAGCCTTGGGGAGTGGGAGACCTGGGGGTGCAGCACCCATGATCTGATGTTGATGTCCTTCCCTGTGTAGGTGTGCTCCTGAAAGCCTGAAGACACGAACCTTCTCCCACGCCAGTGACACCTGGATGTTTGGAGTGACCCTCTGGGAGATGTTCACCTATGGTCAGGAGCCTTGGATAGGCCTCAACGGCAGCCAGGTAGGTGTCCAGCAGGGATCTGCCCCCTCACCTCACCCTGCTGGTGCTGAGGGGGACCTAGGACTCTCTGACAGCACCCCTTGCCCCACAGATCCTGCACAAGATAGACAAGGAGGGTGAACGACTGCCACGGCCTGAGGACTGTCCCCAGGACATCTACAACGTCATGCTGCAGTGCTGGGCACACAAGCCCGAGGACCGACCCACCTTTGTGGCCCTGCGGGACTTCTTGGTTGAGGTGGGTGAGCAGGGAGTGGGACAGGAACCCTGGCACCCCATCCACTGGCTCTGCTCAAGCATGAGTAAAGGATATCACTGAGGCAGGAGCTGACATGGAGATCAGCCCAGGCGGAGGTGGGAGGTGGTGACATGGTCACAGCAGGTGAAACCTGGGGGCTACCTTACCCTCACCCACTCCAGGGAGAGACAGCTGAGGAAGGGCTAGTGGTGATGCTATTTCTAATCCATTTTGAGGGCCCCTGTGCCCTGCACGGGGCTGGGCCTGGGCTCTAAACAGAGCAGGGATGCACTTGGGGGGCTGTGTCCCCTCTTCTTACCCACCTCTCCCCCCAGGCCCAGCCCACTGACATGAGGGCACTGCAGGACTTTGAAGAGCCCGACAAGCTGCACATCCAGATGAATGACATCATCACAGTCATCGAGGGCAGGTACTGCATGGGAGGGTGGCAGGCACTGGGTGGGGGGAATGCACTGGCAGCCAGCCTTCATGGGGACAGGGGACCCCAGGAATGGGGAGACTGTGGGGAGCAGGGATGGGAAGCTCTGGCTCTGCCCCCAGCACACCTGGCTGTGGTGTGGCTGTGTGCCCCATGTGTGGGCAGAGCTGGGAGGTCTCTGGCCCCCCGGGCAGCACAGCACAGTGGGGGCCACCCCGGTGTGGGGGCACAGCCCTGCCCACAGTGCCCGCAGCCCTGCCTGCACCATCCCCGCTGACTCACACCACTGCGCCCGTGGCTTTGCCCCGGGAAACCGCACGCCCCGGGGCCGCTCCCTGCTGATAGCAGTGGGGACGTGCCGCCAGCACCCGGAGACTGTCATCGGGCTGGGAGAAGCGCCGTGGGGTTGGCTGGTACCACGCTGGCAGCACCCACTGTGCCCAGGGCTCTGCTCCTTGGTCCCTGCTGACCACCACCGGGGCACAGCCACCCGCTCCATTGCCCCGGGGACCTGCGGACCGCAGTGGGGAGCCTTCCAGCCCCGCATCCCCATCCCAGGCTGTGCCTGTCGCCTTCCAGCTGGAGCACAGTGGGGACACCCCCAAAGGAGCGCGGTGTCCCCACGGTGAGGCCGCCCCACAGCCCCGAGCGGAGGAGGAGGAGGAGGAGGAGGAGGAGGAGGGCTGTGTCGCCGTCCCTCCCTGTCCCCCGCCGCGGGCCGGCTCCCCGCGGTTAGTCACGGCTCGGGGTGAATCAGGCCGGGTTTGTGTGTCTGCAGGGACCGGCTGCTCCCGGTCCGCCGCCGCGGGGATGACTCTTGCCCAGGGTCTGGCGGTTTAATTGCAGGGAGGGGAGGGGAGAGGAGGGGAGGGGAAGCGGCGTCGGCGGAGGGAGGGAGGCAGGGAGGGAAGGAGCGGCGGAGGGCGGTGCGGTCGCTCCGGAGCGCCTACATCGTCCCCGCCGCCGCCGCATCGCGGCCGCGCTGCGGGTCCCGAGCCCCCGGCCCCAGG
>VWZG01013021.1:13791-91578 GCA_013396735.1 Grallaria varia | reverse complement strand
GGATGCCCGGGCAGGGCAGGGCTGGGATTGGGTGGGATGGGGGGGCTCCTCCCGGGGGCCGCATCCGGCCCCGCCGAGGCCGCCCGAGGCACCGTAAACACCCCCCACCCCTTTTCAAGCCCCTGCCTGTCGTTCGGCGGGCGCCGGGTGTGCGTACGTGTGTGTGGGCAGGGGCAGGGACCTCCCTGAAAGCCCCCCGGGGACGCAGCCGGCCGCGGGATGGGGCTGTCGCGGGGAGAGCAGCCGGGGCAGCGCCGGAGCGGGTTTGTGCCGGGGGTCCGAGCTCGGGGTCGGTGGGACGAGGCTGAAAGCGGGGGCAGCGGAGAGGTGGCCCGGCTGCAGCATCCTTTGGGCGGGATGGGCGGTGAGGGGTGCAGGGAGGGCGAGCGGAGGGCACATCCCGGGGCGGGGAGATGCTCCCCTTCCTTCCCCGGGTGAGGGAGGGTGCCGGGGCCGGCCGGGCTCTGCCCAGGGGTCCTGCCGCTGAGTAAGGCGGCTGGCTGGCGGCAGCGGGAAGGTAAACAGGAAAAGGGCTGAGCTGGTGGCCGGGGGGGACTCACANGCCCTGCCCATGGGAGGGGAGGGGGGCCCTGACAGGGAGGGGGGTGGTTTAGGGTTGGATCCCTCCCGCGTTTATGTGGCATAGTGCTGGGTGGGGGGACACCACATGGCGTGCCTTTCCCTGCCCCATCCCTATGCCCCCCCAGTCTCTCTGAGCTACATGACCACTTCATCCCACCCAGAGTTGGCTGTGTCCTGGAGCATGCAACTCCTGGGGGACACTCTGGGGACCAGCACCCCAGGATCATCTGGCCCGCTCAGGTGGCTCCAGGAGGATTCACTGCCTGAAACCCCTGCCTGTCAGTCTGCCTGTCTCCCCTCACCCACAGCAGCTCGCACAGGACGTAGGAAGGGAGCGAGGAAGATCCCACAGCCCACTGTCCCCCATGTGGGCCCCCATCAGACCCCAAGCGTGTCCCTTGTGCCATCCTTGACTGCATGGGGCACAGTGATGAGCAGCTTGGTGCAGGCATCATCAGCCCAAGGTTCCTGCACAATTTGAGGCAGCAGGGAGGAGAAAGGAGCACATCTTTTTGAGCACAAGTGTGGAGCTTTGTTCCCCACCACCTGCATTCCCAGCACGACCAGGTGCAGGGGCCACGTGGAGTGGGATCCGGAGCATACTGCCAGCATAGGGTTGGGATCCTGGGCACCCAGGTTTCCTTCCCGGTTGTGTCACCGCCTTGCCTGTGTGGACTTGGACAAGTCACATTGCCTCCTCCCTGCCACTGGGGCAGGTGCTCATCACCCTCCCGTCCCCTCATCAGTAACGAGGTCCTTTTTATTCCTTAGGGCCGAGAATTACTGGTGGCGGGGTCAGAATAAACGGACCCTAAAAGTGGGCCAATTTCCCCGAAACACGGTGACCTCGGTGGCAGGGCTGTCAGCCCACGACATCAGCCAGCCGCTTAAAAACAGCTTCATCCACACAGGCCATGGAGACACCAACCCGCAGCACTGCTGGGGGTTTCCCGATAAAATTGATGAGTAAGAAACTTTTTGTCTTCTCTGCATCCTCTGCCTGCTCCCTGCCTTCCCCGCTGCCCACTGGGCACGGGAGCGAGCCGCGGCTTGGCTACTGTCCCTCTCTTACCCCACGAAGCATTTCTTCCCTGCCTCCTGCTGTATTGGGAATGATGGCTCTGGGTAGGGTCCCTGCAGCTGGACTAACTTCCTTGCCTCTTCTTACTAATGGGGTTAGGGATGGGGGGGCTGCTGTGCTTACAGGGGGCTGTCCTGGGTGGGAGACTTGTGTAAGCACCACCCTGGAGGTGGCCACACTACCCCAATGCTTTTGGGGTGTCCCAGGGCTGCGAAATGAGCGTGACTTGTAGCCTGTCCCCACGCTTTTAACAGCATGAGTCTTTGCAAAGCAAAACGTGGAAAAAAATCCACCAAAATGATTTTTTTCTCCACCCTGCTCCATCAGAAGACACCCTGGCTGGACTGTGATGGGGGGAGGGGGATTGGGTGCTTGTGACCCAGTGTCCCACATGCCCCCCTGCCAGGTGAGACTGGTTGTGCCCAGCGTGGGTGCTGAGTGAGCAGGAGCGTCTTGGCAGGGGTCATGGCGGGGTTCTCTGCCAGCACTGGGCTGGAGGGACGTGGGAGGGCTGTGTGTGGGGGGCAGGATAGGATTTCAAAGTCTGGAAAGCTCCCGCTGGGTAGGGCCAGCTCCTGCACCAGGCTCGATCCATCCCCTGGGATCATGAACCCCCACTGCCCTTTGGCATCCCAGGCCTGGGAGAGCTCTGCTGGTGTCCTCAGTCCCAGCCTGACCCCTCCACGGCACCCTGGTGTCTCGGGCCGTGCCTGCAGCCCTTGGAGGGCTGAACTGAGGCGCCGTGCACGCAGATCTGGCTCGTGCCCCGGCAGGCCTCCCCGCGCCCCGCTGCGTGGGCACGGGCGCCGGGTACGTGCTGCCCGGGCTGCCGAGAACGCACCGAGCTCGGCACACGCCCAAACCTTCAGGCTGCACCAGCTCCCGCCGGCTCCCTGGCTTGCGGTGGCTCGCCCGGGCCTCCCGGCACCACCCCCGGCGGTACCGGCGCGCTGTGCCTTGGGCGCAGCATCGCACCACAGCACCCTGGTGCTGGAGGGGTGTCCTGGGCACCATGCCCCACACAAGCACCCTGGACACGGCACATCATGCACACGAGCTGCAGAGGGGTAGGTGACGTAGGGATAGCACCAGGCTCTGTGCAGTAGCACCGAAAGTCTCTGGGGTGTGGTGTCCCAGCACTCACAGGGACTGCACTCGCCGGGGCATGGTGTGGTGGAGGAGCTGCGGGGTGTCCCAAGGCACGAGCCTGGGGAGTGAGGGGTCCTGCATAGCCCCTGCTGACTCCCAGGTGCTTTTCTCTCTCTTCACAGGCTGTACCTGGGAAATCCCATGGACCCTCCTGACATTTTAGGTGTAGACCCGAGCGCTGCCAGACCCACACAGCTCCCAGGCAGGGCTAAAAGTGAGCATCTTTTCTCCTTCTTCCTGCCCATCAGCTGAACGAAGCTGCCGTCCCTGTGTCCTACTGTCAGGGTGATGGGCTGGACTCTCTCCTTTCTGAAACTCTGCTGGCAATTGCTTTTTGCAAACTAGGGGTGGGAGTTGGGCAGATGGGACATGTTGTCACCTGGCCATATGCCACTGCTAACAGCGTGGGTGGCTGGTGGCTCTGCCCACCTGGACTCTGCCCCACTGCCCTTCGTCCGAGTCCTGAGTCCCCTCCCAGCCTCCCACAGCTGGTCTCCCCAGTGTGGGGACCTCAGCAGAGCTGCCACAGGGAAGGGAGCTCAGGTGCTGTGCATATGCCACAGTCCTCCCAAACCTACCATTTTCCCTTGTGAGGCGCTTCCCACCAGCATCCTCCCCATGCCCCACCGGTGATGGGGGGCACAACAAAGCATGCACCCTGCTAACAATCACCTGGCTGCCGCTTGCTCTGCATGCTCACCCCATGCCTCTCCTTCTCTTGGGTTCTCTCTTCTCCTGCAGGGCAGCCACCTCCGCGCCCACCTCAGCCTACCGTCCTGCTAACCAGTAAGTTTGGCTTCTTTGGGTGCTGCTCTCCCTCCGTTGTGTCTCCTTTTCTGTCTTAGTTGGGTGGCCTGGGGCAGGTGCCCCCTACCCTGGTGTACCTGCTGTGCCCAAGGAGGGAAGCAAAGGGAGCTGAAGCTATGGGGCAGTTTGGGCGGTTGGAGATGCAGGTGCCCCTTCTTGCATCCCAGGGGTGGGTGCTGGGACCCTCACCGTCTTTCTCTGTCCCCTCCTAGAGCCTTGCTACGACCCAGTGAGTGAGGAGGAGGAGGGTCTGCCAGGTGGTCTCCGGAAGCTCTGCCTGAAGAAGCCAGGCACAGGGAAGGGTTTGCGACCAGCCAAGCCATCGGCACGGGTACCGGGCACCAAGGTGGGCGAGCGGCAACCCGGACGGTTGACAAGCGAGGGGCCAGCGGGCGGCGAGGTGACCCTCATCGACTTTGGGGAGGAAGTGCCCCAAGGTAGCCCCTCTCCGGTGGGGGAGCTGACAGCCCCATCATTAGCCAAGCTGGCCATGGAGGCCTTCTCTTTGCTGGACAAGACCCCACCGCAGAGCCCCACGCGGGCTCTACCCCGTCCTCTCCACCCCACACCAGTGGTGGACTGGGATGCCCGCCCCTTGCCCCCACCGCCTGCCTATGATGACGTGGCGCAGGATGAGGACGACTTTGAGGTCTGCTCCATCACCAGCCCGCCGAGCCGGCGGGGCAAGACCAACTATGGCTTTGTGGATGAGGGTGAACGGGGACCAGTGCTGGAGGACAACCTCTTCCTGCCCCCTAAGGAGGCCAAACAGCCCAGCATGACACAGACCACAGAGCTCTTTGAGGAGCTGCAGCAGGAGTGCATGAAGAGGCTCAACGTCCCCCTGGGACCAGCTGCCCCTGCTGATGACAAGCCCCAAATCCCTCCCCGTGTTCCAATCCCACCCCGGCCCCTTCGCCGCAACGAGCCTGGGCGCTGGTCAGGGGACCTTTCCCCAGCTTCAGGGGGTGAGGAAGACCGGCCACCCCAGATTCCCCCCCGGGACCCACTGTCACAGCCCACCTCCCGGACTCCCAGCCCCATGGCTCTGCAGGTGGGCTCCCCCCAGCAACGTGCTGCCCTCTGCTCCTGCCTCTCCACCTCACCAGGGAAGCCCATGCCTACCACACAGAGCTTTGCCCTCGACCCCAAGTACGCTACCCCCAAGGTCATCCAGGCACAGGGCAAGGACTGCTCCAAGGGACCCTGCATCCTGCCCATCGTGAAGGATGGGCAGAAGGTCAGCAGCACCCACTACTACCTGCTGCCTGAACGCCCTGCCTATCTGGACAAGTATGAGAAGTTTTTCAAGGAGGCTAAAAGCCCAGAGGAGGTGCCAGCATCCCGCCAGGTCACCACAGCCACCGTCCGTCCCATGGTGCAGCAGCCACTGCCAGACTGCAAGGGCAATTTTTCCTCCAACAACAGCAACCCTGGGCCCAAGTGCCTAGTGAAAGCCTCTTGCAGCCTCCAGAAGATTGTCTATGATGGGCCAGATGTTTGCCGTCCCGCTGACAAGATCCGGCTGGTAAGCAACATCCCCAGCATCCATAAGGAGGAGGACACATGCTGGGCATGAGCTCACTTGGGCAAGAGCCCTGTGCCTCAGTTTCCCCAACCCCCAAGGGATTTGCTGCAAGGAAGGCCCAAATATGCAGGGGCACATAAATGTCACTGCAATGCCAAAATGGGAACTGAAGGCCCTTTTAACCCAAATTGGCCCTACCCAAGGCCCTGGGGAGGGAGAAGGTGGTTGTCACTATGGTGTCCTTGGGCTCTCAGGGCTGGGGCGGTTGATACCCTCCCAAGCCCTGGAAAGGCTGAAGATCCCAGGGATGAGAATGATGTCAGCTCCAGGCTGACAGTGCTCCCTGGGGAAAGAGACAGGGTTGGGGGCAGCTGCTTCAGTCACAGGCTTTGTGCTGCCCAGGGGTGGCAGCAGGTGCTGACTACAAGCTCCCCATCAGGTGCAGGAAATGGTGCACGGTGTGACCACCGATGAGTGCCAGGCAGCCCTGCAGAACCACAGCTGGAACGTCCAACGGGCCATCCAGTACCTGAAGGTACAGCACACCCCTTTTCTTTCACCCTGGCTTCCACAAGAGTGGTTTTGGGAGCTCTCACTCCCCTGGCCATGCCCTGTCCCCTTGCAGGTGGAGCAGCTCTTCTGCCTGGGGCTGAAGTCCCGCGGCGACTGCCAGCGGGTGCTGGAGATGTTCGACTGGAACCTGGAGCAAGCCAGCTCCCACCTCCTCGATCCCTACAACACTGCCCGCCAGAAGTAGGGCCATGGATATTTTTGGGGGAGGGAGAGTTCTCTATGCCAGACTGCTCTGGGGAAGCTGGCATTATCAACCCTCTTGAATTCATGTCCTGTCCTCTCCTTACAGGTGGTGACAGCAGGGACAGGGCAAGTGGCGTCAGATCCTGAGAAGGCATCTCACCATGAGGCCAGTGCCCCTGCCTCCACCCACGCAACCTGCTGCTGGACTGTGGACTGAGCCCCCGCCTAGGGGGTGGGGACACCCCAAAAAGGGGCCCTGCCCAGTGCCTCAGACTTGCTGGGGTGCTTGTGCCCTGGCTTGGGCAATGGGCTCTGTCCCCTGGGCCCTTGTTGAATTGTTTTTGTAAAGAGAAATGTAATTTTAATATATATTATGTATATATATATAAAAGTATTCTATGGAGAGGAGGAGTGTGCCTGCGACCACCTCCTAGTTTCATCCCTGCCAACACACAGGGACAGGCCAGGTCTCCATGGGTGCTGGTTCCTCCCTGCAGGCAGCCAGGACTGTGATCCTTGGGATCTGCCATGTGATGGAGCTTGGGAAGGGATGCACTGACAGTGGGGATCCCTAGGGAACTGTGTGATGTGCACCTATAAAACCTCCTGCTGATGCCTCCCAGACTATTTTAGAGTGCCAAGTTCTCCCCACCCAGGACTGCTGGCATTAGTCAGTTTGTCCCACCCCCAGGCCCGGTGCTTGAAGGCTGGGCACGGTTTTGCCTGTGCTGAGTGGGCAGTGCTTGCCTGCAGCATTGCCCCGTGCAGGGCAGCCCCTGCAGCAGGGCCCCCCTTGCTCAATGCCCGCGGCTCCAGCTGCCGCCTGACTCATGCCCGGGCAGGGAGTGGCGGGACGGCGTCGCCCCCACCCACACAAGGGGTGTTGTGCAACCGGGTGCCACCACCGCAGCCGGAGCTGGGAGCTGGTGGGAGAGTGGGGGGTGGCTCTCATGGGGTCCCAGCTCAGGCACCAGTGCTTGCCCCACTTCCATGTGGGTTTCAGAGCCCCTTAGCTGGGTTTGGTTGGGATCAGCTTGAGGAGGATCTTGGTGCCCAAACCCACCGGGTCCATGGGCAGTGGTGATACCTGCTCCCCAGGATGCCCTCTACTCCAGAGCTCGTGGCTTCAGAGGAGAGACCCTGCCATACAAGGGCTGCCTTGGCATTGGCTGTGGATCCCTCCCTGTGGCAGATGGTACCTGGCCACATCACCTGTGTTCCCTGTGCACCCATGGCTCCCTCATCTCTGATCCCCTGGCTCTCCCTGAGTGCAGGGACAGGCAGTTGTGCTGGGGACCTGCAGGTGTGCTGGTGCTGCTGTGGTCACAGTCACGCGTCAGTGCTTCGTACTCTGGGCTTCTGTTTTCCCATGCGAGGTGCAGCCACCATGGCGTCATGGCTGTCAGTGAAGCGAGGAAGGCACAACACCGTCAATGACTTCTTTCTGCTCCCTTAAGTGATTCTGGAGCTGGGTGAGACCCTCTGAAGAAGCAAACACGTGTGCTGCAGTGGCCTCGGTGGGTGCCTTTGCACATCTGGCCTCTGTCCCTGGTGGAAGGTGACCCGCAACCCAGGGCAATGCCTGGCCCCGCCACCCGTGTGGGAACAGCCCCCCCACTGCATCCGGGCTGCGTGGGTGTTTCTGCGATGGCACAGATAACACCTGCCCGCAGGTCCCAGGCAGCAGTGCCGAGGTGGGGGACGGGGCAGGGTCAACATGCAGGACCCCAAGGCGCCGGTGGGAACCTGCTCCTTCCTTCTTCCTCCTTGGTGGCGAGCCAGCCCCTGCCAGGGGTTATCAGCCATGCAGCTGAGCGTGGAGGGACCTGGCAGCAAACAGAAAGGTGGATGGGGGTACAGAGCCCAGGATTGACCCACCCCCCAGTGGTGTTGGGGACCCCTGTCCCCACCTGCCATCCCAGGGCCTTTGGGCCAAGTGACTTTGAAACCCACTGTCTGCTCCGCAGGAGGTGGGGACCCCAGCCTTAGGCTGTCAGCAATGGGATCAACCTGGGAAGGGCCTTAAAATCTCCCATGGCAGAATGGGTGTCCCCCAGCATCAGTGGGTCCCCAAAACTGGGATGCTGCCACCTCATTGAAGGCTGTGAGGACACAGCAACGTCAGCACCACGGCAGGGCACGTGGTGTCCCCGTCCCCCCCACCCCGGGGAGTGTTCACCGGCAGCCACGCATTGCTTCGCTTCCTTGAGACAGGGAGAGCTGCAGCCCTGTCCCTGACACCTGGGAAGCACCATGGGGTGCCGAGGTCCGTGGCCACTCTGGAGCTGGGTGCTGTGGGGGCTCTGGATGCTGCCAGGTAAGTGTCAGGGTCGCTGGCACCACCACCGAGGGGACCGGGTGGCTGATACCATCTGGGTGATGGGCTGCGAACAAACCTGCGGCTGCTCCAGGTTCAAGCCTGAGTGCCCAGCCAGGGTTTGCCCTGTCCCTGTCCATGGGTGCCACAGCCACGGTATAGTCCCCAACTGCAGCAGGGGGACAGGGGTGGAATTGTGGATCCAGTGGGGTCTTCTCCTTGGGGAAAGGTGCCCGTCTGATGTTGGAGTTCACTGGGCTGTGGGTGCTCCCCACACAGCAGAGAGGAGGGATGGGGGTGATGGGACCCCTGTCTGGTTTTTTCATGATCCTGCTCTGCTTCCACTCACCTTTGCAGAAGCCGGGGAGATGAAGGAGCAGTCCCTTGTCCCCACGCTGGTCTCGGCAGAGTCGGGCGGCATCTCCCATGCAGCCGAAGGTACCAGTGCCGAGCTGCCTTCGGGCCTGGGCATGTGCCAGGCGTTCCCCACCGCCGCAGCAGCACGGCCGGAGCACCCCATCACCACCATCGCCTCCGTGGGCAGCCAGGGCTCAGGTAAGGCCGGCAGGCAGCTGGCCACGGGCAGGTTCCTGCCTGCTGGCGCCGCGGTGGGGTTGTTCCAGCTGGGGCTGCCTTGTCTCACTCCACAGGCATCCCAGTGCCACAGGCGACAACAAGAGGGCTGGTCCCAGCTGGGAGCAGTGGTAAGCAGGAGGGGCCTCCCAGCCTGGCAGCTCTGCCCAGGGGTCCAGCAATGCCAGGCAGCTTCCAGGCAGGGGCAGGGGCTGGGGTCTCCTCTTCAGGCACTGCCAGCCACCCAAGCAGCGCCCCTTCAGCTCCCACCACCACTTCACTCAAGCAGCTTTCATCTTTCGCACCAACAGGGCATGCAGTGGCTGCTGTCGCTGCGGAGGGGATGGCAGGGGCAGCAAGGACCACAGTGCCATCGCCCCCCCAGGATGAGCACAGCGCAGGGACATCACACCCCATCATCAGCAAGGCCTCTGCTGAGCTGCACGCATCTGCATCGCTCCTGTCCCAGAAGGTCATGCTAGGGCTGGATGAGGCCATCTCACCTTCAGCCACGGCAGCTACCACCTCCCAGGACAGGGGCAGCCCCACGAAGATGGCAGCAGCCTCAGCCAACCCTGCTGCTGCCCTCCCTGGGGTCCCCCACAGCACAGCCACAAAGGGAGCCAGGATGGCATCCCCAGCATTTGCAGATCCCCCAGGTGCATCCTTGGCAAAGGTCACCTTTTCTCCTGCTGCCGTTGGCACTGGTGAGGCTACAGAGTCAGGGACACATGCCTTATCTGACACTGGCCACAGTGCCTCACGGGACCGCCCTGTGCCTCCTGCTCAGCTGCCTCCATCCCTTTTACCCCAGCTCCCTGGTGATGTTGTGCTGGGCACAGGAGAGATGCTTCCCCGCAGCCACAGTGCAGCTCCTGGCACTGCTGGAGATGGTCTGCCTGGAGCCAATGCTGTCACTCACCTCCAGACCACTGCATTAGCTCCAGGCGCACTGGCTATGGTGATGGATGTCACAGCTGAAGAGCATATCCCAGCTCTGGGAAGCACCAGTGGTGAGCCGGCGTCCATCAGGAATGAGGACAACACCAAAGCCACAGCAGGCGTTGCATTCCTGGAGACCAAGGCCACCCCAGTGGGGCTCAGCATGACCCTGTCCCCCCATGCAGCTCTCGCTGACCCTGATGGTCCCTCTCCAAGGCCCTTTCTGCGCTCCATGGACTCTCCGTTCCCCCAGACTCTCTCAGAAGGCCCTGGGACCCCCACACCAGAGGTGACTGCAGACGGAACTCTTCCAGCCAGACCCAACATGGCCGTGCCCTGGTCTCTCACAGGTGCCAGTGGAGCAAAGCCAGGGAGGGCCCCTCGAGCTGCTGCAACAATACCTTCCATCGCTGCATATGGCATTGGGACTGTATCAGCTGCCCATCCATCCTCCCTTGTTGGCAACACTCCAGTAAGTGAAGCAGGGATGGGAACAGCATCACTGGCCAGTGGCAGTGCCACCAATATGCTGGGGGACACTGAAGCCACCCTGCCTGTGCCTGATGCATCCACCAGCCGCAGCCAGCCTGGTCCCACAGTAGGCTCAGCAGCCCCAAAAACTGGTGTCACACCCAGACCTGCACCAGCCCAAACACTCTGGGCTGGGGCCCAACATGGGGAAGCTTCAGGGACAGAGATGTGGTCACCGAGCACTGCACCAGGCACCGGCACAGCTGTACCAGGTACCCCGGGGGTACTCAAAGCAGTCACCATCCCCATGGCATCACAAACAGACAACCCTCATCTCCTGGAAGGCAGTGCCAATGTAGCAATGGTCCTGGGGGTGCCCCCATCCGGCATCCCCCAAGAGATGGCAGCAGTCACATCCCTGGCTAACCCACCACCAGCTTCAGGTGACCCCCACGTTGATGGCAGCACTGCAGGGAGAGCGATGGCAATGGAGTTCCTGAAGGTAGGCATGGAGGAGAACCCAGATGGCAGTGTCACAGGGCCAGCTTCCAGACATGTGACCATCACTGCCAGGCCATCACCAGAGCCACCTGCCCAAGGGAGTGATGCTTCTGAAACAGGGTCCCCAGTGGATCTGACTGTCCTGCCTTCCAAAGGCAGTCGCTCAGCCCCACTGGTCATGACTAACCCCAGCCCAGCACCGACCAAGGCCGGACCGTTCCTCAGTACAGCCACTGGTGAGACACCCCAGCCCATGACAACATTGACCCCCAAAAACGCAGCTGCAGAGGGAGACCAGGACATGTCCCAGCTGGCAGGAAATGGCAGCACCACACAGCCAGCTCTGGCCTCAACCCTCGTTGAGAGCACAAGGGTGGGTGCCACAAGTACCCATCAGAGTGGTGACATCCCTCTGGGGACAGCCCCGCTGGCATCACCCCGTGCCACAGCCAACATTGCTACTCAGCCAAGTGCTGCACCACTGCACAGCTACCACACTGCTGAGCCCACCTCAGACATGGGCATGAACTTGGACATGGACACAGCTTCTCCCATGATGGGGAATGAGACTGCAAGGCTACCCCTGGATATGCCCACTCCTATGGCTGGGGTTACTGAAACAACCACCAGTGATGCCACCCTGTCAACACGCTCTGACCCAGGCAGCAAAAGTCCTATGGCAGTGGCCATCATGGGCTCAGTGTCACCCACAGCTACAGAGCTGGTTATGGCACCTTCCCCTGGCCTTGCTCACAGCGCTGCTGAGCCAGATGTCAGTGCATCCCCTACTGTCCCCAGGAGCACCCAACTGGTGATGATGGCACCCTCTGACACTCCCAGCATCACTGTCAGTGGTCCAGCGGCGGGAGCAGGTGATGTCAGTGTGGACAGGGTCACAACACCCACCTCTGCTGTTCCCGGCAGTGCCTCTGCTCCACACAGCCCCCGTGTCACCTCCAGGCCATCTCCTGAAGCCACTGATAGAATCCAGAACCCAGTCCCAAGGGCTGTCAACCCAGTCATTGGGGACGAGCCCACGGTTGGAGTCACCTCGCTCGGTGTTGGCCCCACACACCCATGGGAGACTACAGCTGCATCTTGGTCAGGTGCTGAAGGTATCAATGCCCATGCAGACACCACCCCATCTGAAAGAGGTGACGAGGGTGCAGTACCCTCAGCCAGCAGCACCCATGTCCCTGATTCCAGCACTGCTGGCTCAAGCCTGGCCACCACACCAGCCACAGGCATATTCCCCAGCAGCACTATCCTACCAGCCACCTCAGTGGGCTGGAGGACCTTTGAGGTGTCCAGGGCCACCACAACCATGCTGTTTGCCACAGCAAGGGACACCAGCACCCTCAGTGCCCTGTCCCTCGCTGTAACACACAAGACAAGTGAAGATGGGCAACCTGTGGTGCCCCCAGCACATACCCCCTCGCTGGAGACAACTGCTGCGTCCTGGGGTGTCCTTGGTCCCAGCCCTGCTGTTGCAGTGCCCAGTTCACCCTTCCCCAGCCTGAACAACCCAGAAGAGGAGGCAACAGCCACCCCTTCATCCCTGCTTGGTGTTGGTGCAACTGGGAAGGCAGCAGCTGCACAGATTGCCGCAGAGTCAACAACAGGCACCACTTCTATGTCTGTCAGCAACCACAATGTGGGAGAAGCAGCAAGCACGTCACTTCCTGCCTTCCAGACATCTCCAGGGACACCTGCCTGGGGGGAAAAAACAGCTGTCACTGCAGGCAAGGCCACAGCCATCACTGCAGAGAACACCTCAGCCGTCACTGCAGGGTACACAACAGGTGTCACCAGAAGCAGCACCACAGCTGTCACTGCAGGGAACACCACGGCCATCACTGCAGAGGACACCACGGCCATCACTGCAGAGAACACCACAGCCATCACTGCAGAGGACACCACGGCCATCACTGCAGAGAAAACCACGGCCATCACTGCAGAGAAAACCACGGCCATCACTGCAGAGAACACCACAGCCATCACTGCAGAGGACACCACAGCCATCACTGCAGGGAACACCATGGCCATCGCTGCAAGGAACATGACAGCCATCACCACAAGCAGCGCCACAGCCATCAGCACCGCATCCATCACTGCAGGGAACTCCATGGCTGTCACCACAGGCAACGCCACAGCCATCAGCACCGCATCCATCACTGCAGGGAACTCCATGGCTGTCACCACAGGCAGCACCACAGCCATCAGCACCGCATCCATCACTGCAGGGAGCTCCATGGCTGTCACCACAGGCAGCACCGCAGCCATCAGCACCGCATCCATCACTGCAGGGAACTCCATGGCTGTCACCACAGGCAGCACCGCAGCCATCAGCACCGCATCCTTCACTGCAGGGAACTCCATGGCTGTCACCACGGGCAGCACCACAGCCATCAGCACCGCATCCTTCACTGCAGGCACCACTACGGCTGTTGCAACCACAGCCCCAGTGAGCCCAGCCAAGGGGGTGGGTGGTCTCCCGGTTCCAGGCACCGTGGCACTGGTGAGACCACCAGCCGCCACCAGCCCTGCCACCTCCCTGTCTTCTGCATTTGGGACACAGACAGGACCAGCCACAGCACTGAGCACATCTGCCCACACCACTGCTGGCCATGGAAATCCTGCCCCTGAGCCCCAACCCACCCATGAACTTACTGGTAAGTAGATTTTCATTTTCCCAAAGCCAAGAGCAGGAAGGGATTGTCAGCCAACCAAGCATTGTGGTAAATGAGGGTATAGCCTGGTCCAGGGTGTTTCATCTGCATTGTTGGGCTGCTAGATTCCTGGGGAAAGGCAAAATAGGTCAACAGAGAGCATCCTAAAAGTGGGTTAAAAATTGGGTTGCAATCCATCAGAGCACAGGCACATCATCCTGGCAGCAAGCAGGTGAGTTTGTCCTGGCTGCATGACGGATAAGGCAGACATTAATGGGTTTACACCTTTTCTATTAATCTCCTGCCCGTGTCAGTGCCAGCAGCCTCGCTCTACCCCTTTGGCGTCAAAGAAGGGGACCAAGAGTACGTCCGGAGGATGGTGGATTTTAACTCTCCGCTGTTCAAGCCAGAGATTGGATTTCCCTTTGGGAAGTCTCTGCGAGATGCTCTCTATGTGAGTTCCCCCCTTACTGAGTACATAAGGGATGTGCTGCCTTTTTGGTTGGAAAAAAAACCCTCAGAAATGGAGCAGAAACCAAATTTCATCTGAATATCTTATCTTTTTAAATTTAAAATGCCTGGTTTCTGCTCACCCATGGAGGCTAAAAGCCATCCCAGGAGCTGCCTGGGTTGTTGGCAAATAACAAATTGTTTCGGTTAGTTCACAGACAATGGACAGATCATTTTCCCACCCACGGACAACTATGTCCTGTCCAACCCCAATCCACCTCCCCGGGGCTTCAGCGGCCAGGAGAGCTTGCCAATGGTGGCTGCCTTTTGGGATGATGCAGATTTCTCCCAGGGCATCGGCACCACCTGGTACCAGGTGAGGGCCACCAAAGATGTTCTCCTGGGAAAGCCCAGCTCCTGGCTTGCTCATTTAACCCTCTCTCTTGCCAAATATCAGGAGTACTCCACCCTCAGCTCCATCCGAGATCCCCTTGTCCAGGATGTGGAAGCAAAGATTGAGAAATACTTGAAAATCCCCTATGTAGCAAAATGGACCTTGAAGGTGACATGGGAGAAAGCTCCAGCATACCCATCTGGGAGGAACGAGACTCAGGTGAGCAGTGGGAGACTCAGGTGATGGAGGGGACTGTCAGCAGCTGTTTCAGATCTCTCCACCTCAGTCTGCACTGCAGGGAGAGCAGGGGAGGCTTTGGGGTGCTAAGGGGTTGTCTTGGGTTTCTCCAGACAAGCACGTACCAGGCCGTCCTCACCACTGATGGAAACTATTCCTTCGCTCTGCTGCTCTACCAGGACGGCGGGATGCGATGGGACTACACCAAGCTGGCTGCAGGCAACGTGCTGATTGGCTTCTCCAGGTACTGTGTGTGTGTCAAGGGGTTTTGGGATGGCAGAGGTTTCACCCAGCACTGTGTTGGGACCACTTGAGATGTTATCCCCAGGTGAGCCCAGCCCCCACTCCTGGAGCAACCTTGTCCCACTTAAACCCTCTCTCCTGCAAACCGCAGCAGTTCCCACTCCAGCTGCCCTGTGGGGAGCAGAGGAGGGTTGTGTTGGAAGGGTGACCCCAAACCTCTTCTCTTCACACAGTGGCAATGGCTATGCCCAAAACAATGAGCTGACTCAAAAGCCACCAGCTGTCAAGTACCGACCGGACCAGCACAGCAGCACCGGCTCCGGTATGGCACAGGGGGGTCCTTGAGGTGGGTGGGGATGGAGGGAGCTGTGTGCTCTGTGCCAGGAGCATGTCCCCAGCACGTATCCCTGTGAGGCAACGGGCCAGCAAAGCCACTGGGCAAGGGCTCACCACCAAGAGCAGAGCATGAGTGTTCTGTGCCCTGCTGTGCCTTGCATGGGTGTCCCATGTCCTGCTGTGGCTGGCCACAGCCGCGCTGGCTCTAGAGGGAGCCTGGAGACCTCGTGTGGCACCAGTGGCCAGGGACCGCTGTCCCACGGGATCCCTCAGCACAAGGTGAGACCCCGGCTGAGTGGTGCTGTTCTCTGGTTGCTCCCCAAGATGTGCGTGGACTGTGGATATACAGGCTGGACAGTCACTCGCGGGTGAACTACAGGCTGTGGTGCCTGGCGTGGCTGGATGCAGAGCCAGCACCGGCCACGTGGAACAGCCAGCTGCCACCATGCCCCTGCTCCCGGCCCCAGGCAGAGTTGGACCCCCGCTACCGCTGGAGCAGAGGTGCCAAGCGCAGCCCCCCGTGGCAATCCGTGGGGCGGGGGGATGGCAAGGGCTCCCCTCCTGCTTTGGGGACAGCTGTGATCCCCCCACACCATTCCAGGCCCGGCGGATGCCTCCGTGAGGATGCTGCGCACTGCGTCCCCCAGCCCTGCCGGAGCTGGGGTGCGATGCCTGTACCAGGACGGGAGCTTCCTCGAAGGATGGCAGGAGAGAGCATGGAGCCTCCCCATCCACCACACCGCTGGTAAGTGGGCACTGGCATTCCCTCACCCTAAAACACACCAAGTACCAAGCACGGGTGCAGCAAAGACCCTGACAGCCCCCAGCACCTGGCCACCTTCCTCCACAGACAGGGAGCTGGAGGCATTCAGCTGGTGCTGCCAGCGCGTGGGGAAGCCCCTGTTCTGCTCCAGGTTTGCTAAGAAGAGACCAAGGGTCAGCTGTGAGGGGTACATTCCACCCACCCCTGGTAAGTCCCCAGGCTCTGCCTCCTCTGTGCCAGGACACTGAGTGGGTGGCACAGACCCCATGCATCAGCCACGCTTTGCACCATCCTGGTGAGGACTGCTGAGCTCACACAGCCCAGGGGGTGCTCTCCTCCCTGAAATGACACCAGCATTTGCTCTTCCTCCCCCCAAAATGATTCCATCTCCTTTGATCCCCAGCTGGCGCCTTTGGGGATCCCCACATCACCACCCTGGATGGACTCACCTATACCTTCAATGGTCTTGGGGACTTTGTCCTGCTGCTGGCCAGTGATGCCCAGACCAGCTTCATGCTGCAGGGGCGTACAGCACAGACTGGCACAGCCCAGGCCACCAACTTTGTGGCTTTTGCTGCCCAGTACGTCTCCACCACCACCACAACAGTGAGTAGGAGTGACCTGGGTATGTGTTTGAGCTTCTAATGGGAGAGACCCTCTGGCAGGCTGGGCATCACCTCGGTATCACCTGCAGAGTGATGTGGGTGGGACACAAGGAGCATCCCTCTCCTTTTCCAGCCACCTCCCACCACTCCAACAAAGTGCTAATAGTGGGACTAATACTGACCAGACACAGCTCTAACACCACTTGCAAATAGGCCAGTAAGGGTTGGGGAACTCTGCAGGAGTGTGATCTGCTCCACATTCTTCATTGCACACTCTTTGTCCTAACACATTAGCACAAGCAAATGCTCTTCCTTGCTTGGCAGAATTGCTCCCCACACCTGTTTCATTAAGCAGAATGTCCTGATGTCACCAGAAACAGTCATTGAGCAGTTTAAGGAGGGGGCTCAGAGCTGGAAACCCACCAGCACAGCTCTCCACATTGTCATAGTCAGCCAAGCAGCAGTGATGGCCTTGGTGTGCCCCATGCCAGTGGTGACAGGGGCAGCTGCCTGTTCTCTGTGCAGTCATCAAAGCTGCTTTATTGTGTGTCTGCTGAGGTGAAGATAATGCCAACATGGGCCCTGAAACTGAGCCTCTCTGCAAGGGCTGGAGGAGGGCAGGGTTGAATTTAAGTGTCCCCAGCATGGGGAGATGGTAGGAAGGGACGAGCAGAGGGGCTGACTGGGACATCCACTATGATTTGCAGGTTGAGTGGACCTTGGAGAGCCAGGGTGACATCCAAGTACTCCTGAACAACGAAACCATCCAGTTTTCCTATTCCCAAGGTGAGCAGGTTGTGCTCTTATATGGGGGAGATGAGGGATACCCCAACCCCCTGGCATCAAACATCTCCCACCTGCATCTGTCTCTGGTTTGGGCAGTGTGGATGGGGAGCACTCCCCTTCACAAATTCATGGTTGTCATTTCAGATCCCAGCCTTGTGCTGACTCTGCCTCTGTGCTCTCCTTCTCTTGCAGACATGGGTGACGAGGTTTATTACAGCCCTGGTGTCCTGCTAATCAACGCCTCCTCTGTCACAGCTCTTTTCGATGGGACCATTGCAGTCTCCATCTCAGCCACCTCCAAGATCCTCAGCGTGGTCTGCAGCCTGCCTGACTGGTACCGCAACAGCACCAAGGGCCTCCTGGGTGAGGACTTCTGCCACTGCTGCAGAGCTGGCCTGCAAGTTCCCTTCCCGCCCTAAAGCAGTGGAAAATTGGGGGAATGTGCTTGTGAGGGCAAGGGCCCCTGAGTCTAAACTAAACACTGGCCAGCACTGGCCAGGAAGTCAAACCTGGCATGGGGGACTCCATCCCTCTGGTGACGCTCCACCAGGTGTGTGGGACAATGACCCCGCAGATGATTTCCAGATGCCGAATGGTACCAGCATCCCTGTGAACAGCAGTGAGGAGGAGATCTACAGCTATGGGATGACCTGTAAGTCCAACTTAGGATCCACCTTGAAGATGCTCTCCTTCTCCTGCATCTTTTGGCCTTGCTTTAAACACTTGCCTGAACAAAAGTGACTCCAGGAAAACCCTTTGGTCTCCTCACTGCCCCATGAAAATGAACCCTAAAATATAAGAAGCCTTAAAACTCCAAGACTGTCCCCATGGTCACTCTCTTGCAGGGGCAGTTGGTGACCACAGCCTGTTTGCTCAGCCTTTGGACTCAACGCCGCTGAACTTCACACCCATCTTCTTGTCTCGGCTGCGGCAGGAGAATGAAAGTCAGTACCAGCTGGCAGTCTCACAGTGTCACGGCAGCAAGGAGTGCATCTATGATTCACTGAGCACCAGGAACTTGGCCCTGGGCCTGGCGACCCAGAGCCTTGCAGCTGATCTCCAGCAGAGGAAGACAGTACTCAGTAAGTGGAGCAGATCCTCACCTCCGAGAGGTCATGGCTGGGGTAACTGCGCAGTGCCCTGCTGCCTCCCTGGGCTCTCTTGCTCCATGTGAGATGGGGGGGGGAATCAGCAAGGTCTTGGAGTTGCGTTGCCCAGCTGGCTCATCTCTAAGCCTGGGAGATGCCACCATGCTGTGCAACACAAGAGTCTTGGTGGTGGGCAGTCATGGCAGCATCTGCCTGGGGTCTCATCCTCACCAGGAGGGACTCAGCCAAGGGGTGACAAGGCCACAGTAGCAAACCACCAGCTGTGTGCTGGGCTGCTCTTTCCTCAGATGCCTTCCCTCCTGTCATCACTGGTGACCCTTCACTCATGGCCTTCAGGACAGAAAAGATCAGAAGGCAATACCACACCATGGGAGTGGGGGCACATTTTGTCCCCCTCCTCTCACCAGAGCTCAACATATCAGGTAAGGAAGGAGAGATGGGGTAGGATGGAACGGGGGCACACCCTTTCCTCTGCCACCACCTCTAACTCCCAGCTCTTGTCCCGGCAGAGAACGGCACCCTGACGTGGGAACCCCGTGCGATAGTCCCATTCACCATTAACCTGGAGGCTGTCGGGTCCAACAACCTCTCTGCGCTCCTCCAGCTCCACTTCACCCTTTGCAAATGCAGCAGGAGCCAGGACTGTGACTACAGCAACACTGTCACTCTCAAGGAGTCTTCCCTGCAGGTAGAGCCAGAAAGCTCCTCTGGTGTCAACACCATGGCTGTCCCCATGCCAGCTGTGCTGACTGTCTTCTCTGTCCACCCGTCCTTCT
The DNA here is from genome assembly GCA_013396735.1 of Grallaria varia. Lineage (NCBI taxonomy): Eukaryota > Metazoa > Chordata > Aves > Passeriformes > Formicariidae > Grallaria > Grallaria varia. The sequence continues at coordinate 72,503 of VWZG01013021.1, read as the reverse complement.
CGTGTCCCCTAAGCCAGTGTCACCATCCCTTTCCCAGCTGGCAGCCTGCAGGTGTGAGAGCGGCTACTCAGGTCCCTTCTGCCAGGACCCTCCAGACCCCTGCTCCCAGGGATGCTTCCCTGGTGTGGGCTGTGACTCGTACACTGGCTGTGGCCCCTGCCCAGCTGGCCTGACAGGCGATGGACGGCACTGCTCAGGTGACAGCGGCTCACCGTGTGCCCTGGGAGCCCAGAGAGGCTGCCGGACCCCAGCCAAGGTATTTCTCTTGGTGCCATGGTTGCATTGCCTCGGCAGATATCGATGAGTGCACACAGGGGATGGAGTGCCCGGAGAACACCACCTGCACCAACACAGTGGGGAGCTACGTCTGCTCCTGCCTGGCCAGCGAGGAGGGTGAGTACACACTCCCTGGCAGGCATGGTTCTTGTTCCCATCACCCCAGGGCTCCATGGCAGAGGGTTCCTATGGGACCCAGGCTGACTGGAAAGGAAAAAGGGAGAGCTGGCTGAGAGCTGTGCCCAAGCCCTTGCTGTCCTTAACAGTTCAGCTGCCACTCGTGTTCCCAGGCTGTAGATCTTACTAATCCACTGAGAAGGGAAATTTTTCTCATACGGTTTTTCTCCTTGAGAAAAAAATAAGGTCACATGCAGAGGTTGGAGGCTAAAATCAAGCCTTGTTTTCGGATGGCTGTGGTGGGGTTGAGGTGTTGGTTTTTGCTCTCCTAATGCAGTAAGCTGGGATTTCACAAGGGCAAAGAGCTGTAGCTGGGAGAAGGGAATGCAGGGCTTTTCCTTGAGGATCTGAGTTTATACTAAAAGTCCTAATGCATAAAAGAAAACCAGAACATATCTTGGAAGATTTACAATCTTACAGAGTGGCTGAGGATGGCTCAGCGCTCTGGGGCCAGGTTCATGCCTCCAGCTGGTCTGGGCTCCATGTCCTGCAGGTTGTAGCTCTGCCTGTGGATCCCAGTCCTGCCCCAAAGGCTACTGCAGCAACGGGGGACAGTGCCACCTCCACCCCATCACCTGCACCCCCACCTGTGCCTGCCCCTCAGCCTTCACCGACCAGCGCTGCCTGTTGGCAGGAGGGGATTTTCGGCCGCTGCCGAGCACATGTGGGTGCCCGTGCCTGGTGAGGGTGTATCCCAATCCCACTCGCCCTGCTCCTGGGATGCCAGAGTCACCACTGTGGCTTTCCCCCAGCAGATCTCCCCCGGAGAAGCATCCAGCTGCGGGTTAGGACACTGCAAAATGCCACTGCTGAGGAAGTCAACAGCACTGTATGTCACTGGAGGGGATGGGATCAGGGAAGGGGACACATCAGCACACTGGCCAGCATGGCAGCTTGGGGTACCCATGCCTCCATATGCCTCCCTCCCATGGGATCTCTGGGGATCCAGTGGATCCACAAGCCCACAGGGAGGAAGTACCAGCTGCACGATGCCAGCTGTGGCCATGGCCATGTGCCAGCATCCCAGCACATGAGCCAAAGGCCAGAGCATGGGGCTTGGCCATGGTGCCCACATCACCCTTCATCCTCTCCCTGTGCTGATGCCATTCTGCCCTCCCCTAATGCCTTCCTGCTTCCTTTGCTGCAGGTCTCTGCCATCCTGGGCTCCCTGGAGGTAAAGACTTTCCAGAACAACACTAACATCACCCAGACGTGAGTCAGCAGTGAAGTGGCCTTGTGCCCACCCCAGTGATCTGGCAGAGCAGGGCTGGACATGGGCTCACAGGGTTTGGTGCACAAAGCACGTTTTCCCCCCACCTCTGAGTCTGTTTTTCCAGCACTGATGCTGGTAAACCCTTGGAGACACAAGCCATTTGTCTCCTTCCACCTCCTGCCTCATCCCTTCTTTACCACTGCCCAAATGGGAATACTGAGGCACGGCAAGGCTCAGTCTCTCTGTGGCCCAGCAGTGGCCCTGCCAGCAGCCCCATCTTTTCCCTGCAGGAGAGACAGTGAAGGCTTCACCTTCGTGGTGGTGTCTGAGTTTGCCTATGACGGCCGCAGCACCATCATCAGGTTCCTGAATGAGAAGTTGATAGCCGCCATCACCAGTGCCTTCAACAAGCAACGGGGTCGACGGGAGGCAGGCACAGGGCTCCTCTTCCAGCATCTACACCAGGACAACATCACTGACCTGGTGAAGCGTGAGTTGCTCCCAGCACTGAGCTATGGAGCATAGGAGGAGCACCGCGCTGTCCTCTGTGCCCCAGCGTTCTGTGGGGGAGGAGGGTGGGCAACCTCCCCCATCCCAGGCACGGATCCAGCTCAGGGAGATCTGAGGAAGCATCAAGGGGTGATGCTGTGTGGCCTAACCCATGTGCCTTCCCTTTGCAGTGACAGTGGCTGAGTTGAGGGACTATTTCCCCTGTGCTCTCTATGGCTACAAGGGCTACCGGCTCCACTACGTGGGGACCATCGGCTTCATCTGCATCTCTCCTTGCAAGATGGGCTACTGCCAGCACGGTGGCCTGTGCCGGCACCTGCCCGAGGGGCCCACGTGCAGGTAGCAGCAGCACTGGGGTGGATGAGGCCAACCAGCGCAGCTGCTTCTCCCCACGACATCACTGCTCCTCCCTCCTCATCCACAGCTGCCTGCCCTTCTCCATCTTCTCCCCGGCTGGTGACCGGTGTGAGTGGCTGGCCATCAGCCTTGCTGCCTTCCTTGGCATCTTGCTGGGAGCCCTGGCTCTGCTCTGCCTCCTGTTTGCCATCACCTGCCTGGCCCTGCACCTCTGCCGCCGGTACCGCTGCCAGAACAAGGGGTGAGCCATGGGCTGGAACGACACAGGGGTGGGTGCTGGAGGTGTAGCAGGGGAGCAGGGTGGGTGTCAGAAAGAAAAACTGATGGAAAATCCACCTTTGGAAGATACACCAGTGGTGGGACTCATCTGGCCTGGGGAAGGAGATGAATGACCTTTTAGCATTTTCCAGCCCCTTTCCTAGTCATCTGCTGCTCAGAGGTGCAATGGTATTGGTGATTGAACATTAGCTTCCTTTTTTCCCCCGTGTCAGGGCAAGTTTGCATATCTTCTTCATCCCACCCAGTGCTTGGTTACAGATGTGCTTTCTGTTTAATTTTGATTTGAATACCACCCAAATGATTTCCATTGCAATTCACATGTGTCTGGAAAGAGTTGACCTGGAGTAAGGAAAGAGTGGTTTCAGGATTGGACCTTGCTCTCCTGCAGAGGAGGGAGTTAACAGAAGAATGGCAAGGTGCAAGGCTGGGGTTGGAAGCACCAGCATCTTCTTCCCTCCTCCCCAGCCCTTAGTCCTGGAGTGGCATCTTCTCTCAGGGGAAGCTCAGAGCCCCAAGCCTCCTGCTCTGGTTGGAGCTGTGTCCCTGCTGGTCCAGGAGCCAGGGATCTCTGGGAAGGAACTCTGTTCGTTTGCACTTGTGGCAAAGCAGGGAATTGTGTGGACGACAGCTGGGGCTTTCCCTCTTCTCACTGCCCCAGCTCACCCCCACAGTCAGTCACTGCTCCCCTTTGCCATCCAACCCAGACACCAGGACCAGGCAGAGCCTGTCCCAGCACCCCTTCACATGTTGTCCCCTTTCTATTCCCCCTTCCAGAGCCACAGAGACCTTCTGGAGGACACGGCCTTTCTCCTGTGAGTACATCCCTGCAAATTCCTCCCACCACGGCTGTGCTTCGCTTCACCCCAGTCTTCAAGTTCTGCTTATCTTCCTTGCTCCAGCTTTGACGATGGCAGGAGAGCAAGCAGAGCCCACCTGCTCCCACTCCCTGGAAAGGCATTGGAAACCACAGCTCCAGGCCATTGACCCCTCGGTCCAGGTCTGCCCGAGGGTTATTGTCCTCATGGGGCCTTGGGGTGGGAGCTTTGGGATGGGGACTGAATCCTGGCCCTGTGCCTGGAAGATGCTCGGGAGCCACCACGGATGCTTTGGCTGGCATTGGGATCTGCACCACTGTCTGAGCTCGTTGCGAAGTGTTGACAGGATGGTGAGGCCTGTCCTTATTCACAGATAAGGATCCAGAGACCCCACGTCAGGCCCCCAAGCCAGTTCCCCCAGCAGCCCTAGCTTGCTGCAGATCCTGCTCCATGCTCACCAAGGAACCAGACCCTGCTTCCTGCTCCACCACTTGCTCTCAAAGTCTCCACCAACAACAACACATGGAAGCAGAGGACAGGCAGCTGCCTTTTGGATTCTGGTCTTGATGGGAGGATCCACCCTGGAGGAGGAGCTTCTTTGAATGAAAATTTGTGACCAAAGCAAGAGGATTTCGCCTTTCCCTGAGGATCTGCAGAGACAACCAGGATTGTCCTTGAGTGTGTCTGCACTGGGGTATTTGCTAGTGCAATGTAACCAGACCTTGCAGAGCTCCTGATAGCAGGGTCAGGTGGGGCAACACAGCGATTATAACCTGATAGGAACAAAACAGAATAAACCAAAAATGATGGCACGCTGCTAAATTGTCTGCACTTCATGGGTCCATGCGCCAGCCCTGCTTCCCTGTTGCTCAGCTTTCAAGTCCATGCTTTCTTCTAGTTCCATTCACAGAACCAAAGAGAAGATGGCTTTTTTGGTTGCTCCAACTGCTCCTTCTCCCTGCAAAGCTGTAAGTCTCCTCTCACTGCTTTCATGGACACTGCTTACAGTGGCTCAGTCAGGCTGTGGTCCCCACAAACACCCCACAGCCCTTCAACCCTGGTGATGGGAAATGCTGAGCCAAGGAGGGTATATCAGACCCCATCAGACACCAGCTCCAGACCCACTCAGTGCCCTAGACCCTGACTTAGCTGCAGCCCAGACACTCCCATGCCCAGCACCCCCTCTGAGGACAGAGGCATTCTGCAATCCTGCTGCTCTAAGCCTGTCGTGTCGCCAACTCCCATCCCAGCTCAGCAGAGGACATGTCTGCTGCAGGAGCAGTGATGCTCAGACCATTCAGATGTTTTATTGAACAAAAAAGATTTGACAATGATTTATTTTTTAAGAAAGGAAAATACTCGCTTACACACAAAAAGTTATTTTTCTCCCAACATTTTGATCAGGGAGTTACATTTTTCCCTTATGCACCCAGCAGTCGTGTCGAGCTGATTCTGGCTTGATCTGGAGAATTGTCCCTTCTCCCAGGCACAGGGACCACCTAGGGAGGGATGGCTTGGGGACAGAAGTGGAGGACAAGACAGGACTGGCTCACAGGACCAGCCTGGTCCACCTTGGCACTTGGGGAATTGGCCACAGTCAATCCCTGTGAGGTGTAAAAACCCTTCTCCCGGGGTGCCAGGGGTCCAGGCTCACCCTGCAGTGCGGGAGTACAGTGGGACGGAGGAAGGACAAGGATGGTGGGTGTGGTGGAGGTACCTGCCCACCTCCCCGCCAACAAGGAGGTGCCCACAGGTACCCACACATCTGCAGCTGGGAAAGGACAACTGAAGCCACCGACTCCCTGGGGCGAGTCTGGGTTCGAAACAGGTAGCTCATGTAGAAACATGAAATTTTGTTAGTGCAGGCAAGTGCTGGACAAGTGAGCTGCCCTGCATGGTGGGCAGGGGTGATGGTTTCAGGAGGGGACATGGGGGAGGAGAAGAGCAAAGGACTTGAAGGATCAGCCATGGCCCAGACCGTGCTGTGGGTGTGCAACCCTGTAGTTACTTGTCCTCTCCGTCTGCAAAGAAGAAATGAGATTTGCTCAGTCACCTGCCCTCAAGGGGGCCTGAGGCACACTGGGAGCCCCAGGACATTTTTTGCAGGGGGACAGGGACGGAAAGAAAGGAGACCCGCAATCCTGCTCACCTATTTCCTCATCCGAGTCTCCATCTACCTCCTCCGAGGAATCTGTTGAGGGGTGCAAGAAAACCCTGCCTCAGCTTACACCGTAACCACATTAGCTGTGGTCCTCCTGCCCTTCCAGTGCTGTCCCCCCAAGACAATGTTGGTGGTTATGTGCTGAGGGAGATGCCCCCCACAACCCTGCACAGCTCAGGGCATGGCACAACTGCAGGTGGGCACCCCAAAATCCTTCCCTCATCTGCCCAGAGCTTTTCCAGCCTTAAGTACAGTGAGGCTGGGACATTCCTGCTTCCCTCCCCAGCCCTGGGCACCAAGACAACATCATCTCAACACACACTGGCTGGAAACCCACCCATGCCAGGTGACTGATATCCATCACAGCCAATCCTTGGTCTCTTCTCACTGTAGCGCGCGCAGAGGTGGGCATTGCCCGCCCGGTTACAGCACCAGTCGTACAGCTTCAGCTCCTGGTCTGGAGGCAAAAAGGAGAGTAAGGGGCTGATGGGGAGAGGAGGGGGAGATGGGCTGGCTCCAGGCAAGGCTTGCCTCAGCTCTTAGCAGGTCCACGCTCCCTCCAAGAGAAACAGCATGTCAGGAAACAGATTGGCACAGAGATTAAAATTGTTTACAAACTGCAACAATGCCAGCGTCAGTCAGGGGATGCCAAGGCTGGCTGTGCTTACCACGGTAGGGTGACGCCTGCCTGGAGGACCTCCAGTACCTCTCCTGCCGGCCCTCGATGAGCTGGTTCTGACTGTCGTAGAGGCAGCGGACGCCGGCACCGTGCTGGTTGGGGGATGCTGAGTGCAGCATGGAGACACGGGCAGCCCACCGGCCTGCAACAGGACTGCAGTGAGGCTCGGGCAGCTCTGCCCCCACCAGCACCCCTGCCTCGGGGCAAGGAGTGGGGTGAGGTCCGCAGGGACTGATGAAGATCACCCAAGTGGTCCCCCAGGGTGAGACCCTGGTCGCCAGCATCCCCATGGAGGTTAGAGCAGCTCTGCCCAGTCTTGCAAGACAGGGACGTTAACCCTCATTCCTGCTCACTTTCCCTGCCTTTGCAGGGAAGGGCAACCTCCGTCTCATTTTCCTTAGGGTCATCTGCTCACCTTGCAGGGAGGGACCCCAGCCACACTTGCAAGGAATATGGGGAGGGACAGCTTGGGGATGAGGAGGGTGAGGTAGCAGCATGTCCACTTGCCTCCACGGCTGCTCTTGAAGCGTGAGTCCTGCTGCCCTTGCTGCAGGGAGCAGGGGCAGGTGGGCAGGCCCTGGCTCCATGCCCGTGGCTCCTGTTGCTGTCCCGTCCATGCCAGGCACTTCAACCTGTAGTTGATCCCCACACGGCTCTCCAGCTTGTAAATCCACAGCCCACGGAGGTCTGAAGAGGGAGAGAAACCATAAGCTGTCACCTCCATCCAAGGGGACCACAGGGGCTGTTTCATCTTGAAGTGAGTGCTGTGTAAAGCTGATGCTGAAAGCTAAGCCCCCACTGACTCCCGAGCATGGGATCCCATCCTCAATAGCCACCCAACAGAGGGAAATGGGGAGAGGCATTTACCAGAGAAGAAAGCCCTGGGACAGAGCCATTAGAACAAAAAGGGTTCATAGGCAGAGCAGGGATATTTTCAGCATCAGGGCATAGCTGGTATTGGGGGAAACATTTTATGTGCTTGTGGGGAAAGGCTGGCCTTGGTGAACTCAAGAGTCTTGCCACAGCAGCAGGCTGGATTTCATTCCCTGGAAATATCCCCCTCCTTGTGACCCTGCCCTGGCTGTATGGCATTACCTGTGTTGGAGCCCCTGAACTGGTCAGGGCGATATTTAGCAGCTGGAGGTCTCTTAGTCAGGTCATCGTTGTGGTAAAAGCCATCCCCACTGCATACAGAGGAAAGAGGAAAAATCAGGGGTCGCTCTTCCTGAGTGGGATTATCCCAGCCCCATCCCCAGACTGCCCTTCAACCATCCTGATACTGAGTAGGCAGGATCAGTAGCCAGCTCCAGGGACAGGAGGGCAAAGGCACCAGCCTGCTTTCTCCTCTATACTGGGTGCAGTTAGTTTTGAGTGCTGCAAATGGTCCTGCTGCATCAGGGGCTGAACCCACAGACCTGGGGCTGAAGACCCCCACGAGCAGCTCTCATGGTTTTCAGCACCATGCCAGATGATACGGAGCAGAAACCCACGAGCAATCACACAGAGGCAAGCACACACACACACACACACTCGCAAACACACACACACGCCTGTGCTGCTCATGTTTCTATTCCAGGCCACCTTTTCTTTACCCAGCTGCTCAAGCAGCTAATGAGAAAGCCCTGGAGATGTTGTGTACAGGGCAAGACGTAATGTGAGGAGGCAGGAAGTGACTACTCTGGCCAAGCACGGAAATCCCTTCCCTCAGCTGCTGCAAAGTTCAGCAAACATCCCCTGTTTCCCACTCCTTCCACCCAAACCACCAGGATGCTGGGGGCCCAGGACTCCAGAGGGATTTGCAGCTCTTACAACAAGCACAGCCCAGCAGCACAGTGTGCTGCAGCATGATTTGGTCACTAATTAGGCAAATTTGGTTGTGAGACCCCCCCCATATGTTAGGCTATATGGGTGTGCAGACCCCATCTGGGCCATTCTCATGCTTGTAGGGCACCTCCATGGACATGGGGGAAGGATTCAACCAGCTGAAGCCACAGGTGGGATTCATCCCATTGCTCAGAAGAGGCAGGGATGGGGTGCTGAGCTGCTGTACCTGGTGTAGCCAATGAGCACATTGGTGGTAGCGAGCCTGGTGTAATCCCACTGCATTCCTCTGTCCTGGTACAGCATCAGGATGTAGGACCTGAAGCCATCAGTGGTCAGGACAGCCTGGTATGTGATCGTCTGGAGACAAGGTTTGCAGACAGGTAAGAAAATGAGGAAAGGTGGTGGGTTTAAAATTAGGGATGTGGGTCAGTGCTTGCTGGGGAATGGCAGGACTGAGGTCCAGAGATGCAAGGTAAACACAGCCTGGACTGGTTCACATTTCGCATGGAAAATGTGACGGTTTTACTTTGAAGCTGTTCCATGACGAGACTCAAATTCACACAATTTTATGTCTCTAAAGAACAGTGTTTCTGGTGCTCAATAAACTCCCACCACAATTAAGAGAAGGGTTTTACAGAGCAGGGAGAGTTCAACTAACAGTCCCTCAAAAAACCTGAAACCCACCAAAACATGGGCACAGCCCAATTCTCTTTTTAGGCAAAATTCTTCAAGTCTGGCCTTTGTCACAAAACTTTTTCCTATTTTCAGGCACAGAGAAGGTGATCACCTGTGGATTTTGGGGTTTTTTGACAACTCAACCAGCCCTTGTGATCCGTCAGCCCCTTACCTTCTGGGTGTCAGTATGTGCTGCGTAGACAGGTGCCTTCTCCCAGGTGATCTTCAGGGTCCAGGCTGCAGAGTACGAGGACCTCATGTACCGCCGAACCTTTGCTTCTACATCACGGATGAACGCAGGCTTGGCTGTGTTGAGGGTGGAGAACTCCTACAGGTTGGATACACCCACATCTGCATTAGCTCCGAGTAGGGAAAAGACTGGTCTAGACTGGGGTCATGCAGAAACCCCTACAACTAATGGCCTGCCTGGGATTTGGACGGCTCAAGAGGTGACATAGGACCAATAGTTCTTAGATTTGGCCCAAAAAAGGGAAAAGCCTTTCATGGGCTCCATTAATTACATATCTCATGGGGCGTCCACAGAAAAGGTGACGGGTTGATAACTGAAAGCTATTTCATGCAACCATACACCCAGGTGGCTTCACTCACCTGGTAATAGGTGGTGCCAACACCTCTGGAGAAGTCAGCGTTGTCCCAAAATACGGCAATCATGGGAACCTCCTCGTGGCCATTGAAGCCGTTGGGAGGAGGGTTGGGATAAGTGAAGATGCCTTTGTCCGAGGTTGGGAAAATGATTTGTCCATTGTCTGTAAACTGAGCAGAAAGATCCCTCCATCAGGTGAGGTCAGGACCAGTAGCACTCCCTGGCAGCCCTCCCATTTCCACATCCACTTTGGGCAATGCCCAGGGAAAGCCACAACCTGCCACTGCCAAAATGACCACAAGGTCACCTCCAGCTGCAAACAGACCCCGGCAGCAGCCCAGTAGACTTGGCCCTGCAAGGGTCCCATCCCAGGCACCTGGTCCCTGGTGCCTCTCCCAGGTTTTTGGGTGATGGCTGCTTGCCCAACAAGTCAAGCACAGGTAGACTCACGTAGAGAGAGTCGCGCAGGATTTTCCCAAATGGGAATCCAATCTCGGGCTTGAAAAGTGGAGAATTAAAATCCACTCTCCTTTCTATGTACTCCCGATCATTTTCTCTTGCTCCATACCCATAGAGGGGCACAGCTGGAACTGGAAAAGAAAACAAACAAACAAAAAATAAACCCCAAAACACACTTACAGCACAGCCTTTGGTCTGTGCCAAAGATTTAAAAGGGTTGCAATGATTTTGCTTCCAACAGGACACTGCCTGGGGAGAAGGAGGATGGAGGGACACTGCAAGTAGCCACCTGGAATGCTCTGCATGTCACCTTCCCTTAAAGGAGCTTGCTCCCACCCCTTTCACTGCCTTACATGGACACAGCTGCCCTCAGCCTGCTGTGATGACCTTTGTGGTCACTTTCCTCTCCCGTTGGGATACCACACTGAAGGACTGTTGTTAGGAAGGGAAAAACATTGTACAGAACTGCATCAGGGGGAGAGTTGGGAATTAAATACCCACAGCTCTTCCTAGAGATGTTTACAGCCTCCGGTTCCCTATTTATGTCTTAAATAAAACATTTGGAGGGGATGGGTTTTCCAGCTGATGGGACTATATTGAGGGCAGACTCAGCCTGCCAAAAGTGCACTCATGTGCAGGGGACCCTTGTGGTGCATGTACCCCAGGACCCTGCCCTCAAATAGTTCCCTGGCTTTCTGGGGGCTGAATGACCCTCAGGATGGTCCAGCAGGAAACTGGATGTGCTACTCCCACCCAGGCTGCCCTGTGAGCATCACGTACCTGTGGGGCCGGGCAGCGGGGTTGGGGCGGCTGCTGGCATTCCTGGTGGAGCTGGAACCATGGGGGACGATGTGTGGGAGGTGACAGTGGCTGCTCCTGGCCTGGGAAGCACCTCCCTGCCCCTGGAGATGGGGGCTGGTGGGAGTGGGTGGGCGGGGGCCAGGCTGCAGGATGTACCTGGGCATGCAGTGGCTGGAGATCCTCCCTGGGATCCCCCCTGGCCTGGGAAGGCTCTGTGGAGGCTTGACCCAGCAGTGGCAAGAGCTCCGTTTGCCAAGCTGTGGGTCAGCCCACTGCCTAGGATGGGCTGCAGGGCAGTGGGTGAGGAGCCACCAGTAGGACCTGGGATTTTTGACCCAGTGCTACCAGCAGTGATCCCAGTGGGAGGAAGGCCAGGGAGCCCTGGGCTCAACCGCAGTGGGGAGTGAGTGGGTGTTTCCATATCTGCCCCGGATCCAGACACACTGGGAAGGAGCTGGGCTATGCCCTCTTGCCCTGCCGTCACTCTGGGGAGCACAGCACTCACTTTCCCAGGCACGGGGCTGTCAGCATCTCTGGAAGGGGCTCCAGTGCTTCCCGGCTGGCAGGGGGGCAGGAGCAGGGCAGGGCCCCCTGGCACAGAAGCCCCCAGTTCTCCCTTTCCCCCTGCAGAGGATCCCACTATGGACTCACGTGCCGCAAGTGGAGCGGGAAGCCCAGGGCTGACGGACACCCCCTCTGCAGCATTTCCTCTCTGTGGAGCAGAAGGCAGCACTGGGGCAGTGTTGGGGGATATGGGAGCTTGGGGGAATGCTTCTCCCAAAGGTGCCAGCATCCCTGAGGACAACTCATCTTCAAGAGACCAAGAGGTGCCTCCAGCCTCTCCTGTCAGCCCCCTCGCTGCCCCTGGTGCCAAGGGACTGCTCCCACTCTGGGTGCTGGGAGCAGAGTTGGGGTCTTCATTGGGTGCCAGCCCTGAGCTCAGCCCATGTCCAGGGAGAAGCAAAGAAGCATCCGTCGAGCTGTCCATGCTGTTGGAAACCCCACTGTTGTCTGGAGCCACTGGGACCAGACTGGCACCAGGGGAAGACCCCCCGTTCACCAAGGCTCCTCCAGACACCTCCACCACATCGACTTGGCTCTGTTTTCCATCAGAAAGTCCAGTACTGGCTCCATTTTGGATGCCAGGGGCAGACACAGGAGCTTCCTGAGGACCAGCAGCCTCCAAGCCTGTGTTCAAGCCATCAGCTCCACCAGCTCCAGGAAGGGTTGTTTTGTCAGCAGCTTCATTAGTTCTCCCGGGTAAGGAAGACCCCTCTGTAGATGAGGAAGAAGATGCAGACTGCAACACATCTCCCATTTCTTCACCAGGGGCTCCTGAACCAGCTGGTCCCTTTCCAGTAGGAGCCTGGAACTGCCCTGTGGACCCTCCATCACCAGCCACTTCAATTGCCCCTTCTCCTGTAGCAGCAGGGACCCCAGGCCCAGCACCCAGGGAAGGCTGAAGAGCTCCAGGAGCATTCCCCGCTTCTCCAAGTGCACCTGGGCTGGATGGACCTGAAACAGAGGATGCTGCAACCTCACCCCTGGGAGAGGAGGGACCAGATGAGGAGCCTGCACTGGGCAGTTGATCCATTCCAGCTGCCATCCCACTGCCTGTGCTGGAGCTCAGGAGTGGCTCAGAATCGATCCCATTTCCTGCTCCTTCCAGTGCCTGCTCTGCTGTGCTGGATCCAGGCCCTTCTGGCAGCCCCAGGTTTGTGCCAAGCTGGTCCCCAAGGGCAGGTGATGGAGGTCCTACCAATCCCTGAACTGCTGAGCTGGGGACATCCCATGCTGAAGTCAAGCCGGCATCTGGTCCTTCACCTCCAGGGAGACCTGCTCCCAGGGGAACACCAGCTGCTGTTCCCCATGGCTGTGATCCAGCAAAGGGTGGGGATCCTGGTGGTCCCTGGGCAGCACTGAGGTCTGAGCTTGCTGGTGTCTCTGCCCCCGACACAGGGCCAGCCACAGATCCCTGGAGTGGGTAAACAGCCCCAGGAGCACTGGCAGATTCACCGGGCAGGTCCACTGGTCCTTCAGCTCCTGAGAGGTCAGACCCCAGTCCAGCACTGCTGGGAGGTGCAGAACCAGGTGAGGACACTTGTCCTACTGCTGGGGCACCTGCTGCTCCATCCCCGAGTGCTAATGGAGGGGACAATCCAGTATTCACCAGAGCTCCTGATTCTCCTGCTGGCAGCACTCCAGTGTTAGTGGGGTCCTGCTGAGGGCTGAAGGTCAAAGGTCCTGTCTCCATGTAGGGATTTCCACTCTCTGCGTTTTCAGCCTGTTCCACATCCCCTGCACTCCCAGCTCCCTCCACCAGCCCCGGGCCAGTTTCACTGTCTGCAGAGGCGGGGGACAGGCTGCCAGGGCCAAGGGCTGTGTCTGAGATGGGTCCTGCTTCATCACCTCTTGAAGCAGAAGGTGCTGCCACCACATCACTGGGAGAAGCAGGACCAGATGAGGAGCCTGCACTGGGCAGTTGATCCATTCCAGCTGCCATCCCACTGCCTGTGCTGGAGCTCAGGAGTGGCTCAGAATCGATCCCATTTCCTGCTCCTTCCAGTGCCTGCTCTGCCGTGCCCGATCCAGGCCCTTCTGGCAGCCCCAGGTTTGTGCCAAGCTGGTCCCCAAGGGCAGGTGATGGAGGTCCTACCGGTCCCTGAACTGCTGAGCTGGGGACATCCCATGCTGAAGTCAAGCCGGCATCTGGTCCTTCACCTCCAGGGAGACCTGCTCCCAGGGGAACACCAGCTGCTGTTCCCCATGGCTGTGATCCAGCAAAGGGTGGGGATCCTGGTGGTCCCTGGGCAGCACTGAGGTCTGAGCTTGCTGGTGTCTCTGCCCCCGACACAGGGCCAGCCACAGATCCCTGGAGTGGGTAAACAGCCCCAGGAGCACTGGCAGATTCACCGGGCAGGTCCACTGGTCCTTCAGCTCCTGAGAGGTCAGACCCCAGTCCAGCATTGCTGGGAGGTGCAGAACCAGGTGAGGACACTTGTCCTACTGCTGGGGCACCTGCTGCTCCTGCTCCGTCCCCGAGAGCTGATGGAGGGGACAGTCCAGTATTCACCAGAGGTCCTGCTTCTCCTGCTGGCAGCTCTCCAGTGTTAGTGGGGTCCTGCTGAGAGCTGAAGGTCGAAGGACTTGTCTCCATGTAGGGACTTCCACTCTCTGGGTTTCCAGCCTGTGCCACATCCCCTGCACTCCCAGCTCCCTCCACCAGCCCCGGGCCAGTTTCACTGTCTGCAGAGGCGGGGGACAGGCTGCCAGGGCCAAGGGCTGTGTCTGAGATGGGTCCTGCTTCATCACCTCTTGAAGCAGAAGGTGCTGCCACCACATCACTGGGAGAAGCAGGACCAGATGAGGAGCCTGCACTGGGCAGTTGATCCATTCCAGCTGCCATCCCACTGCCTGTGCTGGAGCTCAGGAGTGGCTCAGAATCGATCCCATTTCCTGCTCCTTCCAGTGCCTGCTCTGCCGTGCCGGATCCAAGCCCTTCTGGCAGCCCCAGGTTTGTGCCAAGCTGGTCCCCAAGGGCAGGTGATGGAGGTCCTACCGGTCCCTGAACTGCTGAGCTGGGGACATCCCATGCTGAAGTCAAGCCGGCATCTGGTCCTTCACCTCCAGGGAGACCTGCTCCCAGGGGAACACCAGCTGCTGTTCCCCATGGCTGTGATCCAGCAAAGGGTGGGGATCCTGGTGGTCCCTGGGCAGCACTGAGGTCTGAGCTTGCTGGTGTCTCTGCCCCCGACACAGGGCCAGCCACAGATCCCTGGAGTGGGTAAACAGCCCCAGGAGCACTGGCAGATTCACCGGGCAGGTCCACTGGTCCTTCAGCTCCTGAGAGGTCAGACCCCAGTCCAGCATTGCTGGGAGGTGCAGAACCAGGTGAGGACACTTGTCCTACTGCTGGGGCACCTGCTGCTCCTGCTCCGTCCCCGAGTGCTGATGGAGGGGGCAGTCCAGCATTTGCCAAATCTCCTGTTCCTCCAGCCAGTAGCTCTCCATTGTCAGCAGGAGAGGCTGAGGTCTGCAGGGCTGAAGGGCTCATCTCGCTCTGAGTGTCTGTATAGGGACTGTCATCCCCTAGTCCTCCTGTCTTTGGCACATCCTCTGCCCCCTCAGCCCCCTGATCCTGGATCCCAGCAGTGGGCCATGCCAGTCCATCTGGTACCAAAGGAGCTGGGCTGGGGGCATCGGAATCTGAACTCAAGCCAGAGCCAGGTCCATCAGCTTCCAGGAGAGCTCCATCTGGCGTCCCCCCCAGCTGTGACTCCCCAGGAGATGGTGACACAGGTGCTTCCAGGGCAGTAGCAAGGTCGGGATTGGATTGTGTCTCTGCTGCACCATCAGCTGCAGGCAGGGTACTGGCTTCAGCCCCTGGGGGTGGGTAAGCAGCCCCAGGAGCACTGGCGGTGTCTGCAGGGGATGTCAGAGCATCAGGAAACAGTGGTGGCTGTTGTCCAGTGGGGATCTGCTGTGGGCCAGGCTGCAGTGATGGATTGTCCAGACCAACGGCCTCCACGTCCCCTGTGGGCAGCACAGTGGACAAGACTGGGAGATTCATGTCACTCTGGGCGTCAGTGGGAACGCCTGGGACCAGCACTGATGTAGCAGTGTCCTCTGTTTCCTCAGGTGCCACTGATGCCCCACTGGCTGCAGGTGACAGAACTGAACCAGAAGCTTCTGATGACATCCCAGGAACTCTCTGCCCATCCCCGGCCCCACCATTGGATGGTGCCAGCAAAGTGTCTGGGCTCAGCACTGGGTGGCCAGGGAGGAGGGAGGATTCCCCAGGGTTTCCCACTGTTTCTGACATCACTGGGCTCTCTGGAGGTAGATGGGATGAGCCAGCTGTGGTGAATTCACCATTTATTGCATCTTTTGCATCTTCGAACTCTGAAGCCAAGGGACTTTCCTCAGCAGCTGGGGCCATTTCTCCTGCTGCATCTGGGTTAGTGCCCTCAACCCTGCTCACTGCTCCATCCCGCTGGGTCGTAATCAGCTCCCCGCCGCTGGGGCTGGGACTCAGGGAGTTGGTATTGGCTCCGCTTTGGTCAGCCACAGGCAGGGTTACGTCTTCCTCGACTGCTCCCATGGCTGTGGTCAGCCCTTGACTTGGCAGGGCAGTGACACCGGCAGCCATGGGGCTCCCAGCAGTTGGCTGTGGCACCCAAGTGTCTGCTGGTGGAGGGGTGGTAAGGTGGGACACGGTGCCAGTGGTGATGTCTATGTCTTCTCCTCTGTTCACATTTGTGAGGATGTCCTCCGTCACATCTGCAGAGGGAGCGGTGGTCCCCAGGGTGGGATTAGAAGTGGCCTCTATTACCTCATGCTCTGCTTCTGGGGTGACAGCAGGGTGCTGTGCAGTGATGGCATCAGCAGTCTTGGGTGTAGTGGGAGCAGCCGAACCCTCCTCAATGTCCTGAGACGTGTTAAGAGGCTTGGTCGCGTTCATCAAGGTTGACACTGTAGAGCCATATTCACTCGTTGCAGTCACAAAGGAGTCTGGCTCAGTGTCAGGAGGTAAGGTTGAACTCAATGGGCTCCCCGTGAAGATGCTCTTGTCTATCTCATCATCAGCCACCGTGGTGTTTCCCTCCACAGTGCCCGTCATCAGGGCACTGGGCTCCTCGTTGAATGCAGTGGTGGGAGAAGCTGTCCCCACGATAAAGGGCTCCTCGGTAGTGACAGGGACAGCAGCAGCCCCAAGCCCTGCAGAGGAGCACAAAGCGGAGCATTACGCCGGAGGCATCCGGCAGCCTGCCAGGCTCAGACACACCTCCCTACCGGCTGAGCATCACAAAGCTCCCACCCCTTCTTAAACCCTATTGCCTCATGCCACAGCCTTACAAGGCTTTACGACCCAAGGAGCGCAGTCTGGGCTGCCGTAGGCACAGCACTGCACTGCACCTCTTTCATCCCCAGCATCAGCAGCCACCAGCTGAGACAGGATGCAAGTCATCACAGGTCAGGGAGAGACACCGGTGCAAGTCTGGAGGCAAAGGCAGCCACTGCAACCCAGCCCTGTTAGGCTGGGGACGTTGCTGCCTCATCACTGGGTAGAGCTGGGGGCCAGTAAGTCCAGCTCATAGTCTGGGGGTGTCTGTGGAGCTCTGCTGCTCCAGGACAGCACTCAGCCCTCTTTCTGTCACTGCAGGGACAGCCCTGAGTGCAATTGCTTCCACAGAGCCTCGGGGGGTTCTGTGTTTTCTCACCCTCTGGGTGTCTGAGGGACATTTAAATAACTTTACCCAAAGCCCTCTGGCAAAGAGGACAGCCAAAGATTAGAGAACCCTTCCCTGACTGCAAATGGATTCTGACCTGCTGCAGCTAAAGCAGGTTTGTTAAATCTCTCCTGGGGTGGGCACCTGCCTGCTCCTGCTCCCATCCCTCTTGCCTCCAGCTGGGTGAAGGTGTGCCCATGGAGGGAATATTTACAAGCTCCCAGGACCAAACCCTGCTTACTGTTCTTTCGTCTTGCTACCAAAATCCTGACCCGCCTGCAGGAGTTTTGCTGAAAGGAGGAGACACCTGCCCACATCCCTCCAAGCACCTACTGGCACCCATTGGGGATGTTTCACCCAGTCTTATATTTAGGGCAGAGACAGGCTCTGGGGAGACCAAGCTGACACTGTTGGCTCCAGGAGGAGCTGGGTGGATCTGCTGACGCCTGGATTTAAGCAGATGCAATTAGGGGAGGTAAAAGGCACCCCAATGGCAAGACCCAGCAGGGCTTCGCCACAGCCTGACAGCCCCAGCCTGCTCCCCATCCTGGTGCTCCAGTTCATCAGGTTCTCCCTGACAAGCAGCCAGAACTCCCTGCAGCAGAGATGCCTCCAACCTCACCACCGGCTCAGCTCATTAGCTTACAGATAGCTTGTGCAGAGCCATTAATGAACATTATCTCCTATGCCAGACCAGTCTTCGAGGGGTCCATCCTCTTCCAGGGCTCCATTCCCTGTCCTAGCAGGCTCCTTCCTCACAGTCTTCCCCAGCTGAAACAAGCTCTTTGCACCAGCCCACTTGGCCAGAGGAGCTCAGCTGCTTCCATCCCCATCTCAGGGAAAACAAACCAGTGAAGTCCCCCCAGGTTAATTTGGCACACTCCACCCCAGCAAATCCATGTTTTGTCTTAGTTCTTCCATGTGGAGCAGGAAACACCATCTACCCCACACACCCATTCATGGGAAGTTTGTGCAAGAGGGGCCCCAGCATAGAGCACCAGCATTTGCTCTTCCCTGGGACGTGGGAGGGCTGGGAACATCCCCGGGTCCCAGTCTGCCGGCTGGCTTCCCTTGCTGGAGGGGTGCAGGGCTGCCTGCAGGCTTCCGGGCTGGGTTCTCACCTCTCCCACGGCTCCACGCCTGCAACCAGCCCCTCGGGGTAATGCCTGCCCTGTAAAACACTTTTCCAGCTCTTTGACTGCAGTCTATTGGAAAGACTGGTCGTAAGAAGAGTTTCCAATGCAGCCAGAAGGGAAAAGCATCTCACAGAGTACCTGCTGCACCCTGACAGGGCTCAGGCAGCACATGGGCTAGCAGAAAAATATAGGACATACCGTGCAGAATCCATATGCAGCAGCCCAGGAAGGTGGAGAGCATCCATCCCCTGGTCCCCATACCTCAGGCCTCCGCGCAGGCAGAGTACTAGGAAGCCCAAAGGGAGGAGAAAGCAGCAAGGACCAGCTCCCTCCGTCCCTCCCTGCCTCTCCTGCAGAGCTGGAGTCCCACAGGTGCTCCTGCTCCCTCCTATTTATAGGGATGGCAGAAGGAGGCAGGTTGCAGACGTCCTCTCCCGCCCCCAGTCCCTTTCCTCCAATGTCCCTGTCACCATTCTCTTCAGGTCGAGCCCTCCCCCTCCCAATGGCTGGATGTCCTGTTCAGTTATGGCATGGGCTGGAGGTTACCCGAAGTCCATCCTCCAGGGATTCAGGTCTTCATAGGGACCTGAGCTCAGCCTGGTGCAGCTCCCATGTCCACCAGCACCAGGAGGCGAAGCTGAGCCCAGAGCAGTGTGTGGCACTGCCAACAGTGCCATGGCAGTCACCCCACAAACCCCACAGGACCTGTTTCCCATGGCAGCCACCCCACAGACCCCACAGGACCTGCTCCGCATGCAGGGTAGGGGGCCACAGAGTGTGTGGTGGTGACAGAGCAGTGCCAGCTAGTGCCATCTTGTCTGTGAGGACACTGTGGGCACAGTGAGCCATGTGTCAGCCCAGGGCAAGGCAAGACACAAGTGCCCACTTGGCTTAAAGCTTCCTTGGGAGCAGAGTCAGGTTATAAAGCAGGGAAAGGTATGCCTGGGGACAGGACCTGGAGTGTCAGCTGAGCTCCCAGTGCTCAGCTGCAACTGGAGGCACCAAGGATCCCTGTCCGGAGCCCCAGCATGCCCCAGAGGGGTTTGAAACCTGCACCTCAGTATAGGCACAGCACTATTGTGGTGCTGGGAGGGGGTAAATGGTCCAGGGAAGGTTCTCTGCAAAGTGGGACCAGCATCTCCAGAAGCTGGAGTAGGAAAAGGCTCGGGCCTGAACCCCCTTCCCTGCTATGGGAATCCCCTGGGGTGACTTCACCTTGATCTCTTGGGTCACTCCATCCCTATAACTCTCCTTCCTCCTTCTCCTGGAGCAGCAATTCCTGCACACCACCCCCCCTTGAAAACTGCTGCCAGCTCCCCCGTGAACAGCATTATGCAAACTACCACCACCACATGGTTTTGTAGTCAATTAAACACTTCTTAACCAGAAATGCCCCCAGGCAGCTCCTGCAAAGTGTTATGAGGGCTGTTAGGCAGTACACAGTGTCCCGCTGGAGCTGCCCTCCGTCAGGCAGGCAGCAGTGCCCGGGCACATCAAGTGACACCCCCGACCCACCAGTTGGGCTGAGTCGACAGGGAAATGCCAGGGGAGGCCAAGTCATGGCTGGTGAAACACCATCCTGTAAACCCACGCATTACCCCCGGCAGTGGGAACAGGGCACAGACGGTAAATCAGGAGGGAGCGCCACTCACCTGGAACAAATGTTTGCCTGCCCACCAAAAATGCCGGCGTGGGGGTAAAGCCAGGGGGGAACAGAGCACTGGGGACCTGTGCAACCAGCACTGCAGATCATGGGGTGTCTGCACAGCCAGTGACCACCTGAGCAGCCACCACACCTGGGCTGATGGAGGATTAGAGGGATGCAAACCTACCGTGGGAGAGTTGTTCCTGCCTGTGCTGACAGTGCCATATCATTTTGGAAAGCCACCTCGACAGGGAATATATGCTGACACTGGAGAGAGTTGCTCCAGATGGTGTTTGAGGTGCAAAATGCGGTGGGAACCACAGGGACTGTTGCAAACATGCTGCTCAGCATAGGGGAAAACAATCGAAGTGAGGCGGTGGCCTCAGCCCTCCTGCAAGCTCCTGTCCGTGATCCGGGGGCCAGCACTCTCTGCAACTCATGCCCATGCTGTCCCCAAGAAAACCCATCACCCAGCAGAGCCACAGGGCTGGCAAATCAAACTTGTCCCCCAGCGCTGGCATAGGCACACCCTCCCAAGAAAGGCTGCAGCCACTGAGGGATGCCTTGTCTCCAGGACAGGGCTCTGTTCCCACCATGGGAAGGGGCTTTTCACTGATCCTTCTCCTACTCCTGAAATCAAGTCCAGGCAAAGCGCTGACTCCTACAAAAATAATTGTCCTCTGTGGTTACCAAGGACCAAAGCCTCATGTGGGCACCGGAGTCCTTCAGGAGCCTGTAGCCAGGGGGTACTTCTAGAAATCCCAGCACCCGGGGGCTCTACACCATCCAGCACAGCAGAGCATGGCCCAACACAGTGCCTTATCAGCTTTCCTGGAATTAATGGGCTGGTTGTTCCAGCCCTGTAGAGAACACGGCATCTCCTACCGGATCCCCTCCAGCCTCCTGGCAAGGGCATTTGGAGAGGGCTCCGGGGTGGCAGTGGGGAATACCAGGTTATCCATCAACCCCACAGGTTCTGGATGACTTGGCATGCTGGGTATGTTGCAACACCCTCCTGCCAACCAGCAGGAGCTGGGCTATAGCCATCGGCAGGGGTGAAGGGGGGGGGGGACACACACTGGAAGGGACACCTGAGTCACAAGGGGCTTGAGACAGGTGCCCCATGATGCTGCCAAGCCCTCTGAAGCTGATGGTCCTGCTGGGCACTGGGTCTGCTCCTTTGGACAATGCTGGTAAATGGGAGTGGATCACTGCAAAGAGACAGAGAACTGATCTGTGGTCTGGGAAAGCAGCAGGACCTGGATCCAACCTCCCAGGGCCCCTCTGATCAGGGGTCCGAGGCAGTCAAGCAGCCATGGGGTGAGGTGGCAGCCAGCATGCTCAAGGATTGCAGGACAGAGAACTTGGGCAGTGTCAGGGGCTTGTCGGAGCTCTGTGCTGCCAATGCCTAAGCAGTGACCACCACCCTGACAGGAGCCACATGTCCCCACTGGGCCCCTCTTCTCCCTCCCAGGCTGAGGGGCAGAAGGAACCAGAGCATCTCCTCGCCCCACTGCCCCCTGACCACCATAACAGTGGAAGGCAGCCGCGCTGGCAGAGGACAACGAGTACCCCAGTCACTTTTTCATCCCTGCACTTCAGGACCTTTTCCTCCCTTTGTGACGCAGTTTGGCTCCACTACCCCAGCTTTGGCACTCAGCCATGTCCCGGGGTCTGAAGTTATGGATTCAACAGCCGGAGAAAACAGCCCGGTGGGACGTGACGTGGGAGGACTCTTGGCCCAGCTCCACGGCGTAGGCAGACCACAAGGATTTCTTTCCCAGCACCCCACCAGGCATCCAGCACAGGGACCCCTTCTAGCAAACTTTGCCCTCCTCCCTAGCTCCCTACCCAGGTGCTAAGGGACCTCTCTCAATGATAGTGGGTCCAACAACCCCACAAAAGCCAGGCAGCATCCTAAAGAGCAAAGGGGCAACCCTGGGATGCAAGGGGCATCCCAAATGGGAGCATCCTGACAAGCTGCCTGGGCACAGCCTCCAGCTCAGCCTCTCCCAGCTCCTGCAAGCTGGCAGGCAGCCAGGTGATCCCATGGAGTCTTTCCCTATCCTGTCCAGCTGCTGGCTCCTTCCCAGATGGTTGACAACCCAGGCAGCCTGGAAGCAGACCCCACCTTTGGAATCCCACAGCCCCATGTGCCCCTTCCCAGACCTTCCTGTGCTGGGGTGGTAAGCACTGCCAGTGAGGAACAGGGATCAGCCAAAAACAACCCCTGACACGCAACCAGGCTATTTTGCTAATTATTTCAGTTTTCAATCTCCAGGCGAGGTGACTTGCTTAGGCTAATAATTGCTTCAGTTGGATTTTATCTGGCTAATTAATCGGTTAATAAATGACTTTGCTGCAGGGGGACAGATGTTGCGGCCGTCTCCTTAGTTCGGGACTGGAAAAAAACAGGGAAGGAGCACAGCCCACAGGATTTCCATGGCCCCACGGTGCACACAGCTGCCCTGGCTGGCAGCTGTGGGATGTCATGGAGTGGAGAGCAGCAGAGCAGGACCCCCAGTCTGTCGGGGTTCCCAACCATCCTCAGGAAGTCTGCAGCAGCCCCTGCCTGGAGGGGACAGCTCTGAGCCTGTCTCTCCATGTGAAGCTTCTGGGTACCTCTCCGGTACCTCTAATGGATGGTATGTCTGAAAACTGTGAAAGGCAACTTGGAAAATCAAGAGGTCATCAACTTCAACACAGAAAACATAGAGTTTCTATTTACTGCCCAGCCTGTGTTGGCATGGGTGTGCTCTTCTGTCAGCAATACACAGGTGAGCCTTGGGCACAGCAGTACTGGGGGCTCCAGGTCTCCTTCCTCTCATCCATCAGTCCCCAGGGAGGCTTTGATGGCTTATAGTCCCAGCTGTAAAAGCCAAGCCCTGCAGGGTCCCCTCCTCCCAGCCTTGGCAGTGCTGAAAGGAGTCCCACCTTTCAAGGGGGAGCCAGGTCTGGAACAGGGTGTTGGGAGATCTTGGGCTCTACAGACAGGCTGTGGGAAGGGGCAGGGACACCACAGCCCATGGGGGGCACTGAGGATGTGCAGTGAAGGACAGGGAGTCTCACATTCAAGCGGAGCTGTGCAGGTTACCCCAATGGACTGCATTGCCATGGAGTAAGGAGCTAGGAGCAGGTGGCTTGCCAGTCCACATGGGAGCTGGCCAGGTGAGGGGCAGTGGTCAGGTCCTCCTCTTCCCTCGCCATTCCAATGACAGGCCAGCGCACGGGAATGCTGTCTGCAGATCCTCACGGAGCTGGGGGAAAAGAACAGCCATGAAACTGTGACAGAGGGGGTTTTCTACCCCACTGTCCCCACCTGGAAAGGGCTTGATCCTGGACTGTGACAGCCAAAGGAGGCCTTCCCCTTCATCCGAAAGGGCTTTGGGTGACATTCAATGCAAGATCCAGCCATTCCCCTCCCACTGGCTGCCTGACCCCTCCCTGACCAGCTGGACCACGGCTGGCAGACGCAAAGTGGCATCTCTTCCCACACACCTCACCTTGGACAACACCAGCTCCTGCACCGTGCTGTTCCCCAGGTCCAGGGGGGTACTTAGCCGTAGCGACAGAAAGAGGTGAGATGCACCTAGGGATGAAAAATGTAGCTCTGATTATTGCCCTTGAACCTTGGATTGTGCCAAAGAACATGGGGATCTCTCCACCAGGTCACTGGCACAGATATGGGATCTCCCACATTAATTGTGTCACGGACACTACACTATCAGGAGAGCAAACCTCCCTCTGTACAGTAAGCCCAGAGCCCTTCCCCCAAGGCGTCAATGCCCCTTGATTGGGAGCATGACAAAAGCAGTGGGGTTCCAGGACCCCCTGCACTGGCCTGTGGCAGCCCAAAACCTCAACAGGTGGGTGGTGATGCCCACAGGCACTGCACTTACTGGTGTTGGACGAGCCAGTGGGGCAGACGGGTGGCACCATTGGCAGGTTTACAGGGGTGCTGAGGGTAACCTCAGAGGTCTGGGTTGAGTTCGTGGTGGGGGAAGAGGGCTCCATGCCTGGGCAAAGCAACATTACATTAGTGCTGTCTGCAGAGGCACAGGATGCTCCTGCAGCTGGGGACAAACCAAGCCTAAGTGAAGACACCTACATGAAGCCACCCTAGGACATGCTGAGAATCCCCTGGACATGTTCCCCTGAACATGTCCCTGCCTTCCAGATGCCCCACGGCTGAACCCACCCATGGCTGCACTGGGGGTCCCAGACACTGTGGTGGTACCTGGACTTGACTCAGTAGATGGGGTGCTCAGGGGGACCCCCGTGCGGGTAACAGGGCTGGCCATGGTGGTTGCCAGGGTTGCCAAGGGCTCAGATGAAGTAGCTGTTTTTGTGGTGGGAGGAGACGTAGTATGAGGTGGGGTGCTGCCAGTCCCTGGGGATGTGCTGGACCTCTCTGGGGTGGAAGCTTCTGTTTTGAGGCTGGAGGGAGAGAGCATGGCTGCGGTGGTGGAGTCAGAGGTTGGCAGCCGTGCCGAGGTCTCCATAGATATTGAGGAGGCAGGGGGAGATGGGGATATGGTTGCTGTCACACCCATGGCAGTTGTCTCTGCAAAGAGGTTGGACAATGAGATGCACAAGGGTTGGTAGTGAAAGGTTGAGTCCATGGCTGTTCTGGGGATGGCATAGCATCACCACCACCATGAGGTCCCCAAGGAACTCAGAGCTATACATCAGACATGGACCACTGGGAGTAGAAATTCACTGTCCTTCATGGATGAAACACATGGATGCCCTGAATAGGCATCAGCAAGGCAGGTCACGTAAATCCCTAGCTTGACAAAGTAGGAACAAGCCATGGGCATCACTGGTCTCAGGGCGGAAACTCCTGTAGGCGCCAGTCCTAAGACCCATTCCACCACTTTCACCCATCCCTGAAGGAAGTCGGACAAACCCGCCTGACAGGAAGAGCCGAGCAGGAACTGGTGACTGTGAGACAGTCTGGAAACGCAGCAGCAGCAGTTTACACAAACCTCTCCACTGCAGATAGTCAGGAACTGATAGCACTGGGTGTAAATAATGGCAATGGGGGAAGCAGCCCCACAAAGGAACAAATCCCAGCTTGCAGCTCAGGGTGAGCCATTAGGGACGTGCTGTGACCCATGAAACTCTGAAAGGGGGTTGTGAGACACCAGAGAACTGTTCTCTCTTCCCACATGGAACCTGTGCCAGGGCAGTGTGCTGTTCCCAGCAAAGCCCAGAGGTCTGTAACCCTCTTCAAAGGATGCACAGGACAGCTTGGCTGTCTGGACCTTTATCAAGGGGTGTCTGGGAGGATTCCCAGTGTTCCCAGCACAAACCCAGTGAGTCTGGGGCTCTGCTTGCACGCGGGTGGAAAACCAAGCCACAAGCTGCCATCTGCTTTCAGCCAAACCGGACAGAGACTTCCAAAGCCCCCACCAGCCACTCCCTCCCTGCACACAGCAGCTGGTTAAGTAACAATGGAGAGAACAGCAAAGGTCTGATTCCCAACCCGCACCAGGTGGGTGTCTGCACTGAAGCATCTCATCCTCACACAAAGGAGGAGCCGTAAATCCACCTCTACCTCCAGTTTAGCAAACGTCACCCACAGCATTTCATCCCCCCACACACCCCACAGACGTGGGATCATTCCACACCACCCTGGGGAACGATGCTCCCCACTCCCCACCCACCACATGCAGAGCACCGCACCCCACTCAGTCCTTACCCAGGGCGAGGTGCAGCACGGCGAGGCAGGTGAGGCTCAGCAGCAGCAGCAGCAGAAAGGGCAAGGGCAGGGGCAGGGGCAGCCCCGCTCTATGCCCAGCCATGTCCAGGTGAGTGGGAACTGCTACAGCCCCACAGGCACCTCTCCAAGCGCTCCCCACAACCCCTGCACTGGGGTTTCCAGGCTTCTCTGCCTGGCAGAGGAGGAGCATCCAGGTGGGTCCTTTTATCCGTCAGATGCTGGCAGCAAAGCTGGGGCTTTCACCTGGCACGGGCACTCCCAGGGATTGGTGCAATGCCCAGCAGACATCAACTGCACAGCTGGATGCAGAGCAGCCACAAGTAGTGGCAAAACAGGCCAGCAAGGCCACCACTACCACAGACCCAGTCCCTGCAGCTGAGGACTGTGCCGTCCTCTGCCTACTAAGGAGAAGGTGACAAGGGAAAAAAGCCCAGGGAAGCAGCCAGGCTACCTGGAAACGTCCCTGCACTTCGCCACAGGGGTGATGTTTAGTGGTGGTTCCCAGCACCAACGCCTTCAGGAGACAAGAGCCAGCTGTCTGAGCATGAGGAACTGGCCGAGAGAACAGGCAGTGCTCAGGAAGGGCGTGCTCCAGGCTGAGGGCTTGTCCCCTGGGCTGCCTGCACAGGCATCACTTCCCCATGTCACAGCATATCATGGCTGAAGTGCACTGCTCACAGCTGGAGCTTCCTTCTTCTCAGGGTCAAGGACAAGACCAGTCAGAGGCGCCTGCAGGCACTGGGCCAGGTACAGGCATTCCACAGGCATGCGGGAGGATTTTAAGGACTTATCCATCCCACTGCTGTACAGGTACACAGGGGGGCACTGCCACGGCACAGGCACTCAGAGGCCACCATCAGGGTACAGGTACCCTGATGAGGTGCTTTCACACTGTGGGTGCCAGGGTGCAGGTACTCTGTGAGGATACAGCTATTCTCCTGGGTTACAGGGACACCAGGGACACATGCACAGCCAGGGGCACAGCCTCCCTGCCCTGGCTGAGGTGTATGGAGTGGGGTGTCACCAGGGTGCACCCACAGTCCCAGCATAAAGGCTCCCGCAGGAGCCACCAGGGTACAGTCACACTGCCAGGACACAGGTGCCCCGTAAGCAGCACTGCCAGGGTACAGCTGCCTGGGGGGGACTGCTGGGGTACAGTCACACTCCTTGAGGTACAGGGTATATACAGGCTCACTGCCAGGGGCACAACCACACAGCCATGGCACAGCCACACCACTGGGGTACAGTTGCAGTGCAGCTGCACAGTCGCAGTACAGTCACACTGGCAGGTGCAGTCAAACCACAGCACAGTCACACTGCTAGGTACAGTCACACCAAGGCACAGTCACACTCCAGCATGGGACCCATCCACTGGCCTGCAGAGCCTGGAGACAGACTGGCCCCTGCAGGGAAGGAGCCGGGTGCCTGGCTGAGCAGGATGGGAATTCCCATGGGGATTTGCCACCCTGATCCTGCCCCCCAGTGCCTTGTGGCTGCACTCACTGGCGGTGACACTGGGGTTCTCAGGTGCTGTCGGGGTGGAAGTACCAAGGGTGGTCCTGGCTGTGGTCCCAGCTGGCTGGCTGGAGGCAGGGGTGCTCTTGATGGCCACTGTGCTGGTAATGAGAGAGGCTGTGGTGTCTGATGGAGTCGTCAAGGGCTCATCCGAAGTGTCTGTCAGTGCTGGTGTGGTGGGAACAGAGGTGGTGCCAGTCCCTGGGGATGTGCTGCCAAGCAGTGTGGTTGTGGCTGGCCTATGGTGGGTGCTGGTGCTGAGCGTGGTGCCCACCCAGGCAGAGGAGAGAAGAGTAGAGGTGGGGGGAGGCAGTGTGCTCATTTCAACTCCAAATGAGCTGAGAGTCGGGGATGTGCTGGTCCCCACTGATGTGACATTGGTTGTCTTGGGACAGTTGGGTGTTACGGCTATGGAGGCTGGAGCTGGGGTGCTGGTGGTGAGCTCCACTGCTGTTGGGGTGCCAGTGGTGAGCCCCAGCCCAGCTGACCCAGGAGTGCTGTGGGCAGTGCTGCCCCTCTCCTGTGGTGTGGTGATGCTGGACACTGGTGGGCTGCTCTCCTGAGGTGCAGCAGCACTGGATGTGAAGGCATCCATTGGCATCTCTGGGGTGGAGGTGGCAGGACTGGAGGGTGGTAGGGTGGCTGCAGTGCTTGAGCTGGTGTCGGGCAGCAGTGCCATGGTCTCTGTGGGTGTCAAAGAGGTAGGGGGAGTCAGGGATACAGGGACTGTCCTGTCTTTGACAGTGGGCCCTGCAAAGAGGTGGGAAAAGGCACACAAGGGCTGGCAATGAAAGCCTGAGATACTGCCTGTGCTGGGGATGATGCAACGTTGCCACTGCCATGACCTGCCCAAGCCTCACATCAGCCATGGACTGACAGGCCTGGGGATTTACCACCCTGCATGGATCAAGCACGTGGATTCCCTGAATTGTAGACCACGTAAAACCCCAGCCTGACAAAGTAGGAACAAGCATCTCAGGGTGGAAATTCCTGTAGATGCCAGTCCTAAGACCCATTCCACCACTTTCACCCATCCCTGAAGGAAGTCGGACAAACCCGCCTGACAGGAAGAGCCGAGCAGGAACTGGTGACCCTGAGATGGTCTGGAAATGCAGCAGTTTACACAAACCTCTCCGCTGCAGACAGTCAGGAACTGATAGCACTGGGTGTAAATAGTGGCAACAGGGGAAGTAGACCCACAAAGGAACAAAATCCCAGCTTGCAGCTCCAGGCAAGTCCATGAGAGACCTGTTGTGACCCACAGACTCTCTGCGAGGGGGTTGAGGGATGCAGCAGGAAAGGAGCTATGGCTGTAGCTTGAGGCTTTCAGGAAGTACAAGTCTCAGGTTTATTGCCTGTGCTGAACTCAGCACTGCTCTTGCTTTGCCTCAAGAGCAAATGTTGGGTGGAATTTGAAGTTTCCCAGGCCCAGAACATCCTGGTGAAGTTGCCATCCAGGCAGGGCCCTTTGGTGCTGCCAGGCAGGTGGTAGCAAAGAGCCCAGCAGGTACCAAGGTTCAGCAAGGGGGTCCAGCTGGGTCCAAGGTCTTCTCTGCCCCAATGGAGACTCACATGAGAGGCAAAAGAAATAAAGCCAAGCTTGTCGCTCGTGTTTTGCAAAGCACTGCCCCGCTTGCTCACTGTGATGGGGCTGAGATGTTGGAGAACAAACAGCACCCACAGTGTTTCATCCCCAGCCCCACACACCAGCCTGGAGAACAAGGCTGCTCCCCTTCCACCCACCCCACAGATCACACCACATACCACTCAGCTCTTACCCAGCCTGAGATCCAGCAGAGCAAAGCTCAGCAGCAGCAGGGGCAGCCCTCCTGTCCCCCCAGATACGTCCAAAGCCAGCACCCCCATGCCTTGCAAGGTGGGGACCCGAGGACACAAGGCGTGGGAAGGTTCCAGCGGGGCACTACGCTGCCGAGTGATGGCTGGAGGCGGCTGGAGATGCTTCCTCCTTCCCGGGGGCAGGGAGAGGAGGCACCAGCGGGCACTACTCCACCTCCCGGGCAGGTGCGGCGCCCGGGGCGCGCCGGCGGCATCCGAGCGGCACCTGCGCCCGCGTGCGGGGGGCGGTCCCCGCGCCAGGACACGCCCCATCGCGACGAGACCGCGCCCGTGGCCACCCCCTTCACACGCCCACGGCTTGTGTAACACTCGGAGAACCACGTGGCTGCCGGTGGGGTCCGGGACCGGGACCGGGACCGGGACCGGGACCGGGACCGGGACCGGGACCGGGACCGGGACCGGGACCGGGACCGGGACCGGGACCGGGACCGGGACCGGGACCGGGATCGGGATCGGGCACCGGCACCGGGACCGGGATCGGGATCGGGATCGGGATCGGGGACCGGGAGCGGGACCGGGAGCGGGGACCAGGAGCAGATCGGCCCGGTGACCGGGATGAACGCGGCACCGCCATCCCGCGGTGCCCGAGCGGCAGGATGGGCAGGGGACCAGCATCCGCCGGGCCCTGGGGGCGGCCCGGGACCGGGATGCTCGGGGGAGCGGGGGAGTTCATCACGGTGTCATTCTCTCTCGCAGCGGCAGCGCGGAACGACGGTGCTCCGGGCGCTGCTCCTAAGGATGCCGCGGGGACAAGGGAAGCGAAAGGCCGAGGTCACGGATGTGCCGCGCGTGTCCCGGAGGAGGACGGAGGAAGAGGAGGCAATGCAGGAGGCCCGGCGGAGGGCGGCCCCGTCCGTGCGAGAGTTCAAGTACAACAAAAAGCGGGTTCGCCTCGTCTCGCAGGGTTCAGACCTGAAGGATGATGCTAAGTGCATCCTTTACTGGATGTGCCGGGATCAGCGGGTACAAGGTGCGAACCAGCGGGCTCCTGGTCCCTTCCCCTGGTACGCCTTGGAGCTGGTCCCCCTCTCTGCAGAGGCGTCTGGTGGGAAACTTCTTGTGTTTCTCATCCCTGTCCCTTCAGTGAAGCATCCTCCTGACACTGCCCTGTGGGATTTCTCCCCAGATAACTGGGCTTTCCTCTATGCCCAGCGCCTGGCCCTCAAACAGGAGCTGCCCCTGCATGTCTGCTTCTGCCTGGTGCCCAAATTCCTGGAGGCCACCATCCGCCACTACAGTTTCATGTTGAGAGGCCTGCGGGAGGTGGCTGAGGTACAGCCAGGGGATGTCCATGCTGGGTGGGACAGGGCTCTGGGAAACGGGGGAGGCAGATCCATCCCTTAAGCGGATGGTGGTGGGGGGAGGTCTGCAGAGCTGGGTACCATCCCAGAGCCCCTTCTCTGTCGCTGCAGGAGTGTGCAGAGCTGAACATCTCCTTCCACTTGCTGCTGGGCTACGCCAAGGATGTGCTGCCTGTGTTTGTGGTGGAGCATGGTGTGGGTGGGCTGGTGATGGACTTCAGTCCCCTCCGCCTCCCCCGGCAGTGGGTGGAAGATGTCAAAGAACAGTTGCCAGAGGATGTGCCATTTGCACAGGTGGGTGCCAGCACTCTGGAAAAGGTGAGATGTGAGCGAAAGTCATGTCCTGTCTTTTGTGCACTGGAGTGACCTGAGCAGAGAGCATGTGTGTTATGTCATTGAGACTGTTTGATTCTCACTCCCTTCTCCACATCTTTGCTTCCCAGGTTGATGCCCACAACATCGTGCCCTGCTGGGTTGCCTCCCCCAAGCAGGAATACAGCGCCAGGACCATCCGGGGCAAGATCCACGCTCAGCTCCCCGAGTTCCTCACGGAGTTCCCTCCCATTGTTCGCCACCCTTATTCTCCCTCCAGCCCAGCAGAGGTACCTGCAGGAAACACTTCCAAACCCATTCACGGCCTGTCTCAGAGTGTTTTACAGCTGCTTTGTGATCCTGGGAGGGGTTGGCAGAGGGTGGGGATAGTGATGTGCCTGAGGTGGGAAATGGGGATGCCCCGGGGAAGGGGAGGTTCCCACCTCATTCATTCAATTCCAGCCATCTCTGCCACGCAGAGGATTAGTTAAGAGGAAAAGGCTGGTGCGGGCTGGGGACTTGATGGCTGGGGACATCCAAGTGGCATAACACTCTGGACAGCCCGGGATGAAGAGCAAATGTACTCAATGCTTGGTCACCGCCCAGCCCATTGCTTGGGAGGCCTGTTATTCCAGCTTGCAGGTGGACCACACCGTGAAGGAGGTGGAATGGGCAACTCCTGGCACAGCTGCAGGGCTGGCTGTGCTGAAATCCTTCATCACAGAGCGGCTGGAATCCTTTGGCTCCCACCGGAATGACCCCAACAAAGCAGCTCTCAGCAACCTGTCCCCATGGTTCCACTTTGGTGAGTGTCCTCAGGCTTCCCACTCTGCAGTAGGACTTAGCAAGATGGCTTGGACTGGAAGCCTGACTTGCTCCTTCCCCATGTCCCCA
This sequence comes from Grallaria varia, assembly GCA_013396735.1. Taxonomy (NCBI): domain Eukaryota; kingdom Metazoa; phylum Chordata; class Aves; order Passeriformes; family Formicariidae; genus Grallaria; species Grallaria varia. Next base: position 41,058 of record VWZG01013021.1, on the reverse strand, counting down.
GGCCAGGTTTCCACCCAACGAGCCATCCTGGAGGTGCAGAAGCATCGGCGTAAGCACAAGGAGTCAGTGGATGCATTTGTGGAGGAGGCCGTGGTGCGGCGGGAGCTGGCTGAAAACTTCTGCTACTACAATGAGAACTACGACAGTGTGCAGGGTAGCATTGGGTCTGTGGGCAACTGGTGTTGTGTACCCAACTGGTCACTCCAACTTGGCAGTCCTATTTCTGCTAGAAGGGCTGAGGGGCACTAATGTCCCATCAGTTGGTCCCTTCTGGAGGCAGGACAGGAGCTGGCAGGTGCCCTCTTCAAGACTGGTGCCTCCAGGAGATGGTACCCTCAGTAGTCCAGTTCTCCATGTCTTCCTTGGGACCCTGCAGGAGCAGGTTGCTCAGTGTTTCTTCTCACCTCTTGCTCACAGGTGCCTATGACTGGGCGCAGACCACGCTGAAACTCCACGCCAAAGACAAAAGGCCTTATCTTTACAATCTGCAGGAGCTGGAGCAGGGCACCACACACGACCCACTCTGGAATGCTGCCCAGGTACGGCCTTACATCTTCCCCACAAACTGCTAGGCATTTTCCCGAGGGGCAGAGGTGACCTCCCACAGACTGACCCCTGCGGCTGTCCCTATCCCTCCAGCTCCAAATGGTCCATGAGGGCAAGATGCACGGCTTTCTGCGGATGTACTGGGCGAAGAAGATCCTGGAGTGGACCCACTCCCCTGAGGAGGCCCTGAAGTTTGCCATCTACCTCAACGACCGCTACGAGCTGGACGGGAGGGACCCCAATGGATACGTAGGCAAGCTGCAGGACAGGGGCAAGGCATGGGGGGTCTTACCTGTGACGGCCAAGGCTGCAGTGGTGGGGAGGGGGAGCAGGGGCTCTCTGCAGGCAACCCAGCCCATACTCCAGCCCATCCTGCTTTACACCCACATCCCACTTGCTCCCCATGTGCCTCCGAGCAAGGGGGAGAGCTGACGCTCTGTCCCCATGCCTGGCAGGCTGTCTCTGGTCCATCTGTGGAATACACGACCAGGGCTGGGCAGAGCGGGCCGTCTTTGGGAAGATCCGCTACATGAACTATGCCGGCTGCAAGCGCAAGTTTGACGTGGACCAGTTTGAACGTCGCTATGGCCCTGCACACTCCCAGTGACAGGCACAGCTGTGCCTTGAGGGACTCGTGCCCCTCTGTGCTGGGGCAGATGTGCCTTTGTCAAGGTGCCAGCTTGCAGAAATCGCCCAGGACAGGGATCACCCCCAACGCTGTTGGAGGGCTCACTATAACAGCAGCCAGCCCCAGGGTTTTGCAGGTCTGTTCTCTAACATCATGCCCTGCTCAAGCTGCCACACTGGAACAGCTGCTGGAGTCCTCTCCTGGCAGCTGTGAGAGCCCATCCTCAGTGTGCCTGTGCCTGCCAGAAACATTTTCTACAAGTGTGATGCTCAGGATAGCCCAGGTCACTGTTGCTGCTGCTAACTACAGCTTAGATTTCAGCTGAACAGGCTTTTTTTGGGGTAAGAGCCCTCAGAAAGCAGCTCCTCAAGGAGCTGTGCTGGGCTGGCAGATGCATCTTTCAACAGCTGTTTTAAAGTTTACAGTTTCTATCACCTGTGTTGATGGTGTTTATGGGGTGATGCATGACACTGCTGCAAGGGGAGAGCTCAGCTGCATGGAATGGGGATGCAAACAGGGACAGAGCAGCAAAGGCCATGTCCTTGGGGCCCTCTGCCAGCAGCAAAAGCAGGCTCAGGAAGGGGAGGCATTACAGAGAGCCCCTCAGTGGCTTATAGCTCCTGCCCTGAGTCCAGTGGGCAGTTCGCATGGGGAGGCCACAAATCAGATGAATTAATCAAGGAGTGGTGACAATAACCCCCCCCCAGTGACATCTGGGGATGCATTACCAGCTGCACAAGCTGCCCCCAGCCATCAGAAGCACTCCCTGCCTCCCTCATGACCTCAAAGCAGGATACACACCACTACTCCACGTGAAACAGTCACAACACAACTAAAGCCCGTATTAACTTAGTTTATTAAGGACGGCATTTTAATTGCTATGCTGTGCAACAATATTCCCGTGGGGAGGGCTCCAGTAGAGGGCTGGGGCAGCCCCCTATTCTCCCTCACAAGAAGCTCACTGCCTTGACCAGGTCCAGTGTTAGTTGTAGCGTCAGTGCTAGGCAACAGTGTCAGTGCTGGGCACAATCTTGCCTTGGAAACCTCTGCCAGGTTTGCAAGTCCTGCTGCTTTCAAACATAGTCCATGGCAGAGGGTGGAAATGATAACTTAGCCAGAATTCCTTCCCTCTTTAAACCTACTCAGTGCTCTTAGAAAGGGACTCGGGCAGCCACTCAGCTGCAGTCCCATGACATTAAAGTGCTTCAAACAAAAGAGCGGATGGAGGTGTGCTGCTGAGACAGCTCAGGGAAGGGGGTGCCAAGCTCTGGGCAGCAGCAGGAGGCCTTGGCTTGGGGTTGGGATCAGGCAAGACTAAGGCAGACCAGCATCTGGCAGCCCCAGGACTTGCAGAGACAGAGACTGAGCACAGGAGCAGCTGCTCCACTGGGGAAAACAAGCAGAAGCAAGTCAGAACGTGGCAAAAACCCCAGGGGAGCAAGTGGGGAGCTGAACCCTGTTTCCAGGACTGTCAGGATGCTGCAGGCAGGGCAGAGATGCTGCTGTGCCTGGCCCCGAGCAGTAAGGTTTGCAGCCACCCTCCCTGACCAAGTCCTGCAGCCATCTCTCCTGGTCCCAGCCTCCTCCTCTCTCCCCAACCCTGCCACCTCCACAGGAAGAGCCCAGGAGGGCTCACATCCCAGCCCTGAGCCAGGGAACATGCTGAAAGCCACTGCCCCTCAACACCTTCTGCCAGTGCATTGCTCCCCAGTCCCTCGACATCCTTCTCACACGTGCACAGGCCACACCGTCCTTCCAAGCACCCCACATCCCACCCATGCCAAGGTGGTGCTGGACACTCCCCTGTGCCATGGGCTAAAGCATTCTCTGTGCTGCAAAGGCACCTCCTTGACAAACCACAAGCTGCAGGGCACACAGCTCACCTTGTACCTCTGGGTCTGCCCCTGCAGAGCTGTCAGTCATGGCAGGCAGCTCTGCATCAGTGAGGGACCAACCCTTTTCAGCACTCCAGTGCCAAACCCCTCTCCCCCTGTGCACCCCCACTGCAAGCAGACTGCATGGCCACCCTGCTGCACCACAGCCAGGAAGCTTTGAGGCTTTGCTTGGCTCAGGGACCCCTCTCCCAAGGGAAGCAGGAGACCTGCTGGGAGAGGGGACAGCTGGCAAATGCCAGCTCCATCCAAGAGTGCGGAACCAGGAGCAGGACAGCCCTAGAGAATTTATACTGGTGAGTCACAAGCAGATTGCATGCCCCCTAAGGAGGCATTTCAAGCAGCACCTCTTCTGGGCGGGGGAACGCACAGTTAAAAATACAACCAACCACATTAAAAAAATAAAACCAAATCCAACATTTAAAAACAAAAAGCCAACCTAAAAGAACAAACTGAGACAGACTTGAGGAATGCAGCTGGAGGGCTAAGGCTTCACCTGCATCCCAACAGGTCTCAGGCAGAAGGCAGCTGCACAAGGCAGGACCTGGTACCACCAGAGTGAGGTCCCATGTCATCCTTGGAGGAGGATGTGTTCCCCCGGGAGGACAGACTGGCAGCATGAGGAGGAAGTAGGGTTGGAAGCCTGTACCCCATGGAGGCAGATCCTAATGGGGATCTGCCCACCAAAAGTCCGTCAGCACCAGTCCTCATGTGCAGCTGCCCCAGGGGCAATGTCCCACTACAGCACAGGCTGCAGGCAGAGGACAGGGAAATCTGACATTTCCACCATTGCCACCTCCTCTCCTCTGCTCTCGGGCAGTGTCCCACACCACTTTGAGAAAGGGAGTTGTTAAGTGTACAACCAACCCCAAACTCCCACCCTCCCTCTATTCACACAACCCCGAGCAGCAGAACGGAGGATCAGAGAACTCAGAGAGCTGACTCCCTCCTCCAAGGATCAGATGTGGCCAGAGCTTCCTGGCGCAGAGCTGATGAAAAGAAAGTGCTGACACTTCAGGGGACCCTGCTGGGCCTGGAGCACGGCACGGTGACAGGCAGCACAGCCCTGCCTGGTCCATCATGAACAACTGCTTGGAAAAGGTCCCTGTTGTGCCTGCAGGACAGGCAGGAGCACCCGCCTTTCCCCAAGCAAAGGCATCAGGGAATGCAAGTGGTACCTGGAGCAGATCCGGAAAATGGAATATGCTAGTTTCCCAGTATGCCACTGCTGCATGGTGGAAAACAGATCCCTTCAAGACAGCACTCCAAGCCTCTCAATAGTCCTCCTTATCTCCAGTCCGCGTGGCTCAGTCTCTGGTGACGAAGGCCACGCACATAAATAAACCCACAATATGCTCCTTGGCTGCAACATACTCATGTGGCTGCCACTGCCTCTGGCTGCTCCAGCTCATCTTCGTAGTCCGAGATGTAGGACTCCATGCTCTGCTTGGCCATCAGCTCTCTCCGGGCTTGAAGACGCTCGCAGCGGGGACAGCGTGTGGATTTGAAGCAGGATTTGTGGTAGCAGGCCTTGCACTCTGTGGGGGAGAGCATGGCTGAGAGCTGGCAGAGGCTGACAGACTGGTTGACACTCCTCACCCCAAGTCCCTGCATCAGCTTGCAAAGCCTTTGGGAGCACAGGAGAGACATTTTCTGTTCCACCCAAGGTCCCTCCCCAGACTTTCCTGATACTCCAAGAAAACAGTGACTTTGCCCCAAGTTTTCCCTGGCACTGCACCTGCCAAACCAAGGCTTGCATGTTGTCAGGAGCTATTTTAAGCCAGTTCAGAGGCTGGTCCCAAGTTGTAGGGACAAGCTCTACTTGGCTATGGTTCCTGTTAGCACAAATGCCACCGGGGACAGACCTTGGTGGCTCCAGGGTCTGTCTCCTCCCTCCTTCTTCTCAGTATCTCACCTTCACAAGTCCTGCATTTGTTGAGCTCAAAGGGGAAGATGATATCGCTCTCATTCTGGCAGAACTCACAGATGAAGCCTTTGGCTTGGCACAGCTGGAAGGAGAAAAGATGGGAAAAAAACAGCTAAATGCTCTTCTCCGTGGCAACCAGGGCAGGAGGTAGAGCAGAGCAGGACAGCAGGACACAGTGCCCTGCTCTAACCATGTGGGACAGCCCTTCATCAGCATGGAGCACAGGAAAGCAGAATCCATGTGAGTCAAGGGTTGGGGAGAGCCAAAATAGGGTAACAAACATCCCATACGTTCTGGATAGCTCTGTGGTGCAGGCTGGAACAGTTAGCACTGAATCAATTTATTTGGTGGCTGCCCTGCACATCAAAGCCTCCCCATCAGTCATCTCTGCATCAAGCCCTGCTTCCAGGGGTGCTCCCAAGGGTGCAGAGCCGTGCAGGAGGCAGGTGGGGGAAGCCTTACCATGCACTGGTCAACGTGCAGGCTGCCTGCCTTCAGGAGCTCTGCCAGGCGAGGCACCAGGTCCCCTTTCTTTGTTGCGCTGAGGTCGCTCAGTGAGTAGAGGTGCAGATCCTCTGTCAAGTGTCCAGGAACTGTGTCAAAGGAGTCCAGGAGGCTGCAAAGACAGAGAAACCAGAGCTCAGAGCAAAGCAACTTCACTAAGACCCCTCTCTCCACTCCTTTTGCTTTCTCTCCCCCTTCACTCCCCTCTCTCCCTACTGCTCATTGCACAGGCCACACAGATTCCAAGTGCAAACTGCCATGGGACAGAACCAGGAGAGCAAAACAGCCTCATCTCACAGTCTGGGACTCACTCTTTAGCTAGTCTGCACGTCTTGAACATGTTCTTCATGTGGAAAAGCTGGATTCGCAGCAGCTGTAGAGGAAGGGGGACAAAGAATCAGTAAACAGCACAGTCCTTGGCCAAGCAGGTCTGTCCCATTCCCTGTGCCAGTGAAATGACTGCTGCTCCTCAGCTGCTGCTCCCTTGTTCCCGAAGTGTTTACACCACAAAGGGCAAGGTAAGCACAACTATTGTCATGTGGTTCAGGAAATAAACTGAAGCCCAGCTGGATACCAGCCAGAAAATCATTTTGAAATTCCTACATTACTGAAGAAGGAAGAAGAGGTGATTGGAAAGACACAGTGACGAGTTTTTAAGCCTCAAAAACTGAAGTATCTGCTTCTCACCAGCTTCCCTGGAATATGGTTCACAGTTGGCAGTCACCCACCTCACCCAAACCCCACTCAGGAAGGCATGGAAAGGGTCTCACCCACACTTGGTTGAGAGCCTTCACTTTCCGGTACAGGGCAGGATTGATATCCTGCACGTTGAAGAGAGGATCACTCCAGATCTTGCTCAGCAGGTCTTTGGAGAAGTTGCTCACACAGTACTTGCTGAAGTCCCACTTGCACAGGATGCGGCTGGGGATGATGGTCTGGGCGTTCTCGTGGCAGCACTGGCAGAAATACTTCCCCAGGTACTCGCAGTACCGCAGCCGCTTGATGTAATCTGGCCAAACCCAGACACACAGGGAGGTCAGCCCAGGCACAGGTTCTACCCAGCCACAGGCTGGACCCTCAGCATTGCTCAGCATTTCCAACAAGCATTTCCAACATGCAAGGCACTCTGCCTTGCTGGTATCTCCTGCACCCCTGAGTGCTCAGCACTTGGTTCTGCAAGCACCCCTCTCACTGCAAAAGGACCACAGTCCAGCCTCATGGAGCCACATAAACCTACACGTTTAGGGAAGAGCTCTGCAGCTGTATCCATGACAGAACCTGCTGGGAGCTTGAGGACCCCAACAGAGGACTTTGCCATACAAGAGTCAATATCTGAAATGTCCTCCAAAGGACAGGCTGGCTGCACTTTGTCTCCACCAGCCCTGTGACCTTCTGGAGGTGGAGGCTCCCCTGTGGATGGTGCACATCAAAGTGCAGGCAGAGCTGGCAAAGGCAGTGTACCACTGCCCCAGTGACCTTGTGCTGAGCTCCACCACCATTTCCCCACTCAGCATCTTCCCCCTTGTTCACAGGTTTTTCCCCACTCTCCAGCTATGGGTCAGGCTCCCAGCACTCACCAGGATCAGTCCGGATGCCACAGCCTGCACACCGGTAATTCTGCTTGGCCACAGCTACCTTCCTCCTGCCCAGAGACAGAAGATAACATGCATGAGCCCAGACCTGGTGGCACCTGGCACCAGAAGATGGGTACTGCCACAGGACTGGGACATTTGTGTGGACAACAGATCCAAGGGGAAAAGCCCTATTGTGTCCTGGTCCACACCAAAGGCACTGACTGCAGGCACTGGATCCATCTCACCATCCCATGGTGGTGACCACTACGGATTTACCAGGCTCAAAGCAGGGGATTCCCATGAATGGGAAGGAGAGGATAAGCAAGGTTGGTGTTGATGGAAAAAGGCTGGAAAGGGCAGGTCCCCTGGGAGCCGTGTGGGTCCTTACGTTGGGGCTGGGTGAACGTTGAAGATGATCTGTGGTCGCGGCGGGGCCCACTCCAGGTTTCCACGCACCCGAATCCTCAGTTTGTAGATGTCAGCATGTTCTCCATCATCGGGAGAGATGGGCAGAGAGTCAGGGATGGGCAGGAGCTGGGAGAGGCAGGAAAGAGGGTCAGATCCCGGTCTGGTATCACAAGAGCAGCACACCAGAAGCCTGCAACTGCAGCACTTTGGAAAACTGCCAGGCACTGAACTGCTGCTCCAGCTGAAAAGGGGCTGGAGAAGGGCTGTCCCCAGGGATCTGGGCACTCTGATGTAGGAGGCTGCTGTGGCAGACCTGTGCTCGGCTGCACCCATCTCCAGAACCCAGACAAATCCCCTCTTCCAGTTCCAGAAAGGGATCACTGGGACAAGCAAAGCCCCTCAGCAGTGGGGTGAAGCCAGGGGTTCAGGGAAGATCAAATGCAATTGGTGACAGGGACTCACAGCCTTACCTTCTGTGGGGCATCATGCTCAGGGACCAGCCACTCCAATTCAGAGGCAGCTGGGAGCTGCATGCCCTCAAACTGCTTCAGCAAGCCCATGGCCACGGCCTCTGCTGAGTTGGAATTGAGGAAGGAGTGGGATCTAGACAGCAAAGGGAGTGGTTAGTACTGGATCTCACAGCTGTGCCCTCTTCCCAACCCCCAGTGCCAGTCCCAGTTCAAGCTGTATAGATGCTCCCTTCATCTCTGGTAACCTTATTTATGCACTGCTAAACAGGCTTAAAATTTATATATATGATTGATTTGTGTCATGGCAGCTGTCCCCAGTTCCCCCTTTGGGTCATAACCCAGCAGCGAGGGTTGGAGAGAAGGTGGCAGCACCATGTAGTCTAACAGCCTGTGCCAGCTGAGAGGGGGAGGCAGGGGAGGCCCAGCGCCCGCAGCAAGCCAGAAGCCAGTCCAGATGCTCCAGGTTATCACCCAACTCATACCTACCAGGAGGTATGGGCATCTCTCCTGACAACAGTCCATATCATATCATCTCACGTGAATATCCTGATGATCCCAGGTACTGCTTTCCAAATTTAAGACTAGGAGCCAGTGCCCAACTGCTAAGTAAAGGGAGGAAGGGAGGCAGGAGGGAAGAAGGGATGTCTACTCCAATGCAAGGCAAAAACAGATGCAAGAGGAAAAGCAAAGTTAGGCAGGAAGGAGAATTTGGTACCAAGGTGTGTCACCATGAGTTGAAGACGTACATTGAGTCCGATGAGAGAAAGGACTTCCTAGAGTCTGGGTTCCTCTTGATGTCTGCATCTGCATCACAAATAAACAAGGTGGAACAGATAGGGCAGGGCAGGGGAATACACTCACTTCAAACCAAAGCTTCAAGGTAAAACTCATCAAGCTGTTCAAAAGCACGTGAACTACAGCATCAACTTCTACCAGTAGCACTGAGCAGCAAGGAGGGGTGCAGTCTAATCAGTCGGCTGTCAGAGTTACAAGGGAAAGGTATGGTGGGATGCTGTGAAAACAACCAGCCTGGGGCTTGGGGGAGACAAGTGGCTGCTGGTACAGGTCACACACCAAGTCCTAGCAGTGACATGGCCTGAAACAGAGCACACACAGGAGCTCAGAGGGCAGGACTGCAGGGTTAGCAAGAAGGGTTAGTAGCTCTCTACACACAGTATAGATGCTGGAAGGATTAGCAGTGGGATGCAGAGCCCTTTTCTCTACTTGACTGCAAACTGTAAGATCAGACAACGGCTGTGCCACAGCTTGTCAATGACTGCACAGTGGGGGCTGGCAGCCTGTGCCCAGCACTCCACAGACACACCGGCACCTCTGCAGAGAGCAGGCCAGCAGCCATGGGGCCAGACCTCTGCAGAGGCCACAGAACCATCTCCTGAGAAGGGAGGGGTCCAAGAAGAGGTGCAAGACACTGTGGTCCTGCTCCCTCCATGCCTCCATCATCTGCCAAACAGCCCTGGGTTGCCCTGCAGCCTCAGATACTCAGCAGTACCTTCACCACTCATCTTTCTTTCACTCCAGCAGTTGTGAAAGATAGGGGATTCATCTCAAGAGTGGAAGAACCCTGGGACAGGAGACTTCCAGCAGCACTATACAGAGAGAAGGCAGCAGAACCCCTGTTTCATTGCAGACAGACTTCTAGGAAAAGGAAGAGGGCATGCAAGGGAAAGTACTGCAGATCAGGACAGAAGAGAGGCCAATGCCACACAACCTTCTGCCCAGCAAGTCTCCTGTTTTGTACCTCTAGGGAGCTCTAGGAATGGTCTGCAGTGACCACACCACCCCCAAACACAATTCTGCAGCTTTCCCCGTCCCAGTGCCTGGCATGGGGAGACACAGCTCAGAGTCCCTTCTCCTCTAGTCCAAACAGGTCGACTAACACAAACCTGCAGAGAACCCACACAGATCCAGGCAGGCACCAACCACATACTGAGGCCAAGGGAATCACATCCCAGCAGAGCAAAGGGTGCTGGCCCACCCTGAGCAGAGCAGGACTGGCCTGGCAACAAGTGGAGCAAGTCCTGGAAATTTACAGACTCACACTTCTGGAATTCAGCATGGATGCTTGACCGTCATTGTTTGACATCCATTGCTAGAATAGGCACAGGGAAGTATCCTATTGCTAAGGAATCCGTGTATCTCCATCATGCAAACAGACTTCTAGCACAGAAAACAGGGAATTCAGGCAAACAGCCTCCTGACCATGTAGAGCACCAGCCAGACATACCTGCCACGCTATGGTGCCTTTAGCTCTGTGCAAGAAGGTGCCATGTGATCCTAAACTATGACAAACATGAGCCAGCAGTGTGGGCCAGGTGTTATGGGGAGGCAGAGCCGGCACACTCAGGTACTGACATGGCCTCAGGGATGATAGGGAGCCAAATCTGACCCTAGGCTCCTGCAGGAGCTAGCACTGGGATCCTGCCACCACTCGCTTCCCAACATTAACTGCAGACACCCTCCAAAAGCCTTCTTAGCTGCCCAAAACATCTCTGCTGCCAATGCTATCACCAGGTGGGATAGCCCTCAGGAGGCTTGTGAACACTCCCTAAACCCAAAGACATCACCCCAGCTCCCAAATGCCAGCATCAGGCCAGCATGAGCCCCACTATACTAAAGGCCTGGTCTATGAATACAGCAAGGCTGACAGGGAAGCTCTGATCACCAGCATCTGCATCAGAAGCACCGTGCTGGTGCCAAACACCTGACAGGAGAGATCAGCAACAGCCCAGCAGGCTGTTCCCCTGCTAAAGCAAACAGGGAGCACATGAAGGGTATTTAATGTGGCCGGCCGACCAGAAGGATAACCTAGTAGTACTGTAAACAATAAAAACATTAAGCTAGACCTGGCTGTATGTGAGCCCAGTGCCCAGCACCTCCAGCATGAACAAACTGCCTGCACCCTTGTCTGATCTCACTACTTCTCCCTCCAGGATTTCTTTCTGGAAGGATTCCACTCTAAGTCAAGTCTGAGCAGAATGGGAAGGGCTGGCAGTGGTTCAGATCAGAGCTATGGCACACCAGCTCTGCCAAATCAAGCAAGATATGCTCCCCAAGGCACCTGGGATGGAGACCTGGTCCCACACTGAAGAGGACTCTGCTCTCATCCAGTCCAGGCTCAGACTTCAGCACCTACAGAGCCACAAAGCTGTGCCACCACCCTGCCAAGGCCTACCCCAGACAAAACAAGTCTTCACCACCACAAACACCTTTGGTACATCCAAAATACCACATGGCAAAACGCTCTGGGGGATGGAGCCCCCAACACTGATCCTCTGCCTCCTCTCTGCTCAATCCCGCCATATCATCCTGCCACAGCTCTTCTTGCTGACGTCTGGATGATACTGGAACTAATACACAGTTCCAAAACCAGACAGATTTCTAAGAAGTGTGCACACACACACAGACCTTGCACATACACACACAGACGTGCTGCAGGGAGCACTGCAGGGTACCTGAGAACAAGGAAGCCATTGACACTGAGAGGCCGTTCTTGGACATTTGAATCAGGTTAGATCCATCGTTACCATCTGTATAACACGGTGATGACAAAACAATTGACTTCAGTGCTTCGGCCAGGCCAAAGAGAAAGGGCATAATACAAGAGCAGCACTCAGAAGGTGAGCCCAGAATTGAATTCACACACCCCTCCGTGGGCTTGAAAACCTTGCCCAAAACCTCACCCTCATGGTCTGTAAGCAGGGGCTTACTGTTAATAGTCAAGAGACAAGAAGTTTAAAGCTGGAGACTGGAGTGCTTATCTTCTTTTTAAAGTCAGAGGGATGGAGGTACTGCCAAGAAGTAAGTCATCCAACTCAGAGGATGAATATGGCTCTGAAGGAAAGGGATACCCAGGGACTCAGACAGGTGTTCTGTGCATGATAAGCTCAGCCACCCAAGCTGTCAGGAGCAGATACTACAGGTCAGGATGCGACCAGCACCCACCACCCAAGAGTTAAGTGGTCAGAGCTATGGCTCCTCTTGTGTGGGGAGGAGAAGAGCAGGCTGGCAGCTCTCCCACTCCTCTCTAGCTGTAACAACTGCTATGTGGACCAGACAATGAAAAGGAAACCACCTACCAGACAGGCAAGAAATGCTACAGGGTTATAGAGGGTTTCAAAGGGAAGTGTTGCCACCACATGAGGGAAACTGGTTACTCTGCTTATACTCAGAATTCAGCCATCTGTTTGGGAAAAGCCATTCCGAAGGCCAGTGGGACATGCTCTTCTTCAGTGGGACTGACCTCAATAAAACCACACCAAGGAGAAATCTGTCTCTATTCAAGAAGCCAAAACAGCCATTCCTTCCTACCTCGGATCTCGTACTCTTCCACATCCTCTGCAGAGCCAGAGTCAGAGAGCCGCATGGAGCCATGGGAGCTGAACTGGGACCCACTGTCTGTTGCCACAAGACCTGGAAGACATGCATCACAGCCAGGTCATCAATGGAAGTGGCCTGGAGGCTCACTGACAGCTATGTTAGAAGGAGATAGCCAGGTACCGCCAAGGAAGGGAAGGATAGAGCTAAGCTTGGAAAACACTATGGGTTCAAAATGAAATTACATTCCATAACTCAGTGCTAGCAGCACACAAGTGTTATCAATGTACAGTATGGGTCCCATATGGTCTTCAATAACAACAGTTTCACAAATCTCTGCACCACTTTGGCAGCAGCATGACTGTTCCTCAGGAATGGGCAGGAAGACAGGATGCTATAGGATAGGAAACAGACAGAAAACCAGTGTACCACTAGCTGGTAAGCCCAAAACACATCACCCACTGTCTGAGCCCAACTCCTGGCAGGCAGGGAACCGACTGGTGCGGATCTGCTGGCGCCGAATGCGAATCTTTTGTTTAAGCTCCTGGATCTCCTTGTCACTGTCTTCCTCCTCCTCCTCCTCCAGCTGACGGCTCATCATGTTGCACTTCATCAGCTCAATGGCAGCAATCAGGGACTCTGAGATGCTGAAGTGGGCATTCTCCTGCAAGGCAAGAACAAAAGCATTCAAGGAAGCAAACTAGGAAGACTTGGTAAAATCTTCCCCACCTATGACAGGAAAGAGTTTATTACTCATGGATGGTGGTAAAAAGATCTTAATCCCTGCCAATCCCACAAAATACGACTTCTGTGAGGACCTAGAAAATAAAGCCTTCTTGGGCACCGTAATACTCACAAAACACAAAAGGCATCCTGCAAAGAGGATGTGCAACACATCCACTCCGGCCCTGAGGAGCCCTAATATGTTGCAAAGATGTGTATATGCTGAACAGGCAGATCCTGGCTACCAGACACCACCAAGGAGCTCAGCCTTGAAGTTCTGTGCACAGGTCTACAGCAGGAAATACCATGGCATTATCTTCCCCACAGAGTGAAGTATCCCTGAATCTGCAGAATGATATGTTCTCCAATGCACCCAGGCTGCTCCTTCACCTTCTCCAGGTCTGCACAGCTGCCAAAGTCCTGCTCAGAGAGGTAGCTGATGAGGGACTGCCCTTCTGAGGGTCTCCTGAACATCCCTTCCCCCGAGCTCAGATACTGTCCAGAGTCTAGGAAAGCAAGAGACAAAGGTATGAGTGAAGAACCCACTGCCATCTCCATGCTACCAATCCCAGCCAGCATCCCACAAGCAGGTACCAGCAGCTGAGGTCACCAGAGCGGATGGGGGAACCTGAGCAGGAGCGAGTGTCCCCACTGAGGCTGGCTGTACTCACCATACTCCATGTAGAGAGAGCTGGGTGTGCTCAGTTCACTGCTCTGGGTGGAAGCAGAGACCGGCCCTCTCCCTCCACCTGGATCGCCATGGGACTCTGGAAGGGAAGATGACACCAGGCACACCTCAGTATCCCAGAGGCACCCAGCCATTGCACAGGGTGAAATGAATGGGGCTTGGCATCACACACGCAGGCACAAATGGATTAGAAACAAAGAGGGACATCTTCCTGCTCCATGCCAGCTGAGGGCAAGCCCAGGAGGGGACAAAACTAGAAGGGCATTTAAAGCAGGAGAGAAGGGGAAAGAAGGAAAGAAGCTCTTGAGAGCCACGGAGCAGTTGAGTCCTGAGCCTTCCTCTCTTTACCTCCGAGTAGAGCCAGGAGACACAACAGGCTCCAGCAAGCACCTCTTGCCAGCCCCTTCTTCCTGCTGCAACATCTCTGAGGGAAGAGTTTACCCCCAGAAGATGGAGTCAGGAGAGGAGATGAGGGGAAAGCTCATCTAGTAGTTGGTGGATCTCTGGGGCTCCCAGCCCTGCAAAACAGCCTGGACACCAGTGTAAGGGGGCATTTGAAGGACATGCTCTTGCTCCCAAAGAAGCCAGGGTTCCCTGCACACAACCCTGGAGCCTGGATGCAATGCTCAAGGTGACCTACACAGGCTGTGGGCAGGGTGCTGCCCCACGCACACACTGTGGTGCAACTCCCAGCCAGGCTGAGCCGGCAGAGACTGCCAGGAGCTGGCCTGACCGGACACCAAGAACAGACGGTGCCCTGTGGAGAGCCATGGCCCCAGGGAGCACCTGGACAGAGTGGCTGGGTGACAGAGGACTGCTGAAGGAGACTGAACACACCCTGACTAGAGTGGGACAGGAACATATGACTCCAGGTACAGGGCAGGTGCCAGAGGACATCCTGAGCACAGCAGAGGGGCAATCCTGTCCTCTCAGCCTCCTACTCGTTTTTGTTCCCAGCTTTGTGCTGTAATTCTGATGTGGATGAAGGCTCCTGATCCCACCAACACCAGCCTCTCCCTACCAAGACCATGAAGCAGCAGTCATGAGGATGGGGCTTGGGACCAACTGTACCCCATATGCTGGAAGACAAAGGAGACTTGCCAGGGTGGGAGGCTCTCACATCTATTCGCTGCAGCCCCCTCAAAACAGAAACCACCTCATGGGATGGATGCCTGGGGAATGGCACATATGACACAGCCAGCTGCTGAAGGGTAAAGCGAAACAGTGCTCAGCATCCTCTGCTGGAACAGGACACAAGGCTGGACACATCTGAATGCCCACCACCCCCAGGGAAGAGCCTTCCCAGCAACAGAACCCTCAGCGTCCAGAAGGGAACTCAACAAACCCAGTGCCACTGTTCAACGGATGCAAAATCAAATAGCACCGTTTTTTTGAGCTGCTGACTCTTTCTGCATGTGGGGTAAAGGGATGTCAGCACCCAGCATCTCTGCTTAGGGGAAACCTGCTCTGAGTCCAGAAGAGCATCTACCAGTCCCAGCTGTGGGTGCATACACAGCTGGAACTCAGCCAACATCAAATGTCCCTATGTCACAGATGGGCTAAATCAAAGGAAAAATAAGATGTTCAAGCCCATGTCTGCTTAGCTGCCAGTCCTTATTTGTTAGGTAAGATGAAACCTCTCCTGGCTCCCAAGGTGGAGGGAAGGGCAGGGGATGCAGCTCAGGGACTCAGTGACCAGCACTCCCTAATGCCATGCAGGGGAACTGGGCATACTTCTGGGTCTGGTCCACTGCTCCCAAAAACCAAGCTGGGATCTTCGGTCAAGTCACATGCATAAACCTGACCACACTTCAAAGCATCAGGTGGGACACAGCAAAGAAAGAAGTTTTTTTGTTTTCTAGATGGACACTAATGATTTGATGGCAATCCTGAACTTGATGCAATGATCACTAATGAAGGGCCGTTATACTGGCTCCCAAACCTGCCACTGGATCTTCTATTATAATGGTGATATCTCTGAGGCCTCCTGGGCAGACAGAGGAGGAGAAGGGCAGCATTAAGGGAGAGAAAACAGAGACAGACTGGTTACTACTCAGCAAGGACCTCCATTTCTCCCATGAAGGCAGCACCAGTGGGACAGACTCCCTCAAACTGTTTGTCCCCTCACATCCCACTCTCCCCATACCCATGCATTCACTCACTCAAGAGTACAGGAGGACCCAGCAGTGTGATGACATTCTACCAGTAGGATAAGCCCAGGCCCCAGGCCAGTGCCTTGCCATGGCCCCATGCCCCAACCCAGCAAGGCTAGTGGGGAAGCAGGACAGCTAATGCCATAGCATTGCTGCCATTTTCTAAGATTTTTTTGTAAAAGCTGCCAATACCAGTAATAGTCCAGCCCAGGGCATTCTGGGAAGCAAGACATCAGCCCATCATTCCATGTGGAGCAGGAAAGCTAAGGAAAAAGAGCATATTTCCCAACCACTTCCCCACTGCTCCTCTCCCTGATCTGATCTATGGAGTCAAAGGGGTAGCCAGCATCAACCTCCTGGTACCAGTGACTTCCACATCCAAAAGCCAACCCAGAAAAGCTGTCTCCTTACCATGCAACTTCCCTGAAGTCACGTTGGTGTCAGAATGTGAGCGCACGTGGCTCTTCTTGAGGATACTCTGTGGACCTGATGACTGTCCCTCCGAGAAGCTGGACCGTCGAAACAGGCTCAAGCCCCTGCTGCTCCCTCCGCTTGCCCCCTGCTCCCCCAGGGATGATACTGTGTCCAGCTTCTGGGAGCTGCTGGAGGAGAAGAGTTTGGAGCTACTGCTCTTGGTGCTGTTGGTGCTGGTGCTGCTGCATGCCCGGCCCCGCCGTCCCAAGTTCCCAATGGCCAGGTACTCTGGCCCATCATTAACATCACTCTGTGGATCATCCTGACTCCCTGTCCAAGTATCCTCGCTCTGGCTGGTGGTGCTGGAGCTCATCTCGCTGGCTGGAGAGAAGGGGTCTTTAGGAGAGGGGGTCTGGAAGCTGGTGACAGAGCCAGGCTGGTCCAGAGTGGACTTGCCCTCGCTGAAGGAGGAGGACCGAACAGACAGGCTGCGCTCCTGAGACTGGCTGGAGTTGGAGCTGACAAAGGAGCTCGCTGGTCTCCTGTCTGGACAGAGGCAGGAGAATGATGTCACATACTCTGGTACAAGCAGACCATCCTAGGGTAATAAGCTCGTGGCTTCGCACCAGCATGCCCACCCACCACAGGCAAAGGCCAGGGATCTCCCTCCCATCTCAGGCAGAGATCTCTTCACACACATCCACCACTGTGAAGAGCTGATAAAAAGGTGAAGTCTTTTCTGAGTCTACCCTGAGCTCCCCAGCCCACCCTTAATACCAGAGAGGCCAGAGGAGGCTGGATGGTGGAGGCTGGAGGAGGACCCAAAGCAGCGCTGCTGGGTGCAGCCGGCAGCGGGGACGAATGGGGATGCATGGAGGGCTGTCAGGCTCTGACTCTTGGTCACTGGAGATGGATTGTCACTCCTCCTGGTAAGCTGAAGAGAGGTGGCCTCATTAATAAATCAGCATCTGTGGGGCTACATGTCAAGGAAGCAGCAACAGAAAGGGATCAACCTGCAAGTGCTTGGTCACCATCCAGCAAAGGATGCAGCAGCCCTGGGGCACAGGAGGATGGGGAGGGAAAAACACAGCAGCACAAAAGGGAAGTGGCTTTTTGTTCAGCTACAGGAGAGGCTCCTGTTGGGAAATTACCAGGTTCTCAGTGAAATGGCAGCCCAGTGCTCCAGGCAGATGGCTCTCGTGTCCTTCAGCTTTGTGGTCACACATCTCTCTTGCCTCAGCAGAAGGGTCTGACATGCACAGGGATGGCAGTGATGTGCCGGCCAGCTGAAAGAACACAGCCCCCATTTACCAAAGCCTCACTAATTGCTCTCCTCCAGGGAACTTCGTGCAAAGCAGCCACTCTCCTTTGGAGAGGGGGTAGCTGGTACAGGGGTGTACAGAGGGCCACTGGTATAATCAACAGGAGTGGGCACCCAGTTGCCCTGCGGTGTTACCTGTCCCCTCAGAGGGTGGCTGTCCCTCATGATCAGGCAGCTCTGTGTGCTGGCCCCAAAGCCTGGGACTGTTGGAGATGGCTTTAGAGGTGTCTCTTACAAGGAACTGGTCTCCAGGTCCTCTACTCAAACCCTTGATGCAAGCCTGAACCAAGGTTCCCCACTATAGGCCCCACAGAACAATTCCCCCCACCCCAACCCCTGCCAGGTCACACAAGCAGCACAAAGACCAGTTCCCTGCTCTCCTCCCATCTCGGAGCAACTTTTGCTACTTCCAAGTCCAGCCTCTTGTCCAAGGGCTCTGTGTGCCCTGAATGAGACCTTGCAGGGAGCATCCAGTCGGCATCTGGGGAGAGCCAGATGTAAAATCTGGGACCTCAACTCACCATGGAGGTGTCGATCTGAGCCAGAAGCCTGGGGTTGTTCTGCTCAACAGCTTCCAGGCACTGCAGCATGGCCGTGACGTGGGCGTCACTGAGCAGGAAGGCAGTGTCTGGGGCGAAAAAAACGCTGCTCGGAGGATTCCCTCTCCCACATGTGCTCTGACACACTCACAAGCAAACCAGCTTTTCCATAGTCCCCCCTCACTCCCACACAGCTCGGAAACATGAACAACTAGGTATTTTCCTAATGAAAAGGAAAAGGCCTGTTGCTCTTTACCTGCATAGAACTTCCTGATGTACTGCCGGTTGCCCAGGAGTGGTCTCAGCTGCACCGACAGGCAGTGGCACTGCAGGCTGTGCTGCAGCCACAGCTGCGCAATAGCCTGGTCCCCTGGGCCCTCTGGGTCACGCTGGCCACTCTCCTGCAGGCTGATGAACTGGAAAGGGACATCAGGCACGGGTTAAGGCATGACAAGGTAAGCAGGTGAGCAGGGCTTGTTCCACTGCATGGTTCTCTTGATAACAGTGCCAGTCACTGTCAGTGGGAAGGACATGTCCCAGCAGCTCCGCAGCCACCAGGGAGGCAAAAGCACCACGCAGGAACAACGCTTCAAAGGTCAGCCAGTGACCAAAGTCCTCTGACAGCCACTAGCACAATTTTTTCTGCATGTTCACCCACCCATGTGTTTTGCTCCTGACCTGGAGGGACCCCACACTCCCAAATCCAACCTGACCCCAGTGGTGATGGTCATGTTCCTGCTGACACATTAACTCAGCAGCCTGAGCTGCTGCAGCTTGAAGAGCTGGACTGGAGTCTCATCCCATGTCCCTTCAGCAGCAGGCTGAACACAGGGACTACCAGTGATCAGCCCTTTGTGCCCACCCATGGTAGGGATCATGGATGTCAACAAGGAGCAGCCAAAGATTAGAAGCATTACACATGCCAGTGGTTGGCACAAGTCAGGAATGGGAGGTTAAAAGCGTGGTGAAGCCACAACCCAGAAACGGGACAGCCCAGACCTTTAGACGTTTGCATAGATGCATGAATCACTCCTGCTTACACACAAGCACTGCTTATGCCAGTTCCCTTGGTGATGCCTGCTGCACCCGGCCCAGCTGAGCTGGAGACTGGCCTGGGGGAAATAAGCAGCCAATTGTCTCAGCCCAAGCCACACTGAGGTCCCAGGACACAGCTTGTACCCAAACACACAGCTGTTTCAGCCTCCACAAGCCATGGAGCCACTTTACCCACAACAGCCAAGGCACAACCATCCCACTGGTGATGCTCACAGTGCAGCTGCCCCCTCCCCTCCCGCTGGGCACACCAGGCCACCCACCAGAACCCACCTTCTCCAGGTGATGAGCAGAGCTGGGACTCAGCCAGCGAATGTCCTTCACAAACTGCCAGTAATCCTTCTGTCTGCAGCACACCTGCCCAGGACAGGCACAGTTAGGTACCACATCCCCAATCCCAGTTAAACGACAACATTCCCCATTAGCCTTTTGCTGCCATGAGAGAATATGCCACTTGCCTCAGCATTATTCAGACAATGAGGTTTTTATCTTCTTAGTTATTCTTCCCGTTAGAGAGGAACTGCAGCAGAGTTGTAAACACATCAGGTGTAAACACAGACCCAAAAAGTCTTTCTTCAACAAAAAGCTGATTATTTTTACTTCCATCTCTATTTCCTCTTTCACAAGTGACAGAGGAATGGCTTCTGTTTTGTGGTTTATTTGGTTGGGCAACGAGGGGAGAGTAGTTTGTTTTTTTTAAGACTAGAAAACTAAACCAGCAATTTTAGTCCTCTAGACTGAATAGGGTTTTCTGGACAAATAAACTCACTCAAAAGTTTAAAAACATATTACTCCAGTTCTTTTATCAAGTACATATGGATTTTTTCACCTTTTTCTTTTATTCCCCGTTCTAAGCAAAAGAGTTGCCAAGAAAATAACGAGTGAAAGGAAATGTTTTGCTGCAGTAACTGTGAGAAAACTGCTGTTAGGAAGCCGTACTTTTACAGGCCTCCCTTTGCAGCTCTAAAAGCTTGATTGGTGTCACATGTGCTGAAGTAGGGGAGACATTCTTGAGTGGAAGAGCTGTCTTTGCCTATAGTAAAAGCATTGAGGAAGGTAACACACCATTCCACTTTGCCGGTCTGGCATGAACTGTTACCAATAGACAGACACGTGTAAATCATTTAAACCTCACTTCCTGAAGCGTATTAATATCTTAAGTCTGTCAGAAGAGAGCACTGCACTCCTCACATGGAAAAGGTAGCTTCTCTCTCTGCTGATCTCCCAAAGATCCCTAGTCACATCACTGGGGACTGCAAGGAACAGAGCAGCACCATAACGAGTGCTGGCTGCAAACTTAATAAATCCAGTGAGCAAAGCTCTCTGGTGGGACAACCTGCCAGCCTGGCTCTTCCTGGAGGTTTGTCAGCTTGGGGGCAGCACTGCATAGGTGGGGTTTTCCTGATCCTGGACCCTGCTGGGCCATGCAAGCTGCCTGGGGCTCCTCTGCACAACTCTCTTCTCTCTGGGTAGCAGAGCCACCGACGGGAAGGCTGTGCCCGGGCATGACCTGCAGCCTTGCTTCAGCTTTCCCCTGTAAATTAATTGTGCTGGTAATTGAAGGATGAAGGGGAGATCTTCAAGGCTCTGCACATAAGTGGGAAAGAGAAATTCTTCCAGGCAGCCATGCAAGGGGAAAAGGCTGGATGAGCAACTGCAGGCACAACAAGAGCCTGGAAAGAATGATCCCATTCACGCAGAGCAAGGGTTTGGCTGCCAGCTCCTGTTATTAACACAGCTAACCAGAAACAGTAAAGATGCAAAGTTGCTCTTGCCAGGCCTCACTGGGGACTTGTCCAAGTGCAGATGATACGGGGCTGACTCATTGCAAATGCAATTTAATTGTTTGGCTGCAGCAGCAAGAAAGGAGAGAAGGGCTGGCCTCAGCACGGGGGGCACAAGTACTTAGAAAAACCATAGTGAAGGTATATGAGATAGAAAGAACGTGCATCCAGGTCTCTCTGACAATCACAGCACTTGCCATGCAAGCTCAGTCCTTGCTTGGATCATGTCCCACACTGCTACAAGCACGGTACCCACTCCGTGCTGTGAGTACAGAAATGAGCTGCTAGTGAAGTGAGCAGCAGAAGTGAGCAGCATGTGTTGTCACACGCTTGTGATGGGCACCAAACTGCTACAGACAGACAGACAGACAGCCATGCTGTCAGGACTGAGCTCTATCTACCTTGTCATGGATGAGACCATGGTAGAGGATGCTGTGCATGTCTCTGCAGAGCCGCTCCAAGCCGCCATACTTGGACCAGACGTTTGGGTTGCTGATGGACACCAAACCTTCCACTGTGGTCTTCAGGTTGCCGAGCAGCTTCCAATGCTCCTTCCTGAAGAGGAACACAGCAAGACACATCAGAGACACAGCAAGAGGTTCTCCACAACAGGAACATGGTTTTGCACTCTCCCCAAGAAGGCTCTGGTCAGGTTGAAAGCTTTGGTAGATCAGAAGCCAGCAAAGATGAGCTAAAGGACTTGACTTTACTCCCTGTGGTCTCCCACGCACAGTTTGTGGACACCGGGCCTTACCGTAATGATTCTTCTGATGACTGATAGCCACCACCAATGTGGTCTCAGGAGACAGACAGATCAAAGACTGAGCAAAGACTGAATTTGGCTCCTGCAATATACCACTTGCTTAGTATGGGCTAACAGAACTGGAGGACACATTTCCAGGCAGCCTATCACTTCCTTCACCCACATGCTCTCTGTATCAGAGACTGCTGAGAGCAGCAGCCCCTCAGGAGAACTGCAGCTCTGAGGAAGAGCATGATGTTCACCACATCTAGCAGACACTGACCCCTCCGCACCTGTGTTTACAGAGTGGCACTCCCTGAGCAGCACACATTGCGTTGAGCACTCCAGGCCCATCAGGATGCACAGGTGCTCCACTCCCAGGGAGGTGTCACTTCATCTCCATCTCCACCTGTACAGCTGCTCTGGAAAAAGCATTCACGGCTTTCTGGACAGAGATTTTGCAATCTGCTGGTGTACGCTAAAGCGTGCATAGCATTTCATTAATATCATCCCCCTCAGCTACCCTGCATACAGCAAGAAATCACCATTATCTACCACTAAGCAGGAGCAATGGCGCAGAGAGATAATGCCATTTGCATATGAAAAAGTAGTTTTGGGGAAGAAAGCTTTGGATGACTGCAGTCAACACTCAAGCTGCTTGACAGAATTGTCAGGGCAACAGCAGCTGTTAAAAACATATATTCAAACAGGAGCCACTCTCGCAGAAGCAACAGGAATGTTGCAAGGTATAGTTAGGAGTGTAAAAATCAAAATAGTATGCCTCTGCAGGGTTTGCAACAAAAGCACCGGAGCTGACACCTTAGAATGAAAAGCCAGCCTTTAAACGGGCAAGAAATCAGCCAGTGTTTCTGCTCTTAATCCCTCCCACAGCCAAAACCAAGGTGGATCTCCAAAATAAAAGGGGAAAAAAAAAAGGGGAAATTAAAACAAATAACATTATTTAAAACTGCTCTCATTTTCATCCCTTGGGTATGAAAGTGTGGGCCACGTATTTCTGGTATTTAAAACAAAGTTTTCTCACCAATATCCTCTTTTCGAGACTAGTTTGCTACTGCCAAACTGATTAGCTGAACAAGCAGATCATCAAATATTGGCTCGACTTCAAGCTCCCCATCCACTTCCCTTCCTCATCAAGGAAACCACCACTTTCAGGGCCCACCTAAGTTTAAATCACACAGAAGCCAACCCAACCCACCGACAAAGCCTGTCCCCCTGACAGCACCAGAGCTCTAAACCAGAGCTGCAGTGCATATGGCAACACATGTATGTTTACAATGCACTTAGACTAACAAACCCAGTAAGGGGTTTATCTCAGCAGAGATTGAAGAAAAATGCAGGAGATATAATTTAGGGAGACAAAAGAAAAGATCCAGCTCTTCGGAATTTATGGGCTTTTCCCATCCCTGCCCTGAGGGCTGCAGATGCTCTTTGTCTATGGATGCCCAGAGAGGCACTGCCAGTTCCTGGTCAAAGAGCATCTGCAGCCACTGAGATCAAAATGTCACCGGCTCCTCCCTAAGATATTTTTAACACTCAGAGTTAGGAAATGCAAGTGAAAGCTCAGCCACGATGTTGATATTCCCAATCAGTGAGTCAGGGGAACTCCTTACCATGTTGCTTCATGCTATACAGAGCAGGCAATGCACAGAAGGATGTGAGGGCGGAACACACAGAAATGTGTCTTTCCAAATGAATGGTCTCATTAAAAAGAGTTGTGCATCTCCCAAGATGTAGGAAACTAGCAGCCACCAGACAGGAGTCCCTCCCAGCACAGGGAAACTATGGTTAAGCAATCCTCAAACAAAATAATCTCAAAGTGTTAAAACACTGAACAGAGAAGCAAATACTGAATGAGTGGCACAATGAAAGCACCTTTGCAGAGGTGATGCAGAAGCTACCAAAAGTGAACTAAATCCTTGTAGGACAGTAAGTATCCTATGGGACTTGTTGGCCCAAGGCAGTTCAGAAGCTGGACACACAAGACCCTTCTGATACCCAAACCCCAGCTGTTTCTGGTCTGAAACATGCTGAAAAGCACATGGTGACAGAGGTTGAAGAAATGAAGACCCATCTAGTTGCTGCAGGTAGCAGGGAAACTGAGACAGCACAGCTAACCACTTTTCAGCTTTCACTGGACTCATGAGTTAACCCTGAACTAGTAGCAGGGTTTACTCCCCTCCCACTGACAGAGCCTGGGCTTCGCAAGTCCCAGCTGCCCTGAAGTTCCGCATTTCAGCAGGTGTTCAAAGCATTACTATGAAATCTGTTTGGTTTTTCCTGAATAAGGAGAATTCTCCTTTGCTAGTGCTATAGAAAGCCTGACATGAGGTAAGGCCAATTCATATCACATTATGCAAAACACCCCTATTTACAGTAAGGGCAAAGTGAGCAACATGCCCCAGAGGGTCACAGTACACGAACGGAGTTTCCCCTGTAAGAACCATATATGCTTTTGCTCTCCAGTTCCAGCATAGCCTAGTTCCTCCAGACAGAAGGGCCAAGGGTATTTGCAGGGGCCATGACTGGTGGAGCATTAGTGAGACTTCAGCTGCACCCCTCTCCTCCCTTAAAGATAACCTCTGATCCAGTCTCCAGTTTTAACCTCCAGCTCCATAACCTTGGCGCTGGGTCTCCTTTCTTTACCACCACAAACACCAGCTTCAGGTACAGCAACATCAACCTGCCATCAACAGTCAGGAACAGTCCCAAATATAACTGAACCTTTTGCAATGGACTGATAAAAGACAGAATCCAGCCTTGAAGCAAGAAATGGCTTAATGCCACTGCTGCTGACATCAACAGGGAATGCTGCTGGCTCTCCCCAAGGCCTTCTTAGTGCCTCCATGCCAGCAAGGGTAGGAACTTCTCTTGGTCCAAGACAGCAAAGGTGACTCACAGCAGAGGCAGGGAGCCATGCTGCTGACTCAGGTGGACTTCTTCATTTAAAATAAAAACAAGCCCTAGTTACTTTCCAAAATAGAATCACACAGGTAGCATTCAAAAAAAAAAAAAAAAAAAAGAAGCTCATCTTTCTTGCAAACAACACCTGCTGTGTGTCTTCTGTGCTCTGCAGGAGGCACCAAGCAATGGCTGCTTGAATCCTGACCTCTACCTGGAGGACTCCCTCGATCCTTCTTAGCTTGCTAAAGAGGCCGAGCTGAGGATGCCGAGGTCGTGGAGGGACTTCTGACAAATCTCCAAGGACACTCCTGTGCTGGCTGTCAGCTCCTCCTGCAGAAACCGAAGACGCCACGTAACCCGCTGCTGCGCAGAGCCTGCTCCCGCCTCGTCGTCCCCAGATCTCCCAGACAACCAGCAGCCCCTTCCCTGGGTTCCCCCCTCCTGCTCCTCCAGCAGGCTCAGCGCTGCTGGGAAAAGGGATTAAAAGAAAGCCAGGCTTCATGCAATTCATCTGCAGTCGCAGGGAGTGGCTGATGAGGCAGAGGAAGCCAGAAATGCTCTGCCAGCCCAGCAGGTCAGCCCCGCAGTGCCAGGCAGGGACAGCCAAGCAGGCTGGCTGGAAAAGGGATATGCAGCGTGGCTTGCCCAGCTACTAAAAGCTTCCACTGATACAGAACGGGGGGGCACGACAACAAAAGGCTCTCCCAGCAAACACAGTCTAGAGCTGCTGCTTGCTGGAGCACTCTTGCTCTGCACTGGCAAAGGATGAGGGTAGAAAATACGAATTAAATGTGTTTTTAACATTCTTATGGCAGATAGCTTTACCTGCTCACCCTGGCTAAGCCTCCCACAGCCTGTGGACCTAGGATACTGTCCACTGGGCTTTGATCTGCACAGGACCTGCCTGTGACTGGCAAACAGGCAGCCAGAGGCAGTGACAGACAGCGCAGAGCCCCAAGGCAGCCACCTCCCTGGGACCAGCCACTCACCTCCCTCCATTGCTCCCAGCACAGGTTGCCTTTAGAGACCCTCTCCTCTGGCCCTGCTGTCCCTGGCTGCCTTGCCAGTCCCAGAGCTGAAGGGAGCAGCTCTTTGCCAACCTGTCCAGCTGACCCCTCTGCTCTTCCTGGGATTGCTGTGTCCTCTGCACGGTCTGCCCACCACCCCAAGAACCCTGGCCTGTGCCCAGCAGGACAGCACTGACCTTCCTGCTGTGCCTTCAAGAACATTGACTGCAGCCCCTGCTCCCTGATGCATTTCAGACCTGCTGCTTAGGAGGAAAAACCCAGCACGAGATCCTCATTTTCCTCTCCTGTGCTGGCTGAAGGATGGACTGCAACAAAGCAACTTTTGCTTCTGAGTTTCCCGTGATCCATGGGAAGATGGATCCAGTGACCTCCATCCCATCACTATCAGTCACAGCCACAATCTAGTGTGAAATGGCACCTCACCAGGAATAAAAGCACTAAACCCATCACACAAAGAGCAAGGCAGTGCAAGGCCCACGTGGGATCCTTCCCAGGGCATCAGTGTCAGCCAGGAGAACGAGCAGGCCCCCACATGTGCCAGTACCAGTGGGGACAATGCCCTCCTCATCCCTGGGGGAGCGCTGGGGGTAGCAACACCTCAGCCCTATTAGGCACGACATGGTAGAGTCTGGCAGTGCAGACAAAGGCATGAAAATGCACAAAGATGAGTCTGGAAAGACGAAGCAGTGAATGCAGTCAACTCTTTTTGGAGCCTGATGGGTCTGAGGCATTAGTAAAGAGGGACAAGAGCACCAAAGCACCCCAAACCTGTGCTATAGCTTTAAAAGCACCGGTAGCATTTTTCCAGCTGATATGGCAAGCAGGAATAGAGTGACTGGCTGAGCCCCTCAGATAAGGAATGCTTCTCTTCCATATCAAGTTTCAGCTGCTCCTTCCTCTCCAACCAACACTTCCAATTTCCATCCAACATTCACCCTGTGCTTGGAGAACACCAGGGCAAAACCGAAGCACATGCAAAACCCTGAAGTAAATAGGACTTGTCATCAAAACACCTCCAGGAAACAACCTCTGCTGCTCTTACAAATGCTAACAAGGAAAACCAGGCCTGAAGCACCAGCGAAGACCACACAGGCAAGGTCACTGCAGCGCAGCCATGCTCACCCCCGGCCTCGCCTTCAGAAATAAGGAGAAGCTGGAGGTTTCTCTTCATCACCTGGAGGAGGTGACGCAGGTGACAGCCAGGAGGGTAAGGACACAGGACCCCGAGCAGCGAGCTGCACAGCCACCAGAACAGCAGCAGCACGGTGTGAGGGCAGGGTGGGTTCGCCCTTAAGCTCAAGGCGTGTGCAGCAGAGGCCGGGCAGCTGCTGCCCTGGCCACTGACCGAGGGGCACCACAGCGCGGACCAAGCATCAGGTACCGAGGGCACAGCCCGTGGCCATCGCTGTCCCTCCACCTGCCAGGGCACAGAGCACAGCGCCGGCCCCGCGTGGGTGACAGCACCGTGTGCGCGTCCTCCCACCACGGACGGTGCAAGCGCCAATGCCACCCACCCACCCCAGGGGGCTGCCCCTTCCCAGATGGCCTCCAGACATCCCCGCACCCGTGCCCTGGCTGCGCACGCACACACACACCCACACCCACACACCCACACA
>VWZG01013021.1:0-13258 GCA_013396735.1 Grallaria varia | reverse complement strand
TACCGGCGGACCACAACTCCCGGAGTGCCCCGCGCCTCCCGCCGTACCGGCGGACCACAACTCCCGGCGTGCCCCGCGGTCCCGCCTCAGGGACCGCCCGCCCCGCTGCCGCCCTCAGAGAGCGGCGAAGAAACGGAGATAACACTCAGCGAGCCGCGCTAGGACGTGAGGAGAAAACTGCGATGGTATAGCGGGAAAAAACACCCAAACAATGTGTCCCTGAGGGGCAGCTCGGGCTTTGATCACACCTGCAGAGGGGCACGGGAGGCGGTTCTCACCCACTGTATGGAGGGTGTGGAAAATGCAGCAGAGCTGGGTGTAACTTCCACTGAAATGCAGAGAAAGGAAACTTGCAAGAGGAAAAAGTGATGATGCTGCTGCCTTCAGACTGAGAACAGTCAGTGACAAATAATTACCGGAGATAAAACCCAGATACGCCTGGAGTTGTCTGATGCCGCAGAACCCAAAGCTATGCATTTCACAGAATCAACTAGATTGGAAAAGACCTGTGAGATCATCGAGTCCAACCTAAGATCTGACACCACCGTGTCAACTAGCCCATGGCACTGAGTGCCACATCCAGCCTTCCCTGGAACACCTCCCGGGATGGTGACTCCACCACCTCCCTGGGCAGCCCATTCCGATGCCCAGCCACCCTTTCTGTGAAGAACAATATTTGTACAATGGAAACTCCCTATAACTATTACTTTTAATGGTAAATATGTGCTGTGTATGTGAAAAAGCACCCCTTGACCTGACATTTTCAATGTGGTTTACTTTACTTGTACACTACATCAGCAGCATGTGGGGGAACAGGGTTCTATATTGCTGTTCTTAATAACAACATATTTTTCAGAAGGTACTTACAGGACGCCTCATAGAAAGTAATTGTATACAAGCATGGAGCAACAACGTCAGCTCATCTGTCAGGCAGAAGCATCCTTGCTTAGAGCCTACTAGACTGATTGAAAACATGTGGCATGTTTGGTATCAGGGCATCAGAGTCTGCTGATTCTCACAGTAAAAATATTGGAGAAAATCAAGTCATCAGGACTGCTACAATCATTCCAGGATCACATCTGGTGAAATGGAGCATGCAAATGAAGCTGACAGGTCTAATTTAGCTCCTCAATCAGGAATTACAAGATTCTTCTAGTTCCACTAGTCAGAAATAGTCTGGATGTTGCTCAACAGTGATTTTTTTTAAATTTCTTCAGAAAAAATACCCCCTTTTCCCTACTTACTTAAGTTGTTTTCAACAACTTACAGATGTTGTTTACTTAACTTTTGTCAATGCCCACTTTGATTTAAAGAGCATATAAAAAAGCCATAAAAATAAGCCTGTAATCACACACAGACGTGAGCTTCTGGAACTGCACTGAGGTTAAACTGGAGATTAATTCTCCAGTGTAAAATCTGAGGAGTGCCAATAGAGGTCAACAATTGTAAACATATATTATTCACACACACACACACACACACACACACATATATATATGCTGAACAGTAGCAGATTTTGGAATCTCACAGATTATTGCTGTTTGGGGAAGATTTGAATGATGAAGTCAGTTATTTACTCTTTAATCATAAAGAGCACATCACAGAGAAGGCAGAATTAGAAATTATTGGCAGATGCCAGACAATTTCATGTTAGGAATAAGAAGCTATTTTTATCAGGGTAGTGCCTATGTGCCTAGGGAAGTAGAGACCTCCCTTGGAAGCTGCACTGCAATAGCCCACTGGTTTCTGGGATCAATGCAGGTGTGATATTCCACAGCTCACAACATGCAGCCTGGACTAGAGAGTCCCCTCTGGCCTGAAATGTTTGGGTGCACTTGGCACCCCATCCCTTGGGTGTTGTTTCTGCACGGTAATTTTAACACTTCCTCCCAGGAATTTCAGCATGTTCAGAAGGTAACATCTACTCTGCAATTCCACCACAATGTACCAGAACAATGGGAGTTACAGGGCAGCCGAGTCATGTAGTCTCATTTTGGTGAGGAGACAACTAACTGGCGCCCAGGAAAAGTCTGGAAAAGAAAGGCCCAGGAAAGAAGCAGCCCCAAAACTTATTACAGCCTGCGGGTGCTTTAGACACAGGGTGTTCTTAGAGTGGATACAAACGCAGCATGGCTGTGTCATACTGGACTTTCTACAGTTAAAAGACTGGTTCTTCGTAGCTGTCAGTGCCACGTGGAAGCTCTGTTCATTGGCTGGATGCTGGCACAATCCTGAGAGGCACACAGCAAATCAAGAGCTGATATTTGCATGGTTGCCTTCATGATCCCCACGGTGTTCCAGCCATTTTAAACAACACAGAAGGAAAATATTCTTCAAGATCAGAAATTTTGCTTGGTTTTCTGTTGGGCTGAGCAGCAGACAGCTGGTGTCCAGTTTGGATAATAAATGCAACCCATGGATGTGGTAAATTCTGGATTTTGTCTGATTTCCACTTGTCACGAGGGCAGGCAGCAACTGCCACCTTTGCAGTTCCCATGTTTGTTTATTGGTGTGATGCAGTGTCCAGATGGAGCTACACCCTACAGAATCATGGGAATTTGGTTTAATGCTTTTTAAAAAATACATCTTTTGGCACCTCTATTATTAGTGGTTGTTAGTAATCTGGCAATAGCATCTTTGCTTTAGAAATGTAGCCTGACTATAAGAACCTCAAGTGCTACTTGTCATCAATCATTTGTCATTCAATCCCACTTGTCATCTGGGGGAAAATGGGTAAGTTATCAAATCTGTGTATCCAAGCCTCCATGTCTGAACTTCTGCTTGGAAGAAGTTCAGAACACATGGAATAAAACAGGGTGGAACTGTCAGTCTCCAGCACTGTGGTCACGAGTTTCTCCTGCCTGAATAGAAAATCTCTCACTAGCTGGAAGTGTCCTGTGACAATAACTGAGCTATTCTCTTTTAGACAGTAGGAAGCAGCAAGAGGAACATCCAGAAACGTGTTATTTGCCTTATTTTAAAAGAAATGATATGCATAAAGAGTGTAAAGGGAGAGAGCAAGGCCTTGTCAACAGTCTGTAGTGTAGGACACAGCAGAGGCCCGAGAGCTTCTACTCACTCTCATTCTTGCCTTTCGTGATAACACTCGCAGAAAGATCTGTACAGTATTTCAGTGCAGGTACCTCCCAGCACAGGACAGAGCCATGACAGGGGTTACACACACACAGCAGTTCACGGTGTGTTGGATACTCAGGATATTACACTTGCCACAGAGTGTTTATTTTAGCAAATGCGCATGTGAAATACGTGGGCAGTTAAAGAAATGTGGGAGTGTCCCTGCTGCCAGGAGGTGTGTGCAAGGTCGTGTATGCAAATACTTATTCCTGCCCAAGGGGATGTGCAATGCAGTCCCTGGGGTCTCAGTATGGAGTTCCCCCTCCGGAGGCTGGTGGGCAGACCCTAAAACAAGCTATCCTTTGGTCATGGTGCAGAGCTTACCGAAGGCCAGGGCTAGGCGAGTCACCTTCAGAACGTCAGCCTCTGCACAGCTCCCAGAGAACACTTGTGGAGATGTAGACAGTAATGCACAGGTGACCATTATGAGAGGGGGAAATGGATGTGGCATTTCCTTCCAGTATTTACTGCCTGGCTTCTGAAGGAAGTTTGTCCTCTGCGATCACCTTGTCTGCCCATCGGCTTCTTCCTTTACTGTCTCTGGAACTCACTGACAAGTTCCAATCAAGCATGAGCAAGATGTAGAGATTTCAGAGATAATGACTGTCCCTTAAGTTAAACAGAGTGTCAAATGAAGGAAGTGCTGCTGTATAAAAATAGGTAGACCCCAGCTCTGTTACATGTAATTTGTTTAGCAGCAGCCAGTTCCCCACTAGGGATGTGTGCACTGGTAACCCACCACCAATACCAACAGCTCCAAAGAATGCAAATATAGAGGGAGGAAGGAAAGGCTTCGCTAGATCCCTTGTTTTAAAACCAAAGTTTGTAATCTCCCTTCTGAATGTCTCAATCATTCTCTGACCAAAAGCTGGAGAAAATAACAACTCTGAAAAGAACCCAAAGAGAACAAAATGTCCATAGACACACTGTCCTGGGTTTCAGTACTAATTTTAAGCCTTACATGACATTTTTAAATAGGAACCTGGTTTGAACTCTGCTGTTTGACATTTGGAAACATGATTCTGCTCAAAATCACCCTGTGTTGGTTTTGTTGTTCACAGTACAGGTTATTTCTCTTAAAGGCATTTCACATTCAGCTTCTCAGCTAAACACCCTTCCCTACCCTGCAACACTGAAGGTTTGGGTTGGAGGGGACCTTTAGAGGTCATCTGGTCCAACACCCCCTACCACAATTAGGAACACCTTCAACCTTCAGCTGTCCAACCTTGCCTTGACNAAGTCTGTCCCCATCTTTCTTACGGGCACATGTCAGGTATTGAAAGGCTGCAATGAGGTCTCCCGGGACCTTTCTTTTCTCCAGGCTGAACAACGCCAGCTCTCCCAGCCTTTCTTCGCAGGAGAGGTGCTCCATCTTTCAACCATCTCAGCACTCCACCGGATCTCCATGACTTCATGCCCTGTCCCCCAAGCCCCCGGCACACCGCCCCCCGCCAGCAGCGCTGCTTCCCGGCGCCTCGGGCCGATGTGGCAGGGTGTCCCTCACCCTTCTCAAGGACAGCGCTGTCCCTGGAGAAGCCCCTCCTGGATAGCCCTCCATCCCCAGGCGACACCCACACCCACCATGGCCCCCGGCCCGCTGTACCTGCTCCTCCCGCCCGCCAGAGGGCGCCCTGCGGGAGGGGCGGCCGCGCCCTGAGCTGGGCGGTGCTGTTACGCATGCGCAGGACCGTTGGGGGCTGAGAGTGGTGGTGGCGGTCAGTCCTGGGGGTGGCCATGAGCGCGTTCGGGACTGCGGTGCCGCTCCTGGGCTCTTCGGCCGCGCCGGGGGCGCGGCACAGCGGCGGCGACGACAGCCTGGAGAAGATCGACATGTCGCTGGGTGCGCGGAGCGGGGCTCGGGCCGCCGCTGCGGGGGACGGGGTGGCAGGGCTCGGGCTGAACGAAGGGCCGGGGCCGGGGAGGGAGGAGTGGAACGAACCACCGAGCTGTGCCGGGCACCGGCGCGGGCGAACCAACGAGGGCTGGGAGGGGTAGGACCCTCTCACAGCGAGAGTGCCGGAGGGACGGGGGGCGAGCCCGGCCGTGTCCCCGGGGTCACAGGGGCGCTCTGGGCCCGAGGGTCGCGGTCCCTGTCTGGGGAAGAGCCGTTTGTGCCGCCTGGGTGTCCGAGCAGGCCGCAGACCAGGGCGTTGCGTGCTCTTGGCCGAGCAAGGCCCTCTATCCCCGGACCTTTGGCTGGGTGGCCCTTGGGGAGCGTCCCAGGGCCTCGCCCGGCGCTCATAACTGCAGGGACGGGTGAGGTTTGGTTGTCTCAGCTGGGCTTGCCTTTTTATTATCAGGTTTCGAAGTTGGCAATGGCAAGTCTCCCGTGTAACGTCTTTGCAGTATAATACCCGTCACATCCAGCATGACGTCGCCTCCACCATGTAGTTTCCCGTAGCAATCTACCACGTTCTCCCCTGCCCTGCCATTGCAGAGTGTGTGTGTTAGGAAGTTGCACAGGCGCATTACAGACCTGCAGAGCTGGGTCTCTCCAGCGTATCTGAGAGGCTGACATCCAAACTACAGATATTTTAGTGAGGCGTCTCAGAGGAGTTCTGTTCTGGTCCTTTGCACTGAGCCTTCTTAACAGTTGGGGTCCATTGGGTGCATTTCTGGAGTGCATCTTCCAGTTCAGTTTTATTAAAAAAAAAAAAAAAGAGAAAAATTTGTTTTATACACTCTGAGTCTGCTCTGTGACACTACCAGAGTGTGATAGATTGGTGCTGTCAGGAGACTTTCTTCAAAAGGAAAAATCACGATGTGAACTGGAATTATTAATGGCAGACTTGGCCTTTGTGGACTGCTGTAAAATAAGAGGATTTGTACCATTTTTCCTTCTGTAAATAATCCAGTGGAGCTCTTTGCTTTGGTGATGGAGATGGCTTGTGTAATGACATTTAGAGTTTGAATGTAGAGTAGTATTAGAGCATTCATAGAAAACTATAAATCTGCTTTTATTTATAGCATACAGTCTCTGTTTGCAGGGTTACTGAGGTCAAGAGAGTTATTGATTCTGAGTGGTTTGTTGTACTTTCACATATTCTAATGCTTCCTGCCCAAGTCAACCTTTCAGTCAGTCACTACTACATTCCTGGACCTTGACTAATAGCAGATTGCAAAGGGCTGTTGTAGTGTTATGGGGATGTATTTTTAAGGTGGTGGTGTGAGTGGATGTGTCCCTCAGCTTGCTTGGGTGCATGAGAACAGTGTATGAGTCAAAGCTCTGTGGTCTGGTATAAACAAAGAGAAGATGCAATCCCAAATCTGTCCTGATAGCAAAGAAACTGACACAACCTGAATTTAGGAACTCTTAAGATCGAGATCTCAAAGTTGATTAAAATCTCACGTAATAAAGGGTAAATGTATTTTTGTTATGTTATGCGCAGCTCATCTGAAGCTGAGCTCCCAGTTTGATACTGTTCCCAGATGATTCTGCTGTTCCAACTGTAGGTGTGATCTCTGATCTCAGGCAAGATAGGAGAATGCTTCAGTGTGTCTCCACTAACAAATGCATAAAGTCCCAAATGGCCTTCATTTCCACAAATAAGAGTATAACTGAAACTTAAATCCTTTTCCTAAAAATTTGTAACCCTGTGTACAGCAATATCTGTCTTGCAAAAATGGGGTTTAAGATGAAGCAGATAAATTGTGAAGCAAGAACCCATGTTCTCTGAACATGGTGGTTTGTATCACAGCTCCATAGGAATGAAAGTAGCCATTGTGCAGAATTACATGTTCTGCTCTAACAGCTTTGGAAGTTTCAGTTTTTGTTGAACATCACTTCATTAGTGTTGCTACGTTCAAATAACACTCCTGGCTGAGTACTAATCCTTGCTCCAGGGATAACCCCTTTGGTAAAGACAATTCTATAGATATCAGACACTGAATGACCTGTATCAATATTCCTTGTCCTAGTAGCTTTTATCTGAATATTCAATCATTTTTGCAGCAAAGTAAGCCGATTTATGTAGTTACATTTTTTACACTGTTTTCTCTGCTCTACCCTGTCTGAGTCTGTTTGAACTCAGTTACAGAGTAACCCCATTTCCATCTATCCTTGACTCAAAAAAAGTTGTCCACATGTTTGTGGAGGCTCTGTATTGATATACATGAAGTCTTTATCAGTTGTGCTTTCACAATTAAGATGCAGTAAACACAATCTGACAATTTCCTTTCTGGTGTTTTTGTGAACAAGCTGACAGTCAGATTAAAGCTACCACACCTGTTGTTTTACTTTTCTCTCCTGAGCTGGCTACCAGGTCAGTGAAGGAAATCAAAGTGATGTGGCATGATTTGCACTTGACAGACCTGCTGTTCACTTTTCATCATCTTATTCCTTATACATACTCTTGAACCAATTAATAATTTGTCCCACATTGTTTCCTGGGACAATAGATAAGATGATTGCTTTGGATTGCCTGTACAGGGGGAGAGAAGTCTTGCTTTTTTCCTATCATCTCAGTCTCAATGAACATCTGAAAATAACTGGTGGCCCAACTTCTCTTTGTGAGATGTTTCTTAAGTAACTTAGGATGAAAGAACTAAGGTTGGAATTGACATTTTGCCTGGAATCTGCAGTCTGGGAGTGAGATGGGATTACTTTTTCTTTAACAGTGTGCAAAAACTAATAGAGTAATTCAGTTTAAAACTTAATGCTGGGCTGAATGCCGTGATCTTATGAGCCTTTTGAATTTTCTGGATGTATGCAACTGCTTCCATTTTGCTAGAGTAATGTGTTACAGAGTGAGTACTATAAGACTAACAGAGTGGATGTTTATAGCAATAATGTTTCTGAAACCTGAACTTGTATGTGCTGCCTTTGCAAGATTGACTGGTCTGTTTTCTGTGACTCCAGGCTGCTCAGAGGGTTTTATTCAGTATGTCAAATTTTATGCAATGTGTCAATTTTTTTTATTTTTTTTTTCTTGCAGATGATATAATTAAGCTGAACAAGAAAGAAGAGAGAAAGCAATACTCTCCCAAAATAAAAAGAGGGCTTCAGCAGAATCAAACTCGACAGTTCGGTTCTACAGGCTCCAAGTGGGGAATCCAACAGCAGAAAGGTGTGTATGCCAAACATAATGTGGATTGCACAGTATCTTTTTTGAGCTCAAGTGTAACCTAATGAAATGCATGTATTGACATGGTCAATTCAGGTGTCTTTCAAATGGTATCATATCCACTTTGGATTATGATTAATTTTTTTCCTGTTCTGTGTACATTTCATTTTGTTTCTGGTTCAGTGCAAGAAAATGATTGATATGTTTGGCTATCAGAGAGCTTAGATGCTTGAGGGACTGTCTTTAACTCAAGGAGGGATTTGCTTTCTTTCCGATTCTTTAAATTTATTTTAATTTTGTAAATTGTGTTGATGCTTTGTCCCTTCTCAGAGATGGATAGAATGAGTGCTTATGCCAGTGCCTAGAAAATGTGAACACTTTGCCAGAACTCAGAGCTGTGTGCAAAAAAGACAGCATATTTATAGTTGCTGGGTAGAATTCTCTTTGTAGGCCACCCCAAAATATCTATTACTGCAGCCTGTAATGCTGGCTCTGGAGTATATAAATGGATAGTGCAGAGTCTCAATTGGCTTTTCTTGGTAAGAGCTTGGGATGCAAAGAAAGTACTGTGTCAGCCTTCTTAAGCCAATGTTTTTACAGTGGAATACAAAAAGGGGAAAAATCCTATAGGCAGGGAGTTAAGAGAGGAAAAGTGCACAGTAACAGCTTTGCTGTCAGTTCCTCTGACTGTCAAGTGTTCTTTTATAAACAAGATGTGTTTTAAAATGTTCCCAGGCTTTAGCACAGTACGTGACCAGCACCTGCTTGAAGTATAGACTGGTTTTGCTTAAAATTAATTTTGAAAAGTACATTTTTAGCACAGGATCATCAAAATGTGGAAAAATATTGTCTGATCAAAAAGCTTATCACCTCCGTACTAATTAGGTGCTTCGGTTAATACATACAATTTCTTGTTTAGTAGCATTCATTCAAAACAAAGGCACTTGTGAATTTGGCTTATTCACAACGGTCCCCATTTTTTCTTTTTCTTACTTAGTGTTTGTTGTAGCAGCAGCTTGTTAATGTCTGACACAAATGTCTTTAGGGCTTAGTGGAATGTTGTGTTGTTCAGGGCTCAGAGGAGTTTTGGGTTTTATGCAGGCCCACACAGCTATGTTACTTGTGCATCTCTAATAAACTGGTGACAGTGCAGAAAAAATTTTACATCTCTCAGCCTGAGAATATTTGTGTGGGTGAATAGTAAGTGAATTTAAGTTGCAGATTATCAAACGTGTAGGCTCTGTTAATGACTGCAGTTGGCAAATGCAGTTGTTTATCATCTAAAAGGTACAAAAGAAAAAAGTATTAGAATTTAGAGTTTTAGGAGAAATTTGAGCTGTAAACATGAAACTAAATACAAATGTCTTGGCAACTACTTTTCTCTGTTGGAACCTTCCCTGCTTGCCTGCCCGTGTTCTGGGAAAAAACAAACTGGGGTTTTTTTAGCAAAATTGCCAGATTCATGACATATTGAAACATTGTGAATACCTTTAACTACTCCCTCCTATACAGCTCCACACATTTTTCCCATTGAAAACAAACCTCTTACATTGTTTTTAAGCAGAAGGTGTCATTAAATAGTTCTTCTGAACATTCTAGTTATTAGCTTATAACCAGTAGATTTATTGCTGCTTTGTTACTCTTGAAGTTACTCTGATAAGTAGCAAATCCTCTGTCTGTGGACAGCTACAGAAACCACAAATGATCAATAGCAGCTTGTGGTTTTAGAAGTGGCTGCCAGACTGGAAAGAAGTGAGGAACTTGAGCTGGGACTCTTTTCAGCTTTTGAGGGTAGCAGCAGATAGAGGAACATTGTTCATTTAAATAAAAGTTGTCCTTGGTGATACACAGAATGCAGCTTCACAAAGCCCTCTACAGCCTGAGCTAACTTGGAGCTTTTAATTTATTTGATCAGAGGTTCATCCAGAAACCTCATGAGGTCCCTTTCATCCTGAGCAATCCTGTTTCTTAGCTTGTCTCTTAGAAAAGAGCAGCGTTTGCTAACCTGCCACAAAATGTGGCTACTCAGCAGTTCTCCATGGCAAATTGATCTAAGCTGGGTTCTGATCAGGGGCTTACCTCATGTGATGGCTCCTGTCTCTTGAGGAAACACAGATTTATTATGAATGCTGTTAAGTCAATTATGTTAAAACTAGATATGTCTGTTGCTGGAGAGCTGAATCCTTAGTCTTCCGTTTATTTTGCAGTCTGAGGTTCTAGAGGGGATGGTGCTTTGGGATGAAAGTGAAGCATGGTCTGTATTCATTGCATGAAGCTAAATGTCTCCAGACAGTGCTAATCCAATCCTTTTAACTGGAGATACTACAGATCTCAGACTTACAAGCCGTTTATATTCAAAGGCTGCTTTCAATCCTCAGTTTGTTCAGACTGCCATGAAGACTTCTAATTGAAAACACTTTAAATGTGATGTAATTCATGCACTGTTTAATATGATTTTGTGGGCCAATTGCTATATTCTTTCTTCCTAAGTCATGTCTTGGGAACCACTGATTTAAATAAATAATATTTGAAGGGTTTTTCTTTCTTTAAATTAAACTGGTAACTTAAAGTTTGCTCAGTGGATAGGGAGCTGAGGTGAGGTTTTTTTTGGTTTTGTCTTGGTTTGGTTTTTTTGTTTTTGTTTGATTTGGCTTTATATTATTCAGTATTTGATGAAGTTCCATTTCAGAGTATTTTAGTATTTTTCTATGCTAGAAGGCTCTTAAGTTGTCCCTGTAGACATGTCAAATAACACATTTTCAACAGAAATTAATGCAGTGTACTAGAGCAAAACTGTGGTCTGTGTGAGAAACTGATTATTTCTGTGCTGGGGTTTTGGTCCAGAGCTGCTAAAATACCTGACCAAATTGTCTTCAAGTGTAGTGATGGCTTCTGCTGTAAGGTTTGAAGTGTGCAGCCAAATAACTTGCACTGCCTGCAAAACTTCTTAAAGCATTAAGCTCTTTCTTTCAGTAAGAACTGTTGAACTTTTTGTGCTTGTTGCAGGTTATGGTAAGAATCATTTGGGTCAGCGAAAGAAGATAGCAGGGAAGAAGCGTTCTTACGGAGTTATAACTGGCCTGGCAGCCAAGAAAGCAGTGGGTTCACACAAAGGAATCAGCCCTCTGAACAGACAGCCACTGAGTGAGAAGGTAATTAATGCAAACCTAGTGACTCATGTCAGAACAGGTTACAAAAGTGAAGCACAAGTGCATCAGAACAGTGCTACTGAAGTATGAAATGGAGACATATGGTACAAGCTTTTACTAAATTGGAGATGTGTTAGCTGAGTTCTTGTTTGGTTTTGGGTGGGCTGGGTAATGACTATTTTTAACACTTAATTGGGTTGCAAGTCATGAAAATTGAATTACAGAAGTATATTTTGTGCAAGTCTGGAGGGAGTTTATTTCTACAAGAAAAATTGGTTCTGTTGCAAACCAATGATTCAGCCAACCTGCAGGTTTTAAGCATGTGCTGACCATTACAAAAATGGAAGGTTTTGCAGAGTACTAAATTCCATCAGTAGGCTCCCTCTTCTGTACTCTTCTAGTACATTGGTGCCTGCTTCATCTCATTCAGTATTGTAGAATGGGGATTGTTTTTGGATTTGTGAAGAAGACTAATTTTAACAACATGTGGAGCATTGTCAGTGTAGGGACACGGAGTAATGAAAAAGTAACTTCTCTGATGCTTTTTTTTTTTCCCCCTCTCCTGATAATGTGGAAAATGGAGAATTCATGGAA
This sequence comes from Grallaria varia, assembly GCA_013396735.1. Taxonomy (NCBI): domain Eukaryota; kingdom Metazoa; phylum Chordata; class Aves; order Passeriformes; family Formicariidae; genus Grallaria; species Grallaria varia. The sequence goes on along the minus strand of VWZG01013021.1, from coordinate 1,317 downwards.
GTGTAGAAAGTATTTTCAAATCACACTAGACTGTGAAAGATACGCAAAGCCAAATGTATTCTATATGCAGTTTGTAAATGGAAGTTGAAAGAAAAGTGTTTGGGTGTGTACAGTATACATTATGCTGTATATGTTTATTGTTTTCTGAGAATGCACAGCGGAATTACCCAGTTTTGAAAAGGAAAAGAAACCTGCAGAGACAATATGAAATGCAGAGAAGACAATCTGCTGCCCTCAGGAGGACTGCCCCGCTAAACAGGAGGTAAAATACCAAGCCTGATTTCTGAACTCTCCTTGGCAGTTTTCCATAGTGAGTCTTATTTGACCGGACCAAGTCCAAGAGAAGACAGTAGGTACTGGCAGTAGCAATATGGTCAAGACTACCTTGTGTATGAAGTTCTAAAAATCTGGAAGCCAAGCATGGGACAAAAATGTAGTGGGTTGACCCTGGCTGGATTCCATGGACTCATTAAATCCCCTTCTGCAACTAGGCAGAAGGGAGAGGGGTCATCCACTTATCACCTATATGGGCACAACAGACTCAAAGTGAGATAATACCTAAAATTTATTACTAACAGGATAAAAGCTAAGCTAAATAGTGAGAAAAAATCAGTCTTAAAACACACACCACACACGCACACTTTACCCCCACCCCTCCTTCTGTCCATGGGAGGTTGCAGTTGATTGCGGTTGCTGCTGCTTGCGATGCGAGTTCCCCCACCCCTCAGGGTCACTCATCCATGGGGTGCAGTAAAGATTGAGTCCCTGCACCCCAATGGGCCTCCATGGGTTGCAGGGGGACATCCTGCTTCACCACAGTTTACAGGGGACCACAACTGAGTCCATCCCCTGCTCTGTGGAGTCCCTCCCACGGGAGACAGTCTTTAATAGACTTCTCCAACGTGAATCCACCCCTCGAGCAGCAGTTCTTCCACATCTGCTGTCCCAGAGGCCACAGCTCTCACTCGGGTAAAACCTGCTCCAGCATGGGTCTGCCTCTCCACGGGTCCACAGGTCTCCTGCTCCAGTGTGGGTCTGCCTCTCCACAGGTCCACAGGCTNGATGTCCCTCCTGGGGCCAAATGTCATTGGCTCCCATGGGACCAGGGGAAGCTTCTAGCAGCTTCTAACAGAAACCACCTCTGCAGCCCCACCCCACTACCAGAAAAAAATTCAGCTACAGAAACCCAGGACACCATACAAAGCCAGATATTTACTGCCATTAGAGCACTGAGGAAGTACCTCTATTTGTGAGCACCTGGTATCCTGCCTTCAGTTAAATCATAGGCAGCTTGTATTTGAGCAACCTGGTCTAGTG
>VWZG01013020.1:696-27145 GCA_013396735.1 Grallaria varia | reverse complement strand
GTGTGTCCCTCTGGAGCTCCTGGCGTGAGTTGCGTGTCCCTTTGGAGCTCCTGGTGAGTTTGTGTGTGCCCTCTGGAGCTCCTGGTGGGAGTTGTGTGTGTGCCCCATGGAAATATTGCTGAGTGTTTGGAACTGTGTTTGCTGGTGCGTTGGGTTTGTGTGACCAGCTTTTGGCAGCGAGGTGGGACTACAGGGGTGGTTTCTGTGAGAAGCTGCAGGAAACTTCCCCCATGTCCATGGAGCCAATTCCAGGTAGCTCCAGGATGGACTCACTGGAACAGGTTTGCTGGAAGGACTTCTGACCCTACAAGGGACCCAAGTTGGAGCAGTAAATGAAGGACTGACCCCTCGGAAGAGTGACCCAAGTTGGATCAGTTCCTGGAGGAGTGACCCGATGGAAAAGGACCTACACTGGAGAATTCCATGGAGAACTGTCTTCCATGGGAAGGACTCCCACTGGAGAAGTCCATGGAGAACTGTCTCCCATGGGAGGGATCCCACCCCAGAGCAGGAGCAGGACCCCAACTCCTCTCCCAGAGCAGGAGCAGCAACAACCTGGGATGAACTGACTGTGACCCCCATTCCCATCTCTCTCTGCCACTGTGGGGAAGGGGGGGGAGAACTTGGGAAGGAGGGAGGGGTGGGGGGAAAGCTGTTTTTTTAAAGATTTATTTGAATTCTTGTTCTCCTGCTCTGGTTCTGTCGGTAATAAATTCAATTATTACCCCTACTTTAAGTCTGTTTTGCCTGTGATGGTTGCTCAGTGAGGGATCTCCCCCAGTCCTGATCTCAACCCTTGAACCTTCATTATATTTTCTCCCCTCTGTCCAGTTGCAGAGGAGGGGGACAGAGAGACTTTGGTGGGTACCTGATGTCCAGCCAAGGGTCCAGCTGTCTGGTCAGATGTAGGGCCAAACAAAAAGTGGAGGTATGGCCATGGGGAATGGAAGAAGGAAGAGTTTTGAAGTCAGAAGATGTCATTGTTAGGGAGTGGTTTCTGTGAGATAACACTGACTAACTAATATTCACTGGTGGGAAAGCAGCATCATTCCTTCTGGAACATTCTTGTTCTGCTGATTGGAGAACTCCAGGCAGCTCCAAAGAGGCAGAAGAGACAGGATCATTTGTTTTAAAGGCAATATGAGATAAAAGTTCAAAACCAAACAATCTCTCTGATGAAAAAATGATGTCTAAGGAGGCTTAAAAGGCCTTGGAGTCACAGAGAGCAACACACATGGCCAGCCCCCACCAAAGCCTGCCCTTTAATTCTGGCTTTATAATGAAAAAAACCTGCACTTATTACTACAAAGACTATGAGGCTGCCTCGGGAGGGGAAGGTGCTGACATCACTTGGAAATGCGGCTCCACTCCACCCAGCTGGCTGGAATAGCAGCCTGAGTCTCCTTGAAAAATAACCCCCAACACATTTGGGCCTCTAATGCTGTCGCTTGAAAGGAGCCAGTGAGGCTGACTGGGCAAATCAGGCACAGGGAAATGAAAAGGCAGCGTTGGGGGAACGTAAACAACCAACCAGTTTACTTAATTGGGATGCTTTGCATAAAATATGAACTTGTTGGTAAATACATTACGTGTGCAAAGGTGCGTCTGGGCCCGGGGCAGTCCAGGGCTGTATAAAAGCCCGTCCAACTGCAGGCTCCTCATCCACTTCTCCTGCCTTCTCCTCCACGGTGAACCAGGTGAGCAGCAAGAGCCTTTGCCTCGCTCTTCCCTTTCCCTTCTTCTGTTTTTCTTCCAGCCTCGACCAACCTTTGCCTCTTTGCAGCTTCACCTGAGACCCCTGATCCTACTCCCATTGTGCGTGCTGTCCTTGCTCTTCGCTGGGGACAGGGGGGAGAAGATGTTGGGTTTTCATTAGGGAGAACTTTGGGACTGGGGTGTTGAATGTCCTTTCCTCCCTATTCTGGCTGTCTCCTCTGCCCTCTCTGTGTTTCTCTCACTGAGATCTCAGGCTGTGCCTCACCCTGTGCCTGTGCTGTCCCTGTCCTCTGTCCCAGGTGCACCTCCCAGCCACAGCCATGTCCTGCTACGACCTGTGCCGTCCCTGTGGCCCGACCCCACTGGCCAACAGCTGCAACGAGCCCTGTGTCCGCCAGTGCCAGGACTCCCGCGTGGTCATCCAGCCCTCGCCCGTGGTGGTCACCCTGCCCGGCCCCATCCTCAGCTCCTTCCCCCAGAACACCGCCGTGGGATCCACCACCTCTGCTGCCGTCGGGAGCATCCTCAGCGAGTCAGGAGTTCCCATCAACTCTGGAGGCTTTGGGCTTGGTAGCCTTGGTGGCTTTGGTGGCCGCTACTGTGGCCGGAGGAGCCTGCCCTGCTAAAGGTGGGCCGTGAGTCCAGCGAGTGCCTCGACCAGGATGCCCAAAGCCGGACTGAGGATGGAGCTGCTGGCCAGCGTTTCCAGCAGGGTGCCCTCCTCCTGCAAAGGAGGGAGGCAAGCCCGGCCAGCTGATGTCTTGTGCTTGTGCTGCTTTCTTCTGCTCCTGCTGAGCCCCTCTTGTCTCCTGCTGTCCTGTGCCGTGGGTTGATCCCCAGTCAAGCAGAGCAGGGTCCTGCTCATGCCCCTGTGCCCGTGTGTGTGGGAGCAGACGTGTGTGCCAGGGCTGTGCAGGGCTGGCTGAGTGTCAGCTGCCCCTGGAGCAGCCGGGCCGGGTCCCTTCCAGCATCCACTGCTTTGTTTCTCTCTTTAAATTCATTAAAGTTTATGTTGCATTGTATCTTGAGTCTCCTTGAGTTCCTTCCATACTGGGATGTGCAGTCAAACTGCTCTATGGGAAATTGGATGCCCTGGAGGGGAGAAAAGTGAGGGGTGGACCTTTTGCTTGTCTGGATGAGTTGAGTAACCTCAACAATTCATTGGAAGTCACGTGGGGCAGTGGAGGGGTTGTGGTGTTGGGAGAGTATCCAAAGGGTGACCATGAGGAGCCCCAGGGGACATGTGAGCAAGAGGGGTGGTTGGACACTGGATTCCAGCTGATGAGTCAAAACACTGACCTGCTGGAAGATGTTTCTGGGCAGGTTTACACCCACCTGCCCAAAGATGTTGTTGCAAGTTTGCACCTACAGCTGGTTGTTTTCCTTTCCCTCACCCAAGCACGACATCCAAATCCTGGAACTCAAGGAAGAACCCAAGGAGCTGAAGGGACAGATTGTACTCAGGGCAAATGTGTAAGGGGAGATGTGAGTCCTCTGCTAGCTGTTGGCACTTTGGGGATGGGCTGAGGGTGGGACCCTCATCTGAAGGAATCACAGAAACACCGAGGTGGGAAAACACCTCCAAGATCATTAAGTCCAACCAAAGCCACTGCATGCCACGTTCATTTATTCCTTGGACACCTCCAGGGGTGGGGACTCCACCACATCCCTGAGCAGCTCCTTCCAAAGCCTCACCACCCTTTCCAGGGAGAAATTCCGCCTCGTGTCCCACCTGACCCTCCCCTGGCACAGCCTGAGCTGTGTCCCCTTGTCCTGTCCCTGTTCCCTGGGAGCAGAGCCTGAGCTCTCCGACTCTCCCTTCCTTCCAGGGAATACAGAGTGAGAAGGTCCCCCCTGAGCCTCCTTTTCTCCATGATGATCCCCCCCAGCTGCCTCAGGAGTTCTCCAGACCCTCCCTCAACTCTATTCCATTCCCTGGACTCACTCCAGCCCCTCAATGTCTCTCTGGCCATGAGAGACCCAGAGCTGGACCCAGCACTCAGTGACACATCCTGGGAAGTGCTCAGGGGTTAGAAAGGAGCAGGAGAAGCATCTCCTCTGCCACCAGAACAGTCCTGTGGTCAAAAGCACTAATTGTGGAGTCATTCCATGTGTGTCACTGTGTCCTGAAGGGACACGAGTCTGGAGCAGATGTGCAGCAAGTGCTCCAGAAATCCCACCCAGCTGCTGTGCAGGCCGTACCTGGAGAGGTCACCAGCAGTGATGCTTTGGTCCCTCCAGCCAGTCTTCCCTGTCCCCAGGGACTGGTATCCCACCAGCTCAGGGCTCTGTTCCTCCTTCCCACACCAGGTATAGTTTGGTCCTGCTGCTCCAGTTGTCCTTCAGAGGGAATAGAAAGGACCTTTTGTTGCATGTTCTTCCATCTGTCTTTGCAAAGACTCCCAGAATCTTCTAGATTGGAAAAGACCTCCAAGGTCATCAAGTCCAACCTTTTGCCTATCAACCCCTTCTCAATCAGACCAGAGCCCTGAATGCCACATCCCCAGTTGTTCCTCGCCCACCTCCAGGGATGGGGACCCCACCACCTGCCTGGGCTGCNGACCCTCGCAGGAGGATGTCCAGGCTGCACCCTCAGGGTCATGAGAAGCCTGGCCCTGTTTGTCAGGAAAGAGTTTAAAGTGAGGCCCTGGAGGGCAAGGACTGGCACCGCCTGGTCAGATGGGACACTCCTCAACAGCAGCCTCATCATCCCCTCCGTGCTGACGTGGCATTGCCCCTGGGAATATTTTGGCCTCTAATAGTGTCACTTGAAAGGAGCCTGTGAGGCTGACTGGGCATGGCACGGACAGGGAAATGAAAAGGTAGCGTTGCAGTGTCCCCATTTCATTAATTGGGATGTTTTGCATAGAAAATGAGCTTGGTAAACACGTTCCATGTGCAAAGGTGCATCTGGGCCTGGGGCAGTCCGGGGCTGTATAAAAGCCCATCCAACTGTAGGCTCCTCATCCACTTCTCCTGCCTTCTCCTCCTCGGTGAACCAGGTGAGCAGCAAGAGCCTTTCCCCAGCTCTTCTTTTTCTCTTGTTTTCTTCTTTCTCTTGTGGCCTTGACAGAATCTCTGCATGTGGTCACTGAGAGCCTTGCTCTTGATCCTGCTCTCATCTCCTCTTTGTCCTTGTCCTTGGCAGGGGGACAGGTGGGAGAAGATGTTGAGTTTTCGTTGCTGGGAGAACTTTGGGATTGGGGTGTTGAATGTCCCTTCCTCCCTATTCTGTCTGTCTCTTCTCCCCTCTCTGTGTTTCTCTCGCTGAGATTTCAGGCTGTGTGTCACCCTGTGCCCTCTGTCCCTGCCCTGTGAGTCTCACCCTGTGCCCTCTGTCCCTGCCCTGTCAGTCTCACCCTGTGCCCTCTGTCCCTGCCCTGCCAGTCTCACCCTGTGCCCTCTGTCCCTGCCCTGCCAGTCTCACCCTGTGCCCTCTGTCCCTGCCCTGCCAGTCTCACCCTGTGCCCTCTGTCCCTGCCCTGCCAGTCTCACCCTGTGCCCTCTGTCCCTGCCCTGCCAGTCTCACCCTGTGCCCTCTGTCCCTGCCCTGCCAGTCTCACCCTGTGCCCTCTGTCCCTGCCCTGCCAGTCTCACCCTGTGCCCTCTGTCCCTGCCCTGCCAGTCTCACCCTGTGCCCTCTGTCCCTGCCCTGCCAGTCTCACCCTGTGCCCTCTGTCCCTGCCCTGCCAGTCTCACCCTGTGCCCTCTGTCCCTGCCCTGCCAGTCTCACCCTGTGCCCTCTGTCCCTGCCCTGCCAGTCTCACCCTGTGCCCTCTGTCCCTGCCCTGCCAGTCTCACCCTGTGCCCTCTGTCCCTGCCCTGCCAGTCTCACCCTGTGCCCTCTGTCCCTGCCCTGCCAGTCTCACCCTGTGCCCTCTGTCCCTGCCCTGCCAGTCTCACCCTGTGCCCTCTGTCCCTGCCCTGCCAGTCTCACCCTGTGCCCTCTGTCCCTGCCCTGTGAGTCTCACCCTGTGCCCTCTGTCCCTGCCCTGCCAGTCTCACCCTGTTCCGTGCTGTCCCTGTCCTCTGTCCCAGGTGCACCTCCCAGCCACAGCCATGTCCTGCTACGACCTGTGCCGTCCCTGTGGCCCGACCCCACTGGCCAACAGCTGCAACGAGCCCTGTGTCCGCCAGTGCCAGGACTCCCGCGTGGTCATCCAGCCCTCGCCCGTGGTGGTCACCCTGCCCGGCCCCATCCTCAGCTCCTTCCCCCAGAACACCGCCGTGGGATCCACCACCTCTGCTGCCGTCGGGAGCATCCTGAGTGAAGAGGGAGTTCCCATCAACTCTGGAGGCTTTGGGCTTGGTAGCCTTGGCGGCTTTGGTGGCCGCTACTGTGGCCGGAGGAGCCTGCCCTGCTAAAGGTGGGCCGTGAGTGCAGCGAGTGCCTCGACCAGGACGCCCAAAGCCAAGTGTCAGATGGAGCTGCTGGGTTGGCGTTTCCAGAAGGGTTGAGCACCTTCACACCTTCCTCCAGCTGAGGGAGGGGAGGGAGGGGCTGTTCTGGACACGCGGCCAACTTGGCTTAGTCTTGAAAATCCTTCTTTTTGATGACTGTCCTTGTCTCTGTGAGTCTGAATTTCCGCTGACCCGCTATAACTCTGCACTTTTAAATGGTCAGTTGGAGGGGGTTTAATGAGGAATTAAGGAAGGGTGGAGTCTTGCTTGCTGTCTCTCGGCTGGAATGGTTAAAGTGGCTTCTTTTCCCTTTATAATTATATATATTCCTTTTGTTTTGCTGAAAACTACTTGACTTTTTATCATTAAACTGATGTCGCATCTGAATTTGAGTTTCATTGTGGGTTTTTTCTCCTCTTTTACCTCCTTTTGTGGCAGAATGTGCCATTATGTGAAAATCTATGCAGAGCTGAAAATGGCCGTTCAACAGTCACCACAATCCACCTGAAAATGATAATTTCATTGTTTGTTACACTCCTGAGAAGCACCAAACAGGTTCACATACATGTATCTCTTGCTAGTTTGGGTTTTCCCCCCCCAAATTTCTTACCCACATCTGTTTGTAAAAGTACAAATGTGATATTTCAGCCTGGGAGCTTTTTGATCTTCTCACTGGTTTGACGTCTTTGAAACTCTGAGAATCTGAAAGTGAATCAGAATATTTTCAAACCCAGTATTTTACACAATTATTGGGTATATTCAACACTACCAGACTCTGAAGATTCAACCACAAGACACTCTGAGTGGTCTTGACTCATGGCTTGAGAGTTGGAGTGGTGAGATCTTCTCAGAGTAACAAGATTCTTCATATGTTCAAACCAACACGCATTTATGATGAGCTTTGATGTCTTTTCTTTCAAGATAGAAATAAAATATAAATATTACCTACCAGTTAATCCAATAGAGGAAAAATGTTGTGGGTGAACAAATAGGCCTGTCCCTGCTCACCAGAAGGGAAAAATCAGAGCCTGCCCCTCCACGGGGTTGAGGCAGCCCAAGCGAAGAATTAAAGATGCTGAATGGAAAAGTCTTGGACTGAGAGGAGTCTGTGCTACAAAAATCAGGTTTCCATGCGGGAGTTTTCCAGCCAATTGGATGGAATTCCTCCACCAGCCCTGCTGGCAGGACTGGTAGGACCCAAATAATTCCTTATTTGCTCAGATCTGGGAGGAATAAAGAGCAGAGAAATAGATTTCTGGAGGATGAAATGTCCAGTTTGGTGGGAAAAAAAGGGCTTAAATTTACCTTTGAGGGTTTAAAATTACAAAAAGCAAGCCCTGCCCTGGAAAAACCATCAGTCCCTAGGGATTTGTGGAGGGTTTGCGCAGGATGTTGAGCTCTTGATTAAATTTAGTTATATTTCAAATAGCCCTTTTATCTCTAAGGGTCTCGCCCATCATCTGTAAGGGCTGAAACCTTCAGAGACACAGCTCCTGAGGGAAGTGAAGATCAGTTTGAAATCCATGCCCAGTGAAGATCAGTTTGAAATCCATGCCCCCTTTGGATGTTCAGATTGGAGAAATGGGTGCAATAACTCGGAATTTATGAGACTATTGAGGATTTTTTTTTGGTGTCCATTAATTAGTTCTCACAAAGACTTTTGCAGGTGGAACCTTTTCTTGATAAAGAAATTGTCATGCTCTTGATTTCCAGTCTGGTGTTGCACGACAGGCATAATCCAGCCATTAAAAATTCTTTCATCTTCACAATTTATGGGTAGTTTTAATTTCTGGTACTTTTACACCGACTCTTTTAATGTCAACATGAGTTTCCTCCAAGCACAGCCTAATAAAGATGTTTGGGTTTTTTTTTTTTTTTCAGTTCCTCAGCAAATTTTTTTTAGCTGGTGGCTGTCTCGGGATCTAAGATCACATTAAGACATTTATTAAAGCTCTGTTTGTGCCATTCCCAGTCTGACCCAGTTAAAACCAACATGTCAGTTGACATATTCACATCTTAAAAAATAAAAACACTTCCAGGGATGGGGCAGCCACAAATTCCCTGCCCAACCTGTGCCAGGGCCTGCCCACCCTCAAAGGGAAGGTTTTTTTACTAATATCCCCCCTAAAGTTCCTCTCTGTCAGTTTGAAGCCCCCTTGTCCTGTCGTTATGAGCTCTCATAAATAGTAAATCCCTGAAAGTAAATTAGTTTTGCTAAAATTAAGGACCTGAGATTAAAACTAGATTTCAAGCAGCCCTTGCAACTACTAAACCAGTCAGTTTTGGGGGGAAATTGAAGTGATTCTCATGTTGGGAAGATCTGAGACATTCAAGTAACTTATATAAAGTATTAAATAATTATTAAAAATACAAATTATTACAAGCCATATAAATTATGTTGCAGCAGCTTGAATTGGCCCCAGTGGTTAAATTGCTCATGGTTTATGTCCCAGTGTAGTCTCAGCCTGGCACCAGATGAAAAAGAGCCCTCAAAGCTTCTTTCATCCCCCAGACCTGAGGATCGTTCCAATGCCTTGTCCCATCACTCTCCAGACTCCGAAGCCAAGACAGGGACACAAATTTCAATCCATGGAGCAATTTGTCCGCTCCTGTGGCAATCTGGTGCCTTCCCCAGCCCGCCGTGGGAGCAGCAGGTTGTCACCCAGAGGGTTTTAATCAAGTGTAGGGGGTGAGAAGCTCCATCACTGACCCATAAACCAGAGCTGGAGTGTCCTGGGTCGGCACTCGGAGCCTCCCAAGCTTTTGGGTAAACTCTGGGTGCCAATTCCTAAACTGGCAGGATGTCAATGCAGATATTTCCAGGTTCTTAATGTGGTTTTTGTTTTTTTTTCTTTTTAAATATTTTTAATATTTTAATATTTTTTAATATTTTTAAATATTATCTACCCTCCGAGACAAACTGTTTCTATGTCCAGAGGGAACAATGAGGCAAAGGAAACATTCCTTGGGTATCTCAGTTCTGCAGATGAAAGGGAAATGCATTCTTTGGGTGAGGGATTTTACCTACTAGAATGAATCAATTTTTTAAAAAATACCTAAAAAGGCTGTATTTTGGATAGTAGAGGTTTTGATGAAAGGAATGAAAAAAGACTCATCCTCTTACAGAAAAACCTCTTGTGGAAAAGGAGAGGAGAATTTTTGTGCAGAGAAAATATGAAGAATTACAAGATTTTATAGAAAACAAAGATAAGGCTTCAGGTTTTTTAGATAAATTATAAAAACATCTAATAAAATGATTAAAGTTTACTCAGAATTAGTTTGTGAAGCGCTCTGAGTGATCTTGACCCACATACTTGGAAATTAAATTATTATCCAGGTGATGGGAACGCTGAGATCTCGTCACGTCCCTCGAACATCAGCGAGCCCAAAACTTTGCATATTTGGGAACTTTGAAGTCCTTTGTTCTTCTGAAGCCCAACCTCCGTTTAAAGCCACTCTGCATTTAGAATTAATTCCTATCTCTGCTGAGGTGCTGAGAGGAGACAAAGATGCCCCATTTTTGCATGTTTTCCGTGTGTGCAGGTAATTCCAGCGGGTCGGATTCCAGGCAGGGCGGGTGACTCTTGGCTGTGGGACAAACCCTGTCCTGACAAATGGACTGAAGAGCTGTTGGGTGTAATTTCTCCTGACGCTGTCGTTTGGCTCAGACACAACCTCTAAACCCCAATATTTGAAGGTCATCTTCAATGCCCGCAAGTGGGGTTTAATTTGTCACGAAAATTGCTGCCCATCCCGGTGACTTCCTGGGGTTTCAGCTGGGAACGATGGCGACTTTTGGCATGGAAATGATATTAAAATGCACGTTTGAGTAACGAGTGTGTGTTTGGGTTGGCTGCGTTCATAGAACCGCGCTCAACCCGAGCAGGAATGGCCTTTACTCCCCTTGCTCAGCAAATTCTCCCTGCTTTGTATTTTAATTTTCTTCAGGCTCTGCAATACTCACGGATAATGGGCGGCTCTTCCCAGTTGAGTGTTTGTGTGGGAAGTGCAAAAAATTTGGGAATATCTCCCCTGCATCTTGCCTTGTGGTAAAGCTGAGCCCATTATTGACCGCCAGGAGCCAAGTCTTGAATGAGGATCACACACACACTCCCCTTAAGCAGCGCCTTAATGACCAAAATGAAGTCTAAAATGCTCATTGGCCTCGGAAGGCGACGTAATTACTGCTCTAATTCATGCGAGTCACCGCGGTCTTCCAAGCAATTAAGTGGGGGCACGTTGATGAAGATGAAAGGGGTGGAGGTGTAAAGAGGGGAAGAGCAATACCAGGAGAGATCTGGAAACAAACAACAACAAGAGTCGATCACTTTGGTGGGTTTTGCATGTAAAATATGGGTCATTAAGGAATTCCATGCATAATAAATAGCTCTGGTCTGCAGGCAGCCGGACCATGGTATAAAAGCCTATAGAACACAAGGCTCTTCCACCCTTTGCTCTTGCCTTATTGTCCAGGGTGAGCTGGTAAGTCTGAACCTCCCCAGTGCCTTTTCAAATGCTAAACTGGCACTTTGATGGCTGTTTTTCTGTTCTATTCTTTTCTTTTATTTTCCTTTTTGTTGTTGTTGCTGTTGGTTATTCTTGGTTCTTTGTAAATATTGCTGGTTTGGGGTGTTTTTGTTTTTGGTTTGGTTTTTTTTTTCTTTTACCTTGAAGGGAAATTAGAAAGGTTTGTTTCTACTGAAAAGAAAACCTTTATTTACTTCTGGAGCTGAGTGTAACAAGACAGGCCTTGGACAATATTGGCAAAATTATCTCTCAAAACAAGCGGATTTATGGTCCATTTTAAAGGATTTCTAGGGAGCTCTGAGGGAGTGAATAGCCATGAACCTGTTTGGCTTCTGCAGAGGGACACGACCAAAGGATGGGAAATCCCTTTGCTGGTTGGGCTTGGAGAAGCTTTTCCATGACTGGCATTGCAGTTTAGGTGCCAATTACTGAGCAGCCTCATGAGAAATGAGAGAAACCTCTCAAATGTAAAGAACAAAGCGTAAAATGCCAGTTTCACTCTGTGGGTGTTGATCTGGTGTGGTGGTGACCTTGATTTGTGGAATAACAGCCCCCCAACCCAAGAGGTTCCAGAGAGGGGCGTTTATTCAGCGCCGGGTGCAAGGGGGGGGGGGTCGCTCCTCCAAAAACGTGTCCCCCTGTCTGTGCTCGCAGCCTTGTTTAGATGCAATTACAGTGTGCACATTCATTATTTTTCTATACATATGGCAGGGTTATTCTAATCAGTTCCTGGAAATAATTTCCATTTTCTCTGCCCTGAGCCCTTCCTCTCTGAGTTTGTGCAGTGATTTCCAGTGGGCTTGGGCAGGGGTCTGCAGGGGTCTGGAGGATGAAGATTGTGGGTCTTCCTCGCTGTGCCCTTTTCAACTTTGGCTCAGAAAGCAGCTATAACTCGTTTTTTTAGTAGCTCGAACTGGTCTAATTAACGAATTTCTGTAGTTATCTTACCTTTTTGACATAGTCCTTGATTTATTATCTACAGAAACCCCATGGCCATTTAGGAGTGGCCTTGGCTGTCTCTCCCCCACCATGTGTAGGTTATTTTCATGCCTAAATGATTTAAAACAACCACCAAACATATTTTTTTAAGAGATAAATCCCCTTATCAACCTCTCTGAGAACTTTCTGCAGGTAGTTGAACATCTCTCACCCTCCTATGTGACTTCTTTGAGTTCAATACAGGCTTTAAATTGCCTCGAATTCCTTCCCTGCATTCCAGCCTTCCCTCCATCCCATTAAAATGACCTCCTACGAGCTGTGTTGTCCACCCACCTCCTGTGGCCCGACCCCGCTGGCCAACAGCTGCAACGAGCCCTGCGTCCGCCAGTGCCAGGACTCCACGTACGTCATCCAACCTCCTCCAGTGGTGGTGACCATGCCTGGTCCCATCCTCAGCTCCTTCCCCCAGAACACCGCCGTGGGATCCACCACCTCCGCAGCCGTGGGCAGCACCCTCAGCTCTGAAGGGGTTCCCATCAACTCCGGGGGCTCCTTGGGGTTGGGGATCTCGGGGTACAACCGGCCCTACCGTCGCTACAACACCTCCAGGGGCGGTTTTGGTGACCCTTGTTAAGAGCAGGAGGGAAACGGGTTGGGAGTTCTGAAGAGCAGCCCAACGGAGCTCACGGCGGCGATTTTTGGGTGTGATGTGGAACACCCACAGCCCCACCTGAATTTCGGGGGTTCTGGGGGCTTTGCATCACCGCAAATCAGGCCGTTAATTGCCTTTACTCTTTGATCCTTTGTATTTCTGATGAAATGTTGGGGTTTATTTTGCCATTGCTGTAAACGGGGCTTTATTGTCACAGTTCTGGGCAGAGAAAACAAAGCCAGGATGCAAAGCCATATTAGCTCTTGCTGGATCCTAGAAATACAAACTTAGACTTTGTACTTTTTTTTTTTATCCTGCTTTTTTTTTCGCTCTCATTAAAGTTTTGCTGCATCACAACCTGAGCCTCCCGTGGATTCTTTGAAAAACTCAGAAAGCTTTTAGCAGAAAGCCCACTTTTTGTAAACATTTCTTACTGTTCCTCTGTTTTAGACCTCGAAAGAAGGTTGGCAGAGGTACTTTTGGACCCTCCCTGGTTTCAGATGTTCAGGGGATCTGTCCTTCCCTAAATGAGTAATGGAAGGAAATGCAAAACCAGGGATCTGAGATATAATTGCAGCAAAATGCTGGTGAGATGACACCTCGTGTAACCACTGGCAGGAAGAATCAACTCCTCATGCAGCGGGTTTATCCCAATTATTGGAGGCAAAGCCTTGCTCTGAGGTGATGGATCAAATCCCACACTCACCAGCCTTGGTGGCACCAAGACATTGCTCTGCAAGGAAGGTGGATCTCACACCCAGGGCTGGCGGTAGAGCAGCACTAATTGCACTGTCCTCATTTGAAATATAATTAAAATCTGCATTTGAAAAAAAATGCCTCAGATGTATTTGAGAAATAAATAAAACCCTCCCATTTTGGGTGTGTTGTTTCACGGAGGTTCTGGTGAGTGAATAATTTCTTCCCTCCAGCATACATTAAATTTTGGTGTTGTTTTGTACTGTTCCCAGCAGAATTCCAGCACAATGACCACACCACACCTGGCTCTTTGCAGGAATATTCCAGGTGTGCCTCCAGCAGTGAGTTACACTTATTTTTTGACAGAAAAGGGAACAAAACCAAAAAGCTTAAGCTTAATAGACCACAGGAAGAGGCTAAACCAAACCTCAAACTCGAGGGATTTGAAAGTTCTTCGTAACAGCATTTGAATAACATCAACAATGAAATGAGCTCCATTCAGGTCCCTTGGGGAGGCCAAATCTCCCTGTGCTGGAACACCTTTGCCTTCAGGGGTGTTATTTGAGCAGCACAAGTGGTGAAGAGCAAATCACAGGCTCTGCCTCCACCAAAACTCGTCTCAGATGACACGTACGGCGTGTCCTGTTCATCTGCCCGGGCTGAGAGACAAATCACAGCCAACAACGAGCAGTGGGTGGGATAAAACCACGATGCCAAGCAGAGACAGCCAGTCTGGCTGAATTAAACAACCTGAAGCTACTGGTCCATCTTCTGCTTCAAACAATTTGCCACCCAGAGGGATCTGGAGAGGTGGGACCAACCTCATGGTGTTCAACAAAGCCAAGTGCAAAGTCCAACACTTGGGTTGGGGCAATTCCAGACACGAGGAGGTCGAGGGAGGGGATTCTCCCCTTTTGCTCTGCCCTGGTGAGATCCCACCTGGAATGATGAGCCCAGTTCTGGTGCCCCCAACATAAGAAGGATGTGGGACTGTTGGAACAAAGTTGATAAAGGGACTGAAGCCCCTCCTTTATGGAGACAGGCTGGGAGAGTTGGGAATGGTCAGCCTGGAGAAGAGAAGGCTGTGTGGAGACCTCAGAGCACCTTCCAGGACCTGAAGAGGCCACAGGGAAGCTGAAGAGGGGCTGTTCATCAGGAACTGGGGTGACAGGACAAGGGGATGGGTTCAGACTGACAGAGGGGAAATTTGAGTTGGATATTGGGAAGAAATTCTTGGCTGTGAGGGTGGGCAGGTTGCTCAGAGAAGCTGTGGCTGCCCCATCCCTGGAAGTGACCAAGGCCAGTTTGGAGCAGCCTGGGCTGGTGGAAGGTGTTGGAGGTTGGAACTGGAAGACCTTTAAGGTCTCTTCCAACCCAAACCATTCCATGATCCGAAATTGCAAACCCTTTGAGGGCATCAGCAGAGCTGTCTCCCAGTGGACTGGCACCAGGAGCCCTGAATTATTGTGGGACCTCCCAAGGGCTCCGTGTGGGCTCTGGGAGCACAATTAGTCAAGAAGGGGGCTGAGGGAAAAGCAAGAACTCCCATCAGTGCCTGGAGAGCTGAGAGAAGGGGAGGGCTTCAAGTTGCAAGAACTTCTACGGCAGCTCAAAGCCTGTGAGGCACCTAATTCTTTGTAATGAGCTAATTAATTACAGTTCAAACTGAATTGCAGATGATGCTCCTGCCAGGGAAGCTCCTGTTCGTGTCAGCTCCTCCACGCATGGATTTTGGGGTCACTTTTGTGCCTGAGGACTTCCCACAGGGGTTATTGTGAGTAAACTCCAGCTTCAGTTTTGATTAAGAATCTTTTTTCCTGTTGTTTAGTCACTCGCGGGTGTCTCAGGAGGATGTTCTCACATTATGCAAGAAGGCTTAATTATAATCTGAATATACAGGTCTGTCCTTGATTATAAAAATCTGTGAACTTCTAATTCACTCACTTTAATTCGCCTCAAAGATCAGGCCATTTAAGTCATTCTGGCTGTACAATAAAGTGGCTGGGGTTGGGGCAATATTTATTGTAATTATTTTCAAGGAAGGCTGAAGAAATTTCTGAAAATGTTGTTGTTGGGTTTTGTTGTTTTAAACCCACAGTCAAATTTTAAATGTGTTTTGTGTTTTCCAAGCAAAGCTTGGATGAAGAAGAAATAAAAAAGAGTTGATGAAAATAAATGGTGGATATTGTTATGCAAATTATTCCTCAAATAGTTGTTAGAGAGGAAATCGTTGTAGAAAAAGGCTGCTAATCCCTTAAAATATGGAGAAATACTGAGGAGTGGGCAGGGGAAGCTAAAAACAGCCAGGGAAATTTCTCTGAGAATCCTCTTGAAATATGGGATGTCTTAAACCAAATCCTGAGCTTTTTACTTTTAATTTAAAGTAAAATAAAATAGCTTTAATTCCTGCAGCCAGAAACAATGACATAAATTTTACAGCCCAGTTACTGCCCTGCGCTCCCGAATCTTAATAACTTACTATTAAACAAGTGATACGAGAATTCAAATGTAGGTCACCTATCTTAAATTTGCACATAATGTCAGACTTTGCATTCTGGCCCTTTAATAAAGCTTCTGATAAACTTTGAAGTTGTCAGGAACCTCTGACCAAGCCAAACAAGTTCCTGTTCCCAGGGGATCTTCCCAAAGACAGCCCTAATTTGGGACTGATTTGCATGTCTCAGGAGTTGAAGTGCAAGGAGAGCAAATCCTCAGGACTGATCCCTGTGTCTGGAATTGCTTGTGGATTTTACCCTTTTATTATTTATCCTCCTTGGAGAAGAGGCTCCATTTCTCTGTGCAATCCCAAAGCTGCTGGAAAGGGACACAAAAATCAACTCCGAGTGAAGAAATTATTGACACTTTATAGACTTTTAACAATTCTCCAACTGGATGCTGTTGGTCTATAAAACCATCCGTGTCAGAAACTGCTGGGGAAACGGATGTTGCAATAAAATGAGGATTGTTTAGGTTGGAAAAGGCCTCCAAGATCATCCAAACCCATCGGTGACCCATCCCCACCTTGTCCCTCAGTGCCATGTCCTGTCGTTCCTTGGTCACCTCCAGGGTTGGAGAGACTCTTTAGGAAAGGAGGAATTCTTGGATGGAAATTCTTCTTCCACAACTGGGTTTGGCAGAGATTTCTCTGTTGCAAAACCCCTCCTGGAGAACAAATCTCCCCAAGAAAAGCAATGTATTTACTCCTGTGGAAACCAACCTGAAGACAGTTGTTGATATCTTGAGGTCTGAGACAAGAATAAAAGTGGAATTGTGGATTTATTTGGTTTTTTTACATGAAGAACTCCCAAGACATCAGGCCCAGGATTAGACACAGATATTTGGGGCTGTAGTTGGGTGGAGATTCTGGGTGCCCTTGGCAATTCTTCTGTAAAATTCAGTCTCTCTTTTCCTTTCCTTAAAAGGAGGAATTTCTCCATGGAAAGGGTGGTGAGGCTTTGGGAGGAGCTGCCCAGGGAGGTGGTGGAGTCCCAACTCCTGGAGGTGTCCAAGGAATTGTCTGGATGTGGCTCTGAGTGACACGGTGGGGATGGGACATGACTTGGACTTGATGGTCCTGGTGGGCTTTTCCAACCTCACTGATCCTGTGAAAAGCATCCTGAATCCACCAAAACTCACGGCTTGACTTCCAAAAGCTTCAATTCTTCACCATTTCCACCAGGATTTACCTTGCAGAGGAGGGTACCGGGGACTGCTTTATGTAAACGAGGCTTAATCACCTTTAATGACCCCAAGCAGCTCCAAAAGGGTTTTGAAGGCAGAACACACCCTTCTGAATTAATCATTCTGCTGTTCCCAGGAATGAGGCTGGCCCAGAATATTTTAAGATGAAAGAATCCTGAGGTCAGATAGATGTGCCCCAAGATAAGGAAGTGATGGAGTAATAAACACAGAAATACTGAGGCAAAACCCCACGTAATCAGTAGTGGCTCATGAATAACTCCGTGCACAAAGAGTCGCCCAAGTTGTTGGACAACTCAAGGCTCGGTATAAAAACCTGAGCAACTCCAGGCTCTCCCAGCCATTGCTCCTGCCCTCTTTGCTGTGAGTAAGGTAAGTCTGAAGCCGTTTATTCTCTTTTTTATAGCACAAACTATGGCCTTGAAGGTTTTGTATTTTTTCCTCACTCATTTTGTGGCAAATTTGACTTTTTTTCTCAGAGGGAGGAAGGGGTTTTCTTATGGAAAAGTGAGTTTTCTGTTGGTGGAGTAATAATAGTCATTAATATGTCCATTAATGTGGCGATTAATATGTCATTAATATGGCATAATAGCCACGTTGGCCATTTATGGCTACTTATGAACTTTGGGGGTCCAAACCAGTTCTCAGGTCCTGCAGCTGCACATCAAATATCTGTAGTGAGTTCCTGAGGTGTGTTCAGAGAAGTGTGACCAAGAGTTCCACACAGACCAAGTGTGGAAGAGTCACCAGGGGCTGATGACCAGAATCACAGAATCTGCTGAGTTGGAAGGGACCCACAAGGACAATCGAGTTCAGACCTTGCCCCTGCACGGGGCCATCCCCAAGAGTCCCCCCCTGTGCCTCAGAGGGTCATCCAAATGCTCATGGAGCTCTGGCAGCCTTGGGGCTGTGCCCGCTGCCCTGGGCAGCCTGGGCAGTGCCCACCACCCTCTGGGGGAAGAACCTTCCCCTGAGATCCCACCTGACCCTGCCCTGACACAACTCCAGCCATCGCCTGGGTGCTGTCCCTGGTCCCCCCAGAGCAGAGCTCAGTGCCTGCCCCTCCTCTGCCCCTCCTGAGGGAGTTGGACCTGCACTGAGGTGTCCCCTCAGCCTCCTCTTCTCCATCTGGACACACCAAGTGCCCTCAGTGTCCTCACATGCTTCCCCATCTCCTTTGCCCTCCTTTGGATGGTCCCTAAGGTCCGAATGCCTTTCTTATATTGTGGGTGACCATTGAGAATTTGGTTTCCTTCTCCAACTGCTCCTCACGCAGCTCCTTCCTAAAGGGATCCCTGGGAAGCTGCTGACGGGGAGACCACTCTGAGTGGATGTAGGTGCTGCAGAACCCTCCTCTGATCCTGTTTTTCAGATTCCCTCCATCCCACGGAGCCATGTCCTGCTACGACCTGTGCCCACCCACCTCCTGTGGCCCAACCCCGTTGGCCAACAGCTGCAACGAGCCCTGCGTCCGCCAGTGCCAGGACTCCACCGTGGTCATCCAACCCTCTCCGGTGGTGGTCACCCTGCCCGGCCCCATCCTCAGCTCCTTCCCCCAGAACACCGCCGTGGGATCCTCGGCGTCCGCAGCCGTGGGGAGCGCTCTGAGTGCTGGAGGGGTCCCCATCAACTCCGGGGGCTCCTTGGGGTTGGGGAGCTTTGGCTACCCCGGCTTGGGTGGTGGCTACAACCGACCCTACCGTCGCTACAGCACCGTCCGCAGCGGCTTCTACGGGCCGTGGTAGGGTTCTTTCCATGAGGAAAAAGCAGAGGAGAAAAAAAAACAACGTCCAGGAATTCTGACATGGGACTGAGCTCACGGCCACAGTTTGTAGATGGGATGTCGAGCACCCCCAGCTTCCCCTCGAAGCCAACGGAGCTGTGGGAGCTTCGCATCTCCTCAAATCAGGCCTTTGCTTCTCTTTTTGTTACGCTGTACTTGATATTTTCCCATCAAATGTGTTGTCCTGCTTCGGTTGTTTTTGGCTTTTTTTGCCCCCTCCCTTTTTTTTTTTTTTTAAATTTGATAATAGGCAAAATATGGAATTGTTAGAAATCCTTCTGCATGGCTGAATTAGTCCAATTCTCTTCATCAATGGAGAAGGAAGATTTCAGGTTGCTGAGTGTGTCATTGTGAGAGGGATGAGTGGGTTCTGTCCTCACTGGACCATAGAAATATGTTCCTTACCTTTATATTCCAATCCTCAGCCTCATTAAATTTGTGCTGCATCACACTCCGAGTCTGCCTCTCCTTCCTTCTCCTCCCAGCCCCTTCTCCAGCTTGTCTGTGATCCCTTTGCAAGTCATCAGTTCCAGAAAACACCGTGCAAACAACTTCACGCCCATTGCCAAAGCTACAAGTCAGATTTCAGTCGTGGAAAATCATTTTTCTTTTGCCTCTACATTTTAAATCAAGCCTGAGACCACTTATGAAAGGCTAGAAGGAGATGACCTTTACCTGCAATGGGCTGGGGCACAAACAGGAGACCTTTCAAGCCGGGATGCTTGGGAAGATCCCTTTAGGAGGACGGAGCTCAGCAGGGTTTGTTCAGGGAAAAGGTGGTGGGAGAGCTGGGAAAAAAAGAGATTAAAGGACTAAATTTAATAAGATTTTTAAGTTCTAACCCTTTTTTAGTGTGTCTTTATAACCTGTCTCCTATTTGTTGTGGCTGGTAAAGCTGAGCTTTATCAGGTGTTGCTTTGTTCCTCTTGGAACCAAAGTTTGGGCACTGGGAGCTTCGGCCCCAAAGGAAGGAGGGTTGGAAAAGCTTTACCTGAAGGCTCTGGGTGACTCAATATCCCGTCAGCCCAAACACCTCCCAGCCTCAGCCCTATGAAATATCTTGCTTGGAGTCTTGGTCTGTGTCTGTCCAGCCTGATGCTGAGCTGTAATTAAAGCCAGAGAAAACTGTTGATGAAGTTATATTGACTGCAGTCATTAGTGGAACTAAATTAAAGGAGACGAATGAAGACCATGAAAGAATTAATAATTTTAAGGGGTAGGTTTTCTTAATAAACAACAGAAGCAAATGAAAAGTTGGCAGTTTGATGGTCTAATGCAGCACAAGGTTGGTCTGAATTAAATGTGTAATATATTTTTTTTGCCAACTGAAGTTATTGCTTGATCAAAGATGATGAATTCCAAAGACATCAGTGGCTGCAAAGGGTTATGATTCAGGCCCTGCAGTGAAAGTGTCTGTAATATATTCCAGTGGATGATTCTCATGACAAAGTCCATTTTTCTGCTCTTGCAATCTCCTCCTGGAATCTTGTTCTCACCAGCTGAGCCAATCCTCCTCACAGAGGTAACCCCTGTGCATGAGACCCTTTCCAAAGTTGGGATGTTTTGTTCAGAAATCGTGTCAGCAGGGGCTGATTTGCAGCTGATTTGCAGCAGACAATCCTCAAGCACCATTTCCCCACTACATTCGTGTCCCAAACTGCCTTTTTAGTTTAAAATTTGGTGTAGCAACAACTAAAGCACAAACCCAAAGAAAAAGGTTTCCTTGTTTGGTTCTTTAGTCAACCAGGAGGTGTTTTATTCACTGTGGCAGAACATGAGCTGGGTCATCACGTTACACAGAAAGTGTTCCAGGCAAGCCAAGCTCAGGTGTTGCTTCCCACCTT
This sequence comes from Grallaria varia, assembly GCA_013396735.1. Taxonomy (NCBI): domain Eukaryota; kingdom Metazoa; phylum Chordata; class Aves; order Passeriformes; family Formicariidae; genus Grallaria; species Grallaria varia. The sequence goes on along the minus strand of VWZG01013020.1, from coordinate 6,888 downwards.
GGTTTTTGTGTTTGCTTTGGAAATGCCATTCCTTGTTCAACCAGGGCCTGGGAGCACCAGACAATAAAACTGCAGCATAAAACCAGTGTGCGGTTTGGTGCTTGTGCTCTGGACAAAGAACTGTCTGTGTCTTCCCTTGCTTGTTTTATTAACTTGCATCTGCTGGTGTCTGTCCCTCGGTCGTGGAATGGTTTGGGTTGGAAGGGATTGTAGAAACCACATAAAATCCACGGGCAGGAACACTTTCCATTAGACCTGGTCATTCCAACCTGGCCTTGGACACTTCCAGGGGTCCAGGGGCAGCCACAGCTTCTCTGCCCACCCTCCCAGGGAAGGATTCCTTCCTGAGAGCTGCAACAAGTTGGTCCCACAGGAAAGGAACAACAGGAGCTGTTCTCGCAGGACTCCAAAGGATTTTCTACTCCTGTCACTGCAAATTATATCGATACCAAATTCAATGAAGGGGTGTTATTACAAAATAGGATCACGTGGAAAAATGCAATGCAATTAGGAAACACCAGATTCTGAAGGGTGAACTGGAGTGTCTGCTGTGTGTTACAGAGATGGAAGGGCAGAGGCAGGAAGGCTCTGGGCAGCTTTTAGAGCTTTCTTGGGCTGCCTGGAGGATCTGAGACATCCCTGCACATTTACTGACCAGCACCCGCATCCATGGTAGGTTCGATTTGCATATGGGCTCCCGGTGGTGAAATTAGTTTGTTTACTGTTTGTGTTTATTGCCCGGACTTCTCCTGGCCATGGATGAAACCCACAGTCCACGGGGCCTCTTTCATCTCTCTGCTTTGCATCCATTCAACATTCCCAGCTCTGCTCTGCTGGCTCCACCTTCCCAAATGGGCATGAGTCAAAACCCCATTTGCTTAGGAATTTCTGTCTGCTCTTTGGCAGTTTGGTCCCACACATTGGGAGCACCCCCTGCTGTCACGGCAGGAGCTTTAATTGGAGTCCTGAGCGTGTAATTCCATCCCTGATAAGTGACTGTGAGATTTGGGATCACTACTCTTTGTAATACTCCAATGAGCAGGATCCCAAGGAGCAGCATCAGCTCCTGGGATGAGAGGGTTGACCCAGCCAGACTAGTTGGAAGTATGATCACCCTCAGAAGTGGACTTGGGACTCTTTTTTATCATCTCTGTGCCTTCTGATGAGCTGGTTTTCAAAGCCACAAGCTTCCCTTATAGTCAAGAGATTGTTATAAAGGAATGTTGGAGAATCATGGAATGGTTGGGAGTGGAAGGGACCTTAAGGGTCATTTCATGCCATCTCCTGCCATGGGCAGGCACATCTGCCACCAGCCCAGGCTGCCTTGGACACTTCCAGGGATGGGGCAGCCACAGTTTCTCTGCCCAACTTGTGCCAGGGCCTGCCCACCCTCCCAGGGAACAATTCCTTCCCTGTATCCAATCTGTCAGTGGGAAGTCATTCCCAATTGTCCTGTCACTCCAGACCCTTGGAAAAACTCTGTCCCCATGGTCCTTGTAGCCCCTTCAGGTCCTGGAAGGCCACAATTAGGTCACCCCGAAGCTTCTCCTCTCCAGGCTGAACAATCCCAATTCCATCCCTCTGATCAGGCCCTCTGGAGTTGCTCCAGCAGCTCCATGTCCTTCCCGTGCTTTCCCCCAGGGCTGGCTGCAGAATTCCAGGTGGGCTCTCACCTGAGCTAGGGGGCCGAGGGGCAGAATCCCCCCATCCCTGCCCTGCTGCCCACGCTGGGGGATCAGCCCAGGAGATGTTCGTCAACATTTTGATGCCCCAGTGGTGTGTCTGTGTAGAGGAGCATTGGGGACAAGTCTGGGAAATCTCCAGGACAGGAGAACTTCAATCCATGTCCCTGATGGGGGTTGTCACGTCCAAGGACAGGGAGTGACTCTTGTCTGGAATTGGGGTTCTTAATTTCGTGCAAACATTGATTTGTATCTCGAGTATAAAACGCAAGGACTGGAGTTTCTGGGGAAGTTTGTGGAATTCATTCATAATCTTGGTCATTGATTTGGAACCTGGTCCTGTTCCAAGAGTGTCCCAAACCTGCCCATCTGCTGATAATTGGCTGTTTGCATGTCTGAGCGGTCGATGGGAATGTTTTGTGGACTTTGAAGACTTTTGTTCTTCAAAAGTGCACAGCCAGCATTTATTTCCCAGGAGACGTTGGGGAAGATACTCCCAGTTCGGGGGTGATTTGCATGTCTCTGCCTCAGTGATTTAAATATGAGGAGAGGCTGGAACTCTGATCCCTGCCCTCCAGTCTGCTGGTGCATCGTCTGCAAGTGCTTTTTAATCTCGGAATTGCCTTTGAAAAGGAAATGGAATTGTTGCACCTTGTGATGCTCTTTGAGACATGCAAAGCGAAAGCGACAGAATTCGCTTTCAAAGAGGGGAAAAAAAAAAAGAACATTAGAAACTTCTGGAAGGAACTGCTATTAATTTGGGGAACAATTTTGCGTAATAGTGTGTAAATTTGTGTAATAGCAAGGCCCAGTGGGGGAAAGCAATAATTTAATGGCAAATGTAAAACTGTTTGGTGTCTTTAATGACCCCAAAGCTGAGCTTGTGCAAGACTTGGAGTGTCCCTGACCAGCCTAAAATTCACATGCATCCTTCATCTGACCTGGATTGTGTTCCTGGGGTTTGATGTCAGAAGAAAGTTAAACTGCAGACTCCTCAGATGAAGGACTTGGACACTCAGTTCCCAAATTGAAGAGTTGGGTCTCAAATTCCTCCACGGAAGTGAAAGAGTTTAATATTAAATGAATAGATCAGGTGCTGCGGATGCTCTTTCATCTTGTCTCCTGAGTCGAGAAAGTTAAACATGTTCCTTAAAATAAACTATTTCCCCGTGCTTTTGAGACGGGTGAAGTCTAATCAGCTCGAAGTTCTTTCTGTATCAGTTTAATTTCCTTTATTTGTGTGGTTCTCTGGGTGACTGAGAGGAATTTGGCAAACCTACAGTCCAATTCCGAGGTAGAAAAAGGAATTTCTGGCCTTTTCAAAGCGAGACGTGTCAGAAACTTGTGCTCTCCGTGAAGAGGGAAAGGGAGAGGGTTCACAGGGAAGTTTCCATCCATCTTTCCTAAGAGATTTATTCATCTGCGTCATCGGTCCTTGGGATGCAAAATCATCCCTTCAGCAGCTCAGATGAATCAGTTCATCTGCCCAGCAATTAACTGGGCTCCCAGGAGTTGAAGATAAAAGAAACCTCTCCAGCAGAATGCAAACATTACAGGGAGGAAATGAAACCAAGGCAGGAAATACAAACAAGCAGGAAAAAGTAAATCACCAGCCAGGAGTATTTTGCATATGAGAAGTCTTTGGTAATTGGATGGTAAATAGCACAAATTATGTCTCAGGCTCTCTGGGCCAGAGTATAAAAGGCAGCAGGGCCAGAGGAGTTTCCATCCACTTCTGCTTCATTCTCCTTGGTGGAAAGGGTAAGTCTTGATTTGTTTGCTATTTTTTAAAGTCCTGGACTGTCATCCTCACTGTATTTTACTTTTTCACTCTCTTGTCTGTAGCAGCCTGAGGTTTGTGCTCTGTGATAATGTGGGGGGAGCTCTCAAGCAGCTTTTTTTCCTGGGAGAGGGTCATTGTCCTGGGAAGGGGAAGGTCGCTGCATGCAGGATTTCATTTGTATTTGGTTTTCATTTCAACCACCAAATAATCCAGTTCCCAAGTGGTCAAATTTCTGCCTGTGAGTCGCTCAGCAATTAGAAGCGGATGTGGAGAATCTGGACAGAGATTTTGGCTCTCAGAACAGAATTTCAGAATATTTGGGGTTGGATGGGACCTCTGGAGATCACCCAGTCCAACCCCCTGCCAAGGCAGGGTCACCTGGAGCAGGTGACACAGTGACATCTCCAGGTGGGAGGCTCCACACCCTCCTTAGGCAGGAGGGTCTGAATCCTGTTTCCTGCAGGCAGATAAATGGGCTCAGATTTTCCAAATGGGCTGTACAATATTGAAAGGAAATCCCTCCTTGCACAGGGATACCATGGAAATAATCCCTCTCCTTTCCTAAGCACCTCAGGAGCAGAATTATCTGAGTTAACTCCTAAAATGCCCTCAGTCCTTTGGCACCAGATATCCATTGAGGCACCTCGGTAGCCTGTAAAACAAATATCAGTAGTAAAATTTCTATTTCATTTTTGTATCAAATGATTTGGGGCTCTGCCGACTTCCATTCCCCCTCTGCCCCTTTCAGAAACAGGCTGGAAATTGCTTTCTCTGTGAGACTGATGCAAGAGGAAATAAACACAAAGAAAAAGAGGCTGAGAAAGTGAGAATTAGGCAGAACATTTATCCTTTTGTTGTTTTAGAGACAAACCCAACAGTGGGGAGGACAATCACTCCTTTTGAAGGGTCAGTGTCACACTGCCGGGTTCAAGAACCTCAGAATGTTTTGGGTAGGAAGGATATTACAGATCATCCAGTGCCACCCCCCTGCCATGGGCAGGGACATCTCTCACTATCCCAGGTTGCTCCAGCCCGGCCTTGGACACTTCCAGGGATGGGGCAGCCACAAATTCCCTGCCCAGCCTGTGCCAGGGTCTCACCCCCCTCCCAGGGCAGTTGATGCTCCTCACTTTTACTTGCTGAGCGAGTTGTAATTTTTCTCTCTGTTTTGGGGCAGAGTTTTTCCTGCCCTTTTCTGGCAGATCACAACCATTGTCCCCACTCCCCTGGCCGGGGCTGGAGGCCCCTGGATGGCTGTGGTGGGAAATGAGCTCTCAGAGGCTGCTCGGAGGAGGCAGAGCTGCCCTTGAGCTGTTCCCTGTAGCGCAGAGGAGTTTGCTCTTCATTTAAAGTCTCCTCTCAAGCCAAGACTGACACATTCATTATTCCATCCTCCTTGGAGCATCTTGCGCTCTCCACCAGTTTAGCAGCCTAATTACGCCGCACTAATTACAACCTCTCCCTTGTCCTCCAGACTGAGTTAAGCCCTCCAGCCATGTCCTGCTACGACCTGTGTCCACCCACCTCCTGTGGCCCGACCCCGCTGGCCAACAGCTGCAACGAGCCCTGCGTCCGCCAGTGCCAGGACTCCACGTACATCATCCAGCCCTCTCCAGTGGTGGTGACCCTGCCCGGGCCCATCCTCAGCTCCTTCCCCCAGAACACCACCGTGGGATCCTCGGCGTCGGCAGCCGTGGGAGATGCTCTGAGCGCCGGGGGGGTTCCCATCAACTCCGGGGGCTCCTCAGGCCTGGGCAGCCTTGGGTATTCAGGGCTGGGTGGTCTCTATGGCAGGTCCTACAGGCGTTCCAACCGCTGTGGACCATGAGGAAACCTCCTGGGAGATGAGAAGAATGACCCGGATGCTGGACTGAGCTTGGTGACCACCCTCAGCTTTTCCCCTGAGCTAATGGGACTGCAGGGGCTTGGCATTTCTGATTTGACGCCTCTCTGTGTCATCAGCAAAAATAGAATTGGGGCTGTTGCGTGGAGGAGCTGAGTGTCCAGCTGCAAAGCACTGCCTTGAAATGGATAATTCATTTTATCCAATTAACCCTATTGCTTTCTTATGCTGTACATTTTTTTTTTTAAATTCCACTCCTTGCTCATTAAATATATCACAGTGCATCAAAATTCACATTTTGCAATGTTCTTTCTCTCTCTTCCTCTTTGGAACCTTCTGTGGGAGAAGTCAAGGACAAAGGAAAACCACAGAGGTTTTGATGCAGCACCATAAGGGTTTAATGGGAGAGAGAAGAGCAGCAGCCAAGTACAGAAAATCCAGGAGCAATGGGGGATGTGGGTCTCGTGCCCTGGCACCAGTGCCCTGCTCAGGACCCGGGGACAGCCGAGGGGATGGAGGGGTGCAGGGGACACCGAGGCTCAGCCTGTGCCCAGGGCACACCTGGCACAGGGCACGGCGCTGCTGGGCACACACGGGTGTCTCCTGTGCCCGTGCCAGGGCAGCTGCCCCTCCGTGCCAGTCCCCGGGGCTCCTGCTGGGTGTTCTCATGCCTGGGCTTCTCTTCAGGGCTGTCGCTGGTCCTGGGCACCATCCAGGGGGGCTTTAGAAAGACCTGCCCCATCTCGGGGTCACAGCGAAGGGGTCCCCGGTGCCACAGGAGGAGAGGGCAGAGCTGGAGGGTCTCCTGCAATTGCCAAGGCCCCCATAGCCCAGGGAGCCCCCATAGCCCAGGGAGCCCCCACAGCCCCCATAGCCCAGGGAAC
>VWZG01013019.1:65653-98866 GCA_013396735.1 Grallaria varia | reverse complement strand
CATCCCAGTGCCATCCCAGTCACCCCAGTGCCACCAGCCCGCAGCCTCCCGAGCCTCCCAGAGAAGGTGCCGATAACCCCAGGGGGCTCCTGGACCCCCTCCATGTCGGGGTAGATGCAGGTTTGGAGAAGGAGCCAAAAGCAGCTCCACCCTCCCACTCCTTGTGCCCCCTCAGCTCCCCCTCTGCCCTGGGGACCCCAAATTCCCCGCCCGGGGTCCCCAGGGCGCCCTCAGCGAGCGCTGCCAGCGCGGCCCGGCGATGGCGGCTCCGAGCTGCCCTCAGGGCCGCCCACAGCGGCTGCGGCTGCCCCGCCCCTGCAGGGGCACCAGGCCGGGCCGGACGGGCCTGGAGCGACCCGCGACAGCGGGAGGTGTCGCTGCCCGCGGCCGGGGCGGCTCTGGGTGGGCCGGACCCCTCGTCACTCCGCGCTGGGCGCTGATCGGCTCTAAACCAAGGGGGGCCACCACGCCCCGGAACTTCCCTGACGGTGCGGCGTTCCCGGCCGGCCCCTCCGGCGGGCGGCCCGGCCATGGCGGCGCCCAGGCGGGTGTTCGCGTTCCGGGACGCGCGCTGGGCCCCGGACCCGGTGAAGGGCCCGTTCGCCGCCGTGCGGGGCCCGCACCCCGCGCCGCTCGTCATCGACAACGGCTCCTTCCAGACGCGGGCGGGCTGGGCCTGCCCCGACCCCTCGGTGCCCGCCGAGCCGCTGCTGCGGTTCCGCTCGCTGGCGGCGCGGAGCCGCGGGGCCCGCGGCGGGGCGGGCGCCGAGACGCAGGTGGGCAACGACCTGGGCAGCGCCGAGCCCCTGCGCTGGCTGCTGCGCTCGCCCTTCGACCGCAACGTGCCCGTGCAGCTGGAGCTGCAGGAGCTGCTGCTCGACCACGTCTTCCAGCGCCTCGGGGTCTCCTCGCAGGTGCGGCCGCGGCGGGGCCGTGGGATGGGTTGGGAGTGGCTTGGGAGGGAGCTTGGAGACCATCCTGTGAGAAACAGAGGCTCAAGCCCAAATGGGTTTTCGAGTAAGGGTTTTATTATATGGTAAAAGCAAACAGCGCTGGGTGCGGGAGGGGAGCCCCTGCGCCGCCAACTCATGCACACAGGTGCAGAGTGTCAGGTGTTTTTACAGTTATTTCATACCCATTACATCATATGAATACATCTTTTTTGTTCGTTTATTATCTCAGTAATGACTTCACTATAATTGATGTCGTTTCTGACAAAGGTTACAAAAATTTAGGGAGTCTAAATGACCTAACATCAGTCTTACCATAATTCATATATCTCCTGGTAAAGACTTAGCTGACCTAACCCTGGTCTTCCATAATTCATATACTCCCTGATAAAAGCTTAGATGACCCCTCACCCCAGTCCTCCGTAATTCTTTGTGGTGTGTAGTTGAACTAATCCGTTTGTTTTATTTCTTTTATGGGGATGCAATTAACCCAGTTGTTTCTTTACTGGCACGAATCGTATCTATTCCTGTCACCATCCCGTGGGCAGGTGCCACAACGTTCAGTAGCATTGATGCAATTCTCTACTGGCCTTTTTAGGAGATTATAGCCCAGGTGTTAAATAATACAGCCTGACTGCATCAAACAAAAATGAAAGTTTGATTTCAAGCCCTCTTAGCTCTGCTAAGCTCTTAATTTCATCATGGTAGAGCAGAAGGGGAGGATTCAGCTGCAGGTTTGGTCCTGTCAGGCCATGTCCAAGAACCTGCATCCAGGATCAGCTGTTGAGAAGAACACAGACATTACTGGTTTTTCACTTGCACTTTGCCTTCTCTTGCATAGATTTTGGTTTCTTGGATTTTTAATAATTCTTCTATGCTTTTAAATGGCCATTCTCCACCATTAGGAGTTTATTATTTGATTGGATTAACAGTAACATATTTTTTACCCCCTTAAGCACTAGATATAATTTTACTTATGTGATTAATAGTGTGCATGTAAAGTGCTTTTTCATGGCTGTTTTGGGATTCTTGCTGGTGTTCTAAAGAAGCAGTAAGGACAACTATCCCTGGATTTTCCCTTTGTTATTGTTATTTTCCCTTGTCTCTTCCAGGGTTGTGTTGATCATCCAATTGTTCTGACAGAAGCAGTGTGCAATCCTCTGTATTCGAGGCAAATGATGTCCGAGCTCCTCTTTGAATGCTATCAAGTGCCCAAAGTGTCCTATGGCGTGGACAGCCTTTACAGTTTTTACCACAACAGGAGGCAGAATTGGCCCTGCAGTGGTTTGGTGATATCCTCAGGGTATCAGTGTACACACATTTTGCCAGTCTTAGAAGGCAGGTGAGTTCTTGGTGTCTTAAGTGCAGCCTCTCTTTGTCAGGCATTGACTTTTCAAATGAGGCAAATATCCATTCCTCCAGCACTGAGTATTCCAGCCCTGCAGGATTAACTCTCATCAGGTCTTAATTTTGCTCTGTTGAATTTTGAGTTGAAGAAGCAGTACTGTCTTTGTATTTTTAGTTGCTACTCATGCCTAGATCTGTACTGTCATAAGTAAAAGGGGTTATCTGCCCCAAGTGAAATAAGGCATTAAAAACATACATTAGGTTTTTAAGCAGGTTGGGACAAAATAAAGTGCTCTGTGAGACTTCTGCTCTTCTTGAGGCTTTTATCATTCTGGTTGTTCTGCTGCATTTCTCTACTTTCTGTTTTTTATTTCTCCTCTCTTTAAATCATTACTGCAAGGCAATGGCTTTATTAGATTTGGTAAATGCTTCAAATTTTCTGGAGTTACACCTGGCCAGCCATGAAGTGTTACAAAGGTTAAAAAACTACTTTTAGCTTTGCTAATTGTCCCCTCCCTTATTAAAACAGACCAAAATTATTCAGTATTTAGGGTTTTTTAAACCAGAACAGAGCCTTTCAGAAAATATCTGCAGTAAACACAGCAGTGATTATGCTGTCTGAGAAAAGCAGGTGTGTTAGGTTCCGTGGTAACTGAATCTTGAAATATTTATCCATGAATATTCATGTCTGCTTGCCTGGAGCAGCAGAAATTAAATAATCCTGGGGTAAGTGGGAGTGTTTTGTGTGGATTTCTTGAGGGTTTCTCCTTTCTCATCTGTGTCTCTTTGCGTTTCCAGGCTGGATGCCAAGAACTGCAAGCGCATCAACCTGGGGGGGTGCCAGGCTGCCGTGTACCTCCAGAGGCTCCTGCAGCTCAAATATCCCGGGCACTTCGCAGCCATCACGCTCAGCCGGATGGAGGAGATCCTGCACGAGCACAGCTACATTGCAGAGGACTACATAGAAGGTAAAACCAGAGTCATTTACCTCCAGAGAGTGTTCATCTACACTTAGCTTGTCCTCTGTATCCCTGCTTTTCAAGGTGGCTCAGATTCTACCAGAAATATTCTACTGTTGTATTGCTTTCTTTCTACTGCCTTTCTGGTAACTTGCTTCATGCTTACACACGGTTTAAAATCTAAAATTAAGACAGAAATTAAATTGAACTACTACCAAAAATAATCTGTATTAGTTCAGATTTTCTCTGTGAATAAAAATTGGAATTGTGTCAGAGGAAAATAGTTTCAAATTAGCTTATTCTTCTTCCAAGAAAGCCCCTTAAATTGGTTAGGATTTCTGCATCTAGCTGCACTTCTTACCTGCTTTACGGTTTCCAAAATTGCGCAGAACATTTCTCATGACCTTTTTTGAATTTAATAAGGTTTACAATTTCTGTGGTAAATGTCAGCTGAAACAGTGGCTGAAGAGAAGTGTTTTCTTAAATTTGTCTCTTGTGAACAAGCCTGCTGGAGTCCTTAGAAATGTGTGAGAGCTCTCGCTTGGGAGGAGAGAAGAGACTTCAGTGTGCACTTCCACTGGTTAGTACTTGGTGTTTCATGGAGATCAGAGAGCTAAGGACCACCTGCACTGAGCATGTGACCTGAAGGTGCTCACAGGGGGTAGCCAAGCATTGAGGCAGATGCCAAGAGGTGACAAAATTCTAAGCTGCACTATTTTTGCCTTCTTTCATCACCTTTCATCTTCCACATGAAGTGTGTGCAGCATACGAGTCGTTGTTTTCAGCTGACGGAACAGCTGTTTTTGCTTTCAAACCACCCAGAGCTCCAGAAGTGGCGGTGCCCAGAGTACTATGAGAACAACGTGCACAAGATGCAGCTGCCTTTCTCCAACAAGCTGCTGGGGAGCACTCTGACATCCGAGGAGAAGCAGGGGAAGAGGCAGCAGCAGCTGCGGCGGCTCCAGGAGCTCAATGCGCGGCGTCGAGAGGAGAAGCTGCAGCTCGACCAGGAGAGGCTGGACAGGTTGCTGTACGTACAGGTAAGCAAGGCAATGTTTTCAGTGTGATGTTTTTGCAGGAGGGCAGGCTGCCCTCAGAGCTGTGTCAGAAGGTCACGTGTTACTGTAAAGAACCTACGAGCGTCCTGGGTGTCTTCTGATTAGGAGCTTGCCAAGGTTACTTGCAAGATGACAGGGAAGGATTATTGATGCAGAGGGTGCCTTCAGGTTCTGAACAGCACTTCTTTTGGGAAATATTTTAAATGCTGCCAGAATTTGCACATCATAATATCTAGTAATGAAGGCAGAGTGTCTGTGCACGCACAGTTGTCAGGTAGCTGTGATTACCCTGTCTTGTTCTTCGCAGCTAACTCTGATCTGTCTGCAGGAACTTCTGGAAGATGGTCAAATGGATCAATTCCACAAAGCTTTGGTGGAGCTGAACATGGACTCTGCAGAAGAACTTCAGTCTTACATCAACAAATTGAGTGTGTCTGTTGAACAAACGAAGCAGAAAATCCTACAGTCGGAAGTCAATATTGAGGTAGATGTTGTGGACAGCAAGCCAGAGGTATATGATGTTTTCACCAAATTAATCCCTGTCTTATCTCTGAAAGAATTAAGTTTCCATGATTGAAAATATGTCCTTTCAGACTTCTTTTGATGAGTTAAGCTTTCTTTTTTTAACACACTGCAAGACATTGTTAAGTTGGCAGCTGCTTCTCTCTTTTCAGAGAGAATGTCATAGGACAACCATCCTTAATCATCAGTAGCCTTCTATTAAAGATACAGAAGAACATATCAAGCTTTTTCTTAAGAACAGTATTTGTTTTCCTTTCTGCTCTTCCCTTCCAGGTGCAGAGAGCTTTATGATAAACAACCAACACTTTGCTTTCATGGTGCCTTTTTTTGGTGCAATTAAGCAGCATGTTCTGTTTTGTTTACTTAATGAAAGATTAATTGCTACACTTGGTTGTTGGAGTTGTATTGAAGATAAGAAGCTTATTTCTCTGCTTTGCTAGACTAACACAGGCCCTGCACACAGCAGCTGTTTCTAAGAGGTGGTCTGAGGCTGTTTGTGCATGTGCTTATAATTGCTTTCCAAGTCACATACAACAGCTTTTTTATCTATGTCAGCCTTTGCTTACGAAAAAGCATAGAGAAAAACAAAATTGAAGCATAGAGGGGAGCTCTATATTTAGGTTGCCCAGAGAAGCTGTGGCTCCATCTCTGGAAGTGTCCAAGGCCAGGCTGGATGGGGCTTGGAGCAACCTGGGATAGTGGGAGGTGTCCCTGCCCATAGCAGGGGGATTGGAACAAGCTGAGGTTTCAGGTCCCTTCCGAACCAAACCATTCTGGGATTCTATGATTATCAATAGAGCTTGTATAACAATCAGGATGATTGTGTTTGACCAAAATTCAGAGAGGTGATGGGCTTACCATTGTAAAACATCTTTCTGCCTTATGTCAAGAGAAGTTGTTCTAGAAAAAGATAATTGAAAGACTGTCAGCTTCTTGTAATTTTGCTCAGTGGTTGTGCCTAAAGTTCCAAAATGGTTCTCATACTCCTCCTCCTTACTAGGTGTAATCACAAACCTTGGAATGAATCCATGAGCATTTTTGTTTGGTCTTTCTTGTGAGAACACCTGCAATTACCAGCAAATCCTTTTTTCAGACAGGCCATCCTTCTGGCACGTAATGGAGTCTAAAAGCTAATTATGTTGTCCCAGGATCTATGCCAAGCCTTCCGCAGAATTCAGTGTTTCTTTCTGTTGCTCTCTTTTTTTTTGTTGTTTTTTTAAGACATAAAAAGAAATGAATTTAACAAAACACAAGTGGTGGAGAGAACTTCAGGTAGCTGTTGGTTTGGTGTAACAATGAACACTGCTCAAACTTCGGTTTGACTAATTGCTTCGATTGCAGTGGGCATAAAATAGATACTTAAGTATGTTTGAAGGATCTGGTCCAGGTATTACTTTCTAGAAAATGCAACAAATGTTTCAAGTTTAAAATAACCAAAACAAGTCTTTAGCAACAAAATCCCCAATGCAACGAAAAATAAAGAAGATAACTAAAAAGCTGCTCTACCTCACAACAGGAGTTCTGTAGGATTTTGAGTGATGCTTTTCATTAGGACAGAGCTTCATCTCTGTGTAAAAATAAAGGGGTTTTGGTGCATCCCATGAGAAAATGGTACGTGGATGAAACAGTCAGAAATTATGTGGTGGCTTTGTAGCTGGCAAATATTTGTTTTCCAGTCCCACACAAACAAAATAGGGAATTTATAGTGCAGTTAGAGGTGCAGGAAGAGCACCAGGTTTTAACCAGTATGAAAAGCTATTTTACCAAGTTTTAGTTTGTCACGTTTAGGACGTTGCTGCCTGGGATCCTGGCAGACTGAGGCCTTTCCAAGCTGACATTGTGACAAATTTACTGCAAGTGTTTGATTTTTGTGCTATGAGTGAATGTCGGTCTTAACTTCTGTTTTCCGGGCATATTTGTTTTCAGGCATTTTAACAAGTTGATATTTGAGGAAATTGGCACTGAGTTTTCCAAACTTGTCACCAGAATTGAAGTCACATGTATTCCCAGCACACCTGAACTAACTTACCATAATATACCTTCTTGGTTTCCAGACTCCTGATTTAGATCCATTGGGCAGTGAACAATCACTGGAAGATGTGGAAAGTATTAATGAGTTTGAACCTTTATTTGCTGAGGAACAGCCTGAAGCTGAGAAGCCTGTTGCTGCAGTACAGGTTTGATTTCTGTATCTACACCTTGTGCCAGAGCTTTCTGAATCCCACCTTGTCCAGCAGGTCTGCTAACATTTTTCCCAATGCCAACACTGCTTGCCTCTTCTTGGAAGAGATTCTCAAACTATCTGAACAGCACATTAGGAGAGGAGAAGTCCTTGCAGCCTTATCTGGTGGTTTAGACCATGGATATACCCACTGGGCTCACTCTGCAGGCAGTGTCTGTTGTAGCAGTGCCGTGTTATGAGGGGAAAAAAGGTCCTGCTCAGTGTTTTTTTGTGTGCGATATCTTATCCCAGTGGGCACAGCTTCCAGCTTGTGAGGCTGAGCCTTAGGGACACCAAGCAAAATAAATTATAAGCCTTTTGGAACCTTTTACAGCATTCCCTTTCTCTGTGAGCATTACCATCTGGTTTTTGTACAGAACTGTTTGGAAACTTTGCTTATTCTGGTATATTACTGTTCTTTGATGTAACTCCCCCTTACTTCTCAATCTCCTCTTTTTAAAGCCCGTGTTTAACCTGGCAGAGTACCACCAGCTTTTCCTTGGCACTGAAAGAATCAGGGTTCCAGAGATTGTCTTCCAGCCCTCCCTGATAGGAGAAGATCAGGCTGGTATAGCAGAAACCATGCAATATGTCCTTGAGAGGTGAGTTTACAAACCTACTTACTTTCAGACAAGGTAGTATTGTTTTGATACCAGCTTTTGAAATACTGGTTTCTTACCAATAATTTGAGAAAACATGTTTTGGTGTGGTTGAGCATTGCAGGTTAGACATGTCTTCTGTTCTGAAAGCCACAGGTAACTTAAGTGATGGGATCTACTAATTTTTTGATCAATTACCTCATCAGTGAAAGTTTCTTGAACACATACCTCCAATATATAAGCATTTATAAATTACATACAGGCACTACTAAACTAATATATTGTGAATATTTTTAAACATACACAAAATTAGAAATTAAAAAAGGCTGAGATAAAGGTGAAATACACACTATTTACGTTTATTTATTAGTGGTACAAAAAATACCTTCTTCCTGCACCCCACTGGATTGTCATGCACAGACACCCCTTTGGAGATCCCTGGTCCAACTTGTTACAGAGGGAAACAGCAAACCCTAGTAAATATCCATCCCATGCAACAGTGATCTGTGGTTTTGGGAGACCAAAATCAGGGGTAACATTTTAGAGTTAGGACATGTGCACACTTGCTGGACATTGCAAACAAACTAGCATGGGCAAAATTTCACCCCAAACTGTATGAACACAGGAGATGGCATTTGCTGACAGGTAAGAATTCCAGCCTTAGAAAAAAAGCAGAAATCCAGCTGTTGGATTATAGGGTACAGTACACTGAGTGCTTTCAGTGCTTTCAAGATTCTTCTGCCTCCCCCTGAATTTCCAGAAAACACTTATTTTTGTGCTAGGAAAATGAAGGAAGTTTCTCAAGGTGAATGCTGAGGCAAGGTATCTACTCCCCAGAGCTGTTCAGTTCACTGGGGAGACGTCCTTGAGAAAGGCTGAAGTTGTTTTTACTCCTTGTAGGTATTCAAAGGAACAACAAGCTGTTCTTGTCCAGAATGTTTTTCTCACTGGTGGAAATACAATGTACCCTGGACTGAAAGCCAGAGTGCAGAAGGAACTCCTGGAAATGAGGCCGTTCCAGTCGTCTTTTCAGGTGTGTGTGTTGACATGATGTTTGTGTGAACAGCCTGTTCATCTGGGTTCAGGAGTAATTGAGGTTGGCTGAGGTGCAGAACTGGTGAATTTAGACTAAGCACAGGAATGTTTTATGACAAGACACTGCAAACAGCTTTTTTGACCTGAGAAGATGCAGATTAAGCAAAGATACAGTTGCTCTTTTTGAAGGCACTAGAGAGAGTAGGGAAGATGCCTTGGAAGAGGAAAATCTGCTTCTGCTAAAGGGACATGCTCACACAAGCACGTTTGGCTGGAAATTTCCAGATTGGTTTCTTAGGAATTGATCCCAAGGTTAGAAAATTGCACTTCAAACCCATTCCTCACTTTATTTTTCCCCAGAGCACAGAATAATCAGCTCAAGCTTCTGAAATTCTGTGGTTTGTGTCATATACCTCTGCGATCAGGGTAGAAAGGGCTTTTCTCTCCTCTGCTGAACTGACATTGCTGTCTCTTTTCCTTCCATCCAGGTTCACCTTGCCTCCAGTCCTGTTTTGGATGCCTGGTACGGGGCTAGGGACTGGGCCGTGGAACACATGAGCCGTGAGGAAGGCTGGATAACCAGGAAGGACTACGATGAGAAAGGGGGAGAATACCTCAAGGAGCACTGTGCTTCCAATGTCTACGTCCCCATTCGCCTGCCCAAGCAGGCCCCGCGCGCGGCAGAGGCGGCGGCGCCCGGCAGAGCGCTGGCCTCGGGCACAGGCGAGCAGGGATAGCCCTGCCCTTGGCACCGACCACGTGTGCGGGAGGGCAGACCTCGCCCCTGGTGCCCGGCAGCACCCAGAGCCCATCCAGCCCTTTGGAGGAGCAGGAGGATGGGCCACGCTGGGTGTCAGCTGGCACAGCTGGAACGCAGCGCTTGGTGCTGCTCACGCACAGCAGAACACAGAGGGGCAAACAACATCTCTGAAACTCTCATAGTAAGACTCAGGGGTTTTTTTTGAGAGTATGTGTTTTACAGCTTTTTAAAATTCAGTGCAATGTGCTGGGTTTGTGTCTGTGTCATTGCACGATCCCGCAGTGGGGCTGCATGGATAGAGACAGCCCAGCAGGTGTCCCCCTCGCCTGTCACAGCCATCGTCTGTCGGGACATGTCGAGCAGCACCGAGGGGCTGAGCTTGGCCTCTCTGCTGCTCTCTGCCTTGTTCTATCTCCCTCCTGCTACGCACGTTCTGCTAAAGCACCTCTGAGTAAGCAGTGGGGGTTCAGATACTCTCTGTCTTCATTGATGTCGGTGATGATATTGATGTCTTGGTTGAAACTGGAGAACTGGTCACATAAAGACATGACCCTCCAGAGGGACTGCCAGGTCTTGTGCAGCCCTGGAGTGGTTTTACAGCAGTGGTGGCTGAGCAGGGCAGCTCTTTGATGGGACTTTTTGATCAAAAGTTGGTTTGGCAATAAAGCATACTTTTCATTTTACCACTAACTTATGTGTTTCTTTAAAGACTCTTTAAAGACTGCAGCATTGGCTGCACCTTGCTTAAAAACACAGCCAGGCCCCTGTCCTAGTGCACAACATAATACAGCTTAAATTTGACTGGGGATTCAGTTGTTGCATTGAGAAACTTGCTGTTGCATTCCCAAAAAATAATCAATACTTGATGTTGGACTGAAACCTAAGGAGGCTGCATCACTTTGGCAAAAGCTGGAAGAGGTAAGACTGTGGGGAAAATACCCAGATCATATAACCACAGGAAGTGTAGAGGTGGTGATTTACTGTCGCCAGGGGCTGCAGAGCATCAAGGTAAGTTGTCACCTGGCAGATTCAAAGAAAAAGGCCATGAGGTGCTTGTTGGTGCTGAAGTTGTCACCACAGGATGTAACATGCACGTTTTTTGATTCAAAAAGTGGTACCCATATTTACAATATAAAAAAAAGAAGTCTGTGTTCAAACACTGAGGTCTTACCTGTGCTTGGAGGTCCTGCCGGGCATGTTCTTCAGAGAGATCTGCTCCCATACACAATTCCTGGTCACTTGGGTGGGATATGAGTCTTGGTGGGCCTTTGGCCTGTTCCAAACAGGGTGTTGGGCAGGGGAGGAGGAGTAGGGAACTCGCTGCCTCCAGGTGACCTCACGTTTGGACTATTAATCCTATTCCTGGCTGCCTGGAGGCGGATTTTCAGGACCATTAAGGGAATTCTATGGGTGGTAAAGAATGTGGAAAAACATGCTGTGCTGAAACAAGGTGAAGTTACACCCCAACATGTCTTTTCTCAGTGTCAGTGACCTGGAGCTGAGTAAATGATGTCCCATTGCTATTTCACCCTTTTCTGTCACATCTTGAGCTACTTTAGGCAGAGTGGCTACTCAAGGTATGGAAATTCATTCTGATACTTGGTGTTGGGTGCTAAATAGGGTAAGTATGTTGTGCATAAAACTGTTCCAGAATGAAGACCTGAAAGGGCATCTGTAGAGGAGGATTATGTGACTTCTAAATGTTTGGCTGAATTGAGCCACCACTTCTCTTGCATTAATTCAAAGTGGAGCTGTCTAATTCTGTACAGAGATGCCAGAGCAGCTGCTTAAACAGCTTTAAGGAAGCATAATTTTATAATCTCCTGAATATTAGCTGTTAATTTGTTACTTTATCTCTGTAATAGCTGGAGTAACTAATGAACCTGGACAATGTGATCATGGTCACAGGCTTTTCTGAGTGTGCTGGTGGGCATTCAGTTGCTTGGAGTAACATCATGAAAAGTGTGAATGTTGCAGAACGGGATTCATTTTCTCATTTAAATTCAGTTCCCTGGTAATGATTTGCTGTGGTGCTTAATTAGCACTGGTGCTGCCCGGAGAAAAGTGGAAGGAGCGTGTGGTGGTGAGGGCAGGAGGGCACTGAGATGTTATATTTTATGGTAGCGTTGGACTCCTTGTGGAGCTTCACCACTGTGACACTTGTGGCAAGGCATTCTCACACCCACGTGCAGAAGAATTTGGTTGTTTCCCTTGTAAGTGGCATAGGACTCTCCAAACCCACAAGGGGCTTGGAGTGTTTCTACTGGGTTTGGCTTCTGCCCCCTGAGAGGGGAGCAGCCCCACAGGCACCTGCTTGGCTCCCGTTTAATGGGGCTTCTGGTTGGGTGAGGAGCAGGAGGAGGAAAAAGGGACAGGAGACATGAAGTGATGCTGTGAGGGCCTTTGCTGCTGTTGGGGGAATCTGTGCTCTTTTTATCCTGGTGGGTGTCCCACATGCTGACCAAGTGCAATTGCCAGCCCTGAGATGCTCAGGTGGTTCCCATTTGGTCCTCAGTATATGAAATTCAAAAGCGACCTGTCACCTTGTTATACAATTCAGTTATCACCTAATTCAGGTCAAAGAGTCCAGAAAGTACAAGTTGCAATTTCACGGGAGTGGTGAGTTTGGTCTATTTAAAAGAGAGCTCAAAGTGGGTCCCACCTTTCACAGGGTCCCCAAGACCTGCTCTGGGTGGAAACAGCACGTCAGTGAGAAGCCCTGGAGACTAAACATCCATCACGTGGTCCATGTCCCAGATTTCTGTCTGAGCTGCCAACGAGCCTCACTTTTAGGCTTCCAGGCTTCTTATGTTTCCTGTGCCACAGTAACTTCAAACACGAGCCGTTCTTTGCTAAATCTCTGCTAGGACACCAAGATTAGAACTCTCTGCTCCAGTTATTAATCTCTGAAATACTTAATGTGCTGTGTCAGACAGCATTTCGGAAGAAAGAGAGGATGCCCATGAACTGTCACTTAAAAATTTAGGATTATCCCTCCGGAGAGAGCCTGCAATGATCCTCTAGCAGCTAGTCCTAAACCACAAGTTTTGAAGCCTGTGTGGGATGAGCAGGGGAGGGGAGAATGCTGTGATGGATTTAACATTATCTCCAAAGTCATATGGTGGGATTTCCACCCTGGTTGGGTACGTCAGGCGCAGAGCAGCTGTGCTGATTCCCATTGCTCACTCCCACTGCTTTGTGCAGAGAGCGAGCTGGTGCCTGAGCAGCAGCTTCAACAAAACTCAGTTTTAAATGGCTCTAAACCTCCAGGCATGGTTTGTCAAGAGTTCTTCAGGCTCCTTTCACTCTCTCTTTTCAGGCTCTCAGCTTCCTAAATGTAATTGAGAAACACCTTTCCCCATTCCTTGCTCATCACACAAGCCCAGCCGTACCTCTTAGGGCAGAGGTTTCAAGGGTTGGTTTTTTGTTTGTTTGTTTTGCTGTTTATTTTTAACTTACATGGGGCTTTTTACATCCTTGGAGATCTTTTCTTCCTCTTTTTGAGCAGTACACTTGGTTTCCATTTCCTAATGCATCAGAGACTGCTCTGAGAGTCAGGAAGGTTGGGTCCATTTCCATGGCTGTTTGCTCCTGACAATCCTGTTGCTCTGCCCTGTTTTGTGCCTCAGCAGCTGTAGCAGCAAAGTCAACCTGAGGGTTTCATAGAATCATAGAACATGCTGAGCTGGAAGGGACCCACCAGGATCATCAGGTTCAATTCCTCGTTTCACAGAGTGCACAACTACTCTAAGGAAGAAGGGAAGGTCAGATAAAATCAATGGGACCTGATCCATCCTCACTCATTGCCTGAAGCTGGAAACAGTCTAAAGTATGGTAAGAATCACTCCACACTGGTATGTTTTTATTTTTAAGCAATTGCTGTTGACCACTGTTATGACACGAAGCAAGCTG
Source organism: Grallaria varia (assembly GCA_013396735.1). NCBI lineage: Eukaryota > Metazoa > Chordata > Aves > Passeriformes > Formicariidae > Grallaria > Grallaria varia. The sequence goes on along the minus strand of VWZG01013019.1, from coordinate 85,503 downwards.
GATTTATGGTCTGACTTCCTGGGTTAAGGCAGGACAGTATTTTTTTTTAGCTTTTTAATTATCTCAGAAGTGAGGGGAGGTATGAAGCAGCTTCTCCCTTCATCTGACAGCAGGTAAAGGTGTGGTGCTGATGGGGAAAGCATTTTTATGCTGTCAGTGAGGTTCTGTGAAGGCATCCGGGTTCCTGCACTCCAGCAGCCAGGCTGTTACATCGAGAGGAGCTCATCCCCAGGGAAGCTCAGGGCAGGTCTGGCTGGACAAATGAGCTTTGCAACACACAAGGGAAAAGTGTGGCTTTGCTCAAACCTGTGTCAAATGAATTCCAGAGGAGAGAGACCTTTGGGAAATGTCTAACCTCCTCTTGTTTGAACTGCTTGGGAATATAGTGGATGCTGGAGTACTGCATAGCAGGGAGACCATGGTGCGTTGTGTGCCTTCCTCGTTTAGATGAAGGGTAAGGGTGCCTGGTGGACCTCTGGATGGGAGAAGTTTTGAGGGGTGATGACAACCTGGAGCCTCCAAAGCCTCACGGCTGCCACGGGGGTGCTGTGTTTGAGCTTTCCCAAGTGCCCTGACGCTCAGGAGGGGTGGGAGACTGTTGGCTGCAGCAAAGGCTGATTTTCCTCCTCTCTAAACTATTGCCCTGTTTCTGCACCTCTCCCTAGACCATACTCTGTGCTCCTAAATGGCTCCGTATGCCCAGTGGGAAAACTGTCCCGTACAAGCTGGGGACTGGCTGCCTGGTTTGAAATTGCTTGGAAATGAATTCCAGTCTGTGCCATCAACTTTTGGGTAGTCTTATATTTTCCACTCAACATTTTGATGTTTTTGATTTTGTTCTTTTTGTTCTCTTCAAGGGAGAATAGTGATAGGTAAAACCATCCTGCCTCACTGACACTTGTTTCTGCATTTGAACAGTGGCCCAACTGCATCCAAATGAGAAACAGCCCTGTTGGTTTGATCTTCTTGTTCTGCTTTGGGGGCTTCACAGGGCTCCTTCACACCATTTTTCAAATAACTCAGTTGCTGCTGGTATGACCAGAAGTCCCCTGGGGCACACAGGCCCCTGCTTCTTGGGGGTGACCTCCCTGTCACCCCTTTCCCCTTGAGCACCAGCTGCCTTCCAGTGTTTCATCTGCCACACTTAGATAAATCCACCTGATCTAGAAGCCATCAACTAATGTGCTGCTGGTGCTTCAGAGGCAAAATGCCCTAAGAATGTCCCAACCTGTTTTCCTGGACATATCCACGATGACATGTCCCTGGGATTCCACCATGTGCACCAGGAGGGTTGTCCCAGGGTCGATGCCATCTGCCAGCGCTGGTTTTGAGCTCCTTGCATAACATCTTGCATAGCTTATCTGGTTTTAGGAAAAGCACAGTTGATTTCCAAATGTGGCAGGGTTGGGTTTGTTGGGTTTTTTTGCCACCTTTAAACTTAGTTTTGTGTTCCTTGGGTTAATCATGTGCATTAGCACGATGCTCCTGTCTGGCATTGCTTCTCAGCTCTGGGAAATACATTTCATATCCTCATCCTCAGATGAGTTTATTTTCCCCACTCTGCAGCTTGGTTAAAACATACCCCACTCCTCCTCTCACCCCAGATTCCTGCCACATACCTGGCATTCTTTCATCCTTAATGAGATGAAGGAGTGGGGGATTTCACCCCCCTGGAATTTTAGAGGAATACTAAGTGGATTTCTCATGAAAAGCCTCATTTAGGGTATGAACATGCTGAGCTGGAAGTCCATGCATGGCAAACCTTGCTGTTGCTGGTAATGGTGAACAGAGATTTAATTCCTTATTTAATAGCTACGTTCTGCTTGGGCCTTTTTGTAATTATTGCTGTTGATGGAGTCTGTGTTGGTGTGGATGAAGCAGAGGAGAATTGCATCCTTGCAGAGGTAGATGGAGACCCCAGTGGGCTGCTGGCACTGTTGCTGTGATGTGGCCAAACTCTTCCTCTAGACAAGGCAACACCAAAGCCAAAAGAGTTTTCATCTAGACTCAGTTATTAATTTCCCTTAATAAACATAAAGCTGTGTTGGATCAAAGGTGCCTCCAGCCTGATCCTGGAAGTGACTCCCAGGAGTTGCTGAGGGAGGAGTATAAGAATAGAGGCAGTGAGATATGTGTGTAAAACAGGGAGAGGATGGTAAGTAATCCCAGCTGGTTAATGCTGTGTAGCCAGGGAAGCATGGAAATGCAGTGCTCCTGGAGCCTTGACATGGGATCCACCGCAGAACTCTGCCCTCTTACACGAGTTGAAAAGAGAGGTGAAGTTACACAAATTACAGAGCTCGGCAAGGACGAGGATTTTGGGGCAGCAGCATCGTGCTGGCCTCTGAGCATCACTTTGGAGGGGCTGTGCTGTGCTCTGGGTGCTCTGAGCCTGCAGTGCAGCAGCTGTGACAGCCCCAAGCTGTGCTCCATCCCCAAAGGGCTGCGCCAGGACACGGCGAGCCCGGCTCTGCCTCCTGCTTTGGCAGAGGGGCTTTGCTGCAGGTCCACAGGCAGACACAGCATGTTGTGTGGGGCCCTGGGTTGCTTTCATCCAGCTCCTCGGTGGCAGAGGGCCACGGGCTGTCCCTGCTGCTGGGGAAACAATGGAGAGGAAGGCTTTGATTCCAGCAGCGATGGACATCCCCCTGCTCCAGGGTGGTGCCGATGGAAGGAACCGGGGGCTCGCTTGTTTGCTTTTATCCTTTGTTAACCACTGGTAACTTCTTGTTGTGGGAACTGCTGTGACTTCTCTTTAGGTTTTATTTATGCTCTTTGGCAGGAGGCCTTTGATATTCAGCCCCAGGAGTGTCCCTTGGCCTGGGAACTAGAAGAGCCAGCTCAGGCTGCCCGCAGGCACATCCAGCCAGGGAAGGAGGGCTGGTGTCCTGCTCTGGTGGCATCACGCGTCACCTGGGGGAGACAAATTGGTCACATGCTATTCTGGGTTGTCCCCACGCTCATGGTTTGTGCCTGGTGTCTGCCCTCCTCAGCCACAGCACCACCCCAGGTCAGCAGCAGACACGGTGGTGCCGCAGAGGGTGGAGAAGATCCAAAGAATTGGGCATTTACAGGAATTTGTCACATTTTTCTAGGGAGAGAACTAGGAAAGTACAGAGGTCTTGTACTGGGTTCAGGCTGCAGGTTCATGCCTGGGAGACATCCAGCAGGTGTCATCCGGGGGGAGCTTTGCTCAGGCCTCCTCTCCACACATCCTGGGGCTGCACTGGCCACTGATTTGGGGATGCAAGGGGCAATTCCCCAGCTCCTGGGGGCTTGACTTCCCAATGTGCTGTAAAACTTACACATCCACACCTTTTGCCATAGCTGCCATTCACAGGAGGCTGATTCTGCCCCTTGCTACCCACATCTGTTTACCAGGGTATTGAATGAAAGCAAGTTGTATAATGATACAGAAGTGGAGGGAATAATTTATATTTATACTGCCCCTGAGCCCAGTCTCTTGAATGAATTTTAGAAATCTCAGTGAATACTGTTTTTCAACACAAAACACATCCCCCAGGCAGCAAAGATGACAATTCCCTGTAGCCATAAACCTCTTGAGCGTGTTAACTCAAAATGCACTTTATATCACCTTCAACCCACTCTCCTGTTTTACATGCTGGGCTTTAAAATAGGCACAAGCACTGGTTGTGCTGTATGTCTTACAGAGAGCCTGGAAATGACTCTTTAATTGTAAATTTAGGAACTTGGATGGCAATTTGATAAGCAGTGTCACCAACAAATGATTTGATGAGGTATCAAAGTGCACCCTTCCAATCTGGGAAGCCGGACCTAGAGAGGGGGTTTATCTCAAGCTCTGGGCTTTATGGGGAAGGGTTAAGTAGATGGTCACTGTTTCAAGGAGGACTTTAACTTTCAAGTGCTCTCCAGTACCACTCTGGCAGCAGGGACTGAGCTACGGAACCGCATGGGAAGTGGAGCTGGTTCTCACGGGAATGTCTTTATTCTGCAAGAAGTGGGTATCAAGAAAACAACAACAAAAACAGTTGCCCCCCAAACCCCACTGCTGCGATTTTGAACCCAAAATAGCCACTTGGTATTTCCCACAGAATGAACCTCCGTGACTCGTTCTGAGCAGCCACGACTGACTGTTTCCTATTTTTCTTCCTTCTAGGTGGGTGGTTGAGGAGTTGTGGCTCCTGAATTGGAGGAAGTGTTTTCCTGAAGTGCAGACATTTGCTCCTGGCTTTTCTGTCTCAGGAAATCACCCCTCAAATCTCAGGCTGACTTCTTTGGAGCCACAACACCAACAGCCTTCACCAGGCTGGTGGAAACCCAGCGAGTCAGGTCCTGCCAGAATTGACAAATTCTGCTGCTCCAGCTTTGCAAACTTTATGTCCTTGGCATATTTTTACTTCACGTGCTTTGTCAGAAGATGCCCAACCAGGCTGCCCCTTCCTTTCTAAAGAAGACACCATGGCTTAAATACAGCAAAATAATAACTATTATTTTATACTATTATAAATGTTTTTATTATTTAGGCATCCTAAAAACTCTTTGAAATTAAAGCAAAACTGTTTATTTTGAAAGTGTTTTGCTCCTTCATGTTTCTACTTGAAAATAAAAAGGTTGTACCTCTCTCTGTGGCATCAGTTTCTTCTGACATGTATAATCTAAACATTTGGAACTTAAGTGCAAGCCTTTAATGCCGTAATTTCTTAGTACCACTGCCACGACTGTTTAGACATAAAAGCCATTTGATTACAGTTTTATGTTAAATTATGAACCATAATTAATATGAGCATGTTTAATTTCTTCCTTACTGAACATAATGATAGAATAATTTCTCCAGAGAAAAGAGAGTTTCCCCAAATGACACAATGGAAAGATTTTTTTTTTTAATAATTTAGCTTTTGGAAAGAAGTTTAAAGCATTAGGTAGGATCAATGCAGCTTAAAAAATTTCTTGAGATGTGGAGGGAGACTCCCAGGGAGCCTTGTTTCATGCCTGCAGCATCCCCCTTCTCTGGTGGTATAGCGGGGACCCATCAGGTGTAACAGTGAGTTGGGAAGACAAATGACATCTCTCCAAATGTCCCCCCCCTTTCCTCTTGTCCCCCCAGCTCTGTGCTGAGCATGATGCCATATGGTCTGGGCTGTGGCTGGGATCAGCTGTGCCACCTGTGTCCCTTCCCCACCGCCTGCTCACTGACGGGCTGTGGGCTGGAACAAAAAGTCCGTACCGTGGTACCAGCCCTGCTCAGCAGTACCTAAAACATCCCTGTGTTATCCACACGCAGCCAGCACAAATCCAAAACAGGCCCATACTGTGAAGAAAATGAACTCTGTCCCAGCACAAACCAGCACACCCAGTGCAGACCCCGCGTGTGCAGAGCAGTGGGATTTTCCCCAGTTGCCCCTTTTCCTCTCGGCACCATTTCACAGAATCATAGAATTGATTGGGTTGAAAAAGACCTCAGAGATCATCAAGTCCAACCCTTGGTCCAACTCCAGCCTGATCATGGCACTCAGTGCCACATCCAGTCTCAGTTTAAAAACCTCCAGGGACGGTGAATCCCCCACCCCTCTGGGCAGGCCATTCCAATGCCTGATCACTCTCTCTGTAAAGAATTTTTTTCTAATATCCCACTTAAATTTCCCCTGGCAGAGCTGAAGCCCGTGCCCCCTTTTTCCTATTGCTGACTGCCTGGGAGAAAACAGAATGAAAAGCCTTTGGCTGTCAGAGATCTCCGGAGGACATGCTCTGTTTTTCACTACTCTCTCCCATTTCTGCCTGGAGTAGATTCCCTAGTCCTGTAGGGAAGCAGAAGGTGTCATGCCCAGCCCCTCGAGCACTCTGCAGAGAGGCTCATCAGTGGTGCCCCTGCAGCAGCTCAGCAAAGGCTCGTGGAACGTGGGAGCCTGCACACAGAGAGACATTTCAAACTGAAAGAGGCAGATTTAGATTAGATATAAAGAAGAAATTCTGCCCTGGGAGGGTGATGAGGCACTAGAACAAGCTGCCCAGAGGAGCTGTGGCTGCTCCATCCCTGGAAGTGTTCAAGACTAGGCTGGATGGGGCTTGGAGCAACCCAGGCTAGTGGAAGGTGTCCCTACCCATGGCAGGAGGGGCAGAACTGGATGATCCTGAAGGTCCCTTCCAACCCAAACCATTCCATATTCCTGTGATTTTCACCCACCCCTCAGTTCCTGCACGTCAGTGTCAAGCACGCCAATGTGGGGGATGCCCTGGGAAGGCCCACTGGTGTGTCTTTACAATTTGCACTTGTCCAAAGCTGGGTGACCCTCCCTGCCAGCCCTGCACCGAGTGCTCTCCCTGCTGTCCCTGCTGCTTTCCCTGTGGAATCCCACGGGGGTCACAATCCCAGCAGTGACACCTCATCCCATTATCAGCCGTACAACACATTTCCTGCTATCGAGTCCCTGAGCCTGGGAGCATTTATCTTCTCCTGGTGGCAATCCAGCACTAATGACTTCAGCAGGAGCAGAGTTATTCAGCAGGGATGTGCTTTATCCATACCCCGACACGATGTCCCGTGGCCTCGCTCGCCATCGCTGGGCTGTTGCTGAGCTCTGAGCCACCACCCCGAATTTCTGGTGCAATGTAAATGCGTCTGTGCTGCTTCCTCCTGTGCAGCTGCACATCGACAGCCTCATGTCCACCTCCCAGGAGGAAAAGGCCACTCTCACTCTTGGGTTTCACTCTTGGGAGAATACAACTGAGCTCCATCAAGAGGGTGTTGAAACAGCTTGTGCTCGAGAATATGACCTTCAACTTATTTGCTTAAACTTCTGAGCGTAGAAGGAAGAGAGTGTACACCAAGCTCTCTGTTTCTGCAGGGCTGAAAGATGAAACAAGTGCCTATTTCTGCCTGCAGTTCCTCCCTGAGCCCTTCCCTGGGAGTACTTTGATGTTCAGTATCCTCCTCCCAGATCTCCGCTGACATTATTAGTGATAATGGACAATTAGGTGTATGGGGAAAGGGAGAAGGAGTGATGAATAGACATGTCAATTTTAGCACTGGGCAGGACAAAAGAGAATTAATGTTTGCTGAGCAGAAAGATTAAGACCCTAGTAAGGAAGGGAGGGGAAGCAAAAACTACAAGCCTTCAAAGAAAGAACTATAGAAAATATTTAATGCTGCTTTTTCAGGCTTGTCAAACAAGCAAAACACATTTTCACCTGCTGGCTCAGATTTGAGTTTTGATTCACTATTATATAATGTGTTTTGCAGCCCAGGTTTTAAGCAGGGTCTGAAGGTAAAAGGATCCAGGGGCTATTGTATAGTCAGGGAGAGGAATGTGGTTTTGTGACAGAGGTGGGAATTTGCAGCAGGTCATGTCTGAGCTGCTGAGGGATTAGGTCAGTATCAGCTCTCAATGCTGCCTTAAGGCAAATTGAATTTTTCACAGAAGAGTGAAAGATTAAGAAAGAAAGAAAAAAAAAAATCCAACCCTGCAACTTAACTAATCACCTGCCACTAAATAAGGCAGCATGAACTATTCACCACCTCCACTTTGCTTTATACATTACTGCAGTAATTACATGGCACATTTGGTTGGAGTGTGCCTAATCCTTGCAGAATAAAAGGGATTCTGCCCAGGTGTGCCTGTGCTGGGTGAGTGGGTTTGAGTGCTTGGTGGTGGGTGAGGTGTGGGGAGGCAGGAGATGAGCTCAGGAGGATGGGGATAATGAGTGTGGAGGATGTCCAGCTGGGAATTAGCTTTATCTCCCAGGGGTTTGATTCTCAGCTGTGTGATTTCAGAAATTCTGTGTCTCTTGGAGAGGTGGGAAACAAGCTACCTCCCCCAAAGCAGGTACTGTTTCTCTGTGACTTGTTGTTTCTCCTTCTGTACTGGAGTAGCCTTGGTGGCATCCTACTCTAGGAGCTCCCAAGGAGTCCTCTTACTCCTGTCAGACCCCTGGCTCGAATTCCTCCTTGGCTTCAGCTTTGTGGGATGGGTGGCTGCTGAGGGTGGGGTTGGAATGGGGCTTTGGTGGGGCACGTACCTCTGGCAGAGCTCCTTGCAGAGTCCCTGTGGTGGTCACAGACTCCCCCTGCTTTGCTTGAGGGAGGTTCACTCCAGATAAAAGTTATATATTTTCGCACAGTAAACAGTAAAGAAAACTGTAGACATGTCTAAGCTAATGTTCTTCTAATTTTTGAACAGACANCTCTGGCAGAGCTCCTTGCAGAGTCCCTGTGGTGGTCACAGACTCCCCCTGCTTTGCTTGAGGGAGGTTCACTCCAGATAAAAGTTATATATTTTCGCACAGTAAACAGTAAAGAAAACTGTAGACATGTCTAAGCTAATGTTCTTCTAATTTTTGAACAGACAGAAGGCTTGATGATGGCTCTCAGACAGTGTTTCTTTCCTACTGCAGCTCTTCAGACAAGAGCTCCCGAGAGAAGAAGGGAAGAGAAGCATCTCACCGGAGTTCCCCAGCATCAGAACTCATTGTTTCTCTACCTCTCAGCCAGCTGAAAATACACAGCATGCCGTCTCCTGGGTGATGATTTGCTTCTCCTGCTCCTGGGGCTGCTGACCCTCACTCTCAGAACCCCCCCTGCCGTAGCTGTGCATGGCCAGGCTGAGCCCTGGGGGTGATCAAGGGAAGGAAGAAGGCAGGGAAAAGGCCAGAGAGCTTTGCTTTCTCCTCTGGCTTTGACAGGCACGTCACAGTGTGGACAACTGCCTGGTGGCTGTGTAGAGAGTTAAAATCTCTACTGAGACGGCTTTGGCAGCGCTGCTGAGTGCACTGATGAAACCAGTGGCTGTTTCTCACAGGCTTGGTGCCAGGAGTCGGGGACCTGTCTCTAGTGGTGCTCTGGGTATGCTCAGGCTTGGGCTGAAGTGGAATATTCAGGTTGAACAAGTTCAGCCAGGTCTGCCAGGACCTGAGCCCTTTCCTTCATGGTCCTGCCAGGTCTGCTGGGGACTCTGTGAGCCACAGCCTGGCAGTGGCTGTGCTGGCCACTGCTACTGAAGGGATGGCACTGTCACTTTGCATGGATGTGTGTGAATAGGGGATGCTGTAGAGAACATAAATTAACTATAAGAGTTATTTTTCTGCTAGCAGTGCCCTGTGCTCTGGGTGCTGGGCTGGCACTGATGTGTCTCATCAGGGGTGTTTTTGATGATGCTCCTCTTTGGTGGCTGCCTTGGCACATTGTTGGGACTTTAAGGAGGTGAAGGGAATGTTCTCTCAGTGGAGGGGTGTCGATTGAGTTCTTGAGGGGTTCATGCTGCTGAGGATTCATTATTTTGCGTGCAGTGCTAGAGCCCTTGGAACCCAAATAGGTTATTTTGGGTTATTTTTAAATCCACAGCAAATGGAGGTGTCCAGTAGCACTGGTTGAGATGGTCAGAGGTAAAATGAGGCTGTGACCCAGGGCAGGCCTAGGGCCAGCCAGGTACACAACTCTCCTGTGCCTCCAGCTGGGATTTCTGGCAGTTCCTGCAGCCCCTCTGGGCAGGGACAGGGCTCATACCTGTGCAGAGTTAATTTAAGAGCTCTTAGTTATCTCGAAACTGGGTCTCCCCCAGGCCATGTGAGAGCCAAAGGAAACCACATGGACTTTTCCCTGCCAGTGCTGCTCCGAGCAGAGACAGTGAAAGCACCACCTTTCCAGTGTTCAGGAATTTATAGCAACCCATTAACCATTAATTCTTGTCTTAAGAAATGAAATGAGCTGCCTGCATGAATTAGTGTAAAAAAAAAAAAAAAAAGAAAAAGAGAGGATTTTTCTATATCGCTCTCTACGTGTTTGACTTGGCAATAGTGCCCCCCAACCCTGCAGTCCTTGTGCTCCCTTAGGCTGGGCTTTTTGGGGTGGCTCCCAGGGCTTTGTCTGTGCACTGGGGCGTGATGCTGCCAAGCCAGGAGGTGTGCCAAAGCCTGCCTTCCAAATTGGGCCCCTCTGTCTGTGTGTTCATGAGAGCTGCAAACAGTGACTATTCTAAAAGAGAAGAAAAACTTGAAACTTCAGTTGTACTCTTTATGTATCTTTATAAGTATGCCTACGCACCTCACTGAGGACTTAAAATTTACCACATCCTAAAGATTTTGCCCCTTGCTCAGCAGAACTGGCATTTCAGGCATTATGAGGCAATTTGTAAGTGCTCAGCCTGATTGCAAGACAAGGCTTATACTGCTATCTGTGGGAGCAGACTTAAAACAATAGTCATTGCTTTTGGAAACCTTTCTTTTTCCTGTTGTATTTCAGATTTAGATTTTTTTCCCTTGGTTTCATGGTCAGGGATAGGAATATCTCCTTGATACAAGGCACTGAGATTTTAACATCAGGCTGCTGTAGTCCAGGTATAACAATTATTTCTCAGAGTGTGATTTAAGGCATAGCCAAGAAAATAATTTTTGCTGCAAATATTCACTGCAGCTGTGAGATTTAATAGATATATAAATCTGTATTTCGGGTCAATTCACTGGTTCCTCCCCCTCCATATGCCTCTAAAGCATCATTAGCAAGAAAATTTAAGACCTTGCCGGAGAAGCTGAGCTATAGCATTTTGCATTATATGTTATTTAATGTCCTGAAGTGCTGAGTAGGGGCTTCTGAGAAAGGGGTGGGTAGTTTAACCCCACACCTGAAGGCATTGGTGATTGTCCTGAGGGCTTTCATATACAGAACAAAAATTATCTATTGAAGCTGTTTTTCTGCTAGTAATGCCCTGTGCTCTGGAGGCTGGGTTGGCACTGATGTGTCTGATCAGGGGTGTCCATGTCCCTCTGACCAGGGACCAACCTGGGTGCAGAGGAATTTTTGGCTTGAGGCAATCCAGGAGTCTCCCACTTGAACCAGTGCCAGTGCCCCTTGGGAATAACTTGGCACAGACGCCAAAGCACCTTATCCAACTGAGGAACAGCTTAAGCATCCTCCAGCCTGTCGTAAGCCAGCTGGGGAGAGACACATCCCAAATTCTTCCTAAACTCCAATTCTCAGAGCTGTATTTCTCTTAAGAGTATGAAAATACCGTAACTCCCTAAGAAATTGAGATAACTCAGATCGTAAATCCCCCTTTCTTCCAGGATAATCCTTCTCAAAAACTCTTAGGAGATGGTAGTGGGTTTATTTAGATTTGCAGAACACCCAGGTACTGCTGGGGCTGACCCCTGTCCTCAGTTCAAGTTCTGCTGGTAACCAGCACTGAGTCATGACACCATTAACTCTGCAGGGATTCTGCACCGAGCCTTCAAGAGGGCTCATTTCGAACAACAGGGCTTTATTCCCTCACTTGTGGGTGGAATTTAAAAAAAAAAAAAAAAAAGAAAGTGAAATTAAATGCTAAGCAGTTATCAAAATTTAGAAGTGTCTCAGGTGCTTTGTAATAACTTTACCCCAAAGTGTCTTTATATTTCTAGAATGCTGTCTTCCTTTCCATACTTGTATTTTCCTGGGAACTCAAGCAGTGTGGTAGCTCTGTGTTTATGTCCAGGCTAATGAGCCAACCCCTCTAATGCTTTCAGACTGAATTAGGTGTTGCAGATGTAGGTGGTAAAGGGTTCATTTTAATAATTCTATCCCCAGTGCTGTGAGGTTTTTATCCACCCCCTTTAGTGCAGAATAACTATGTGGTTAAATGTGGTTATTGTTAAACAAACAGAAGTGCCCTGGGGGAAGGAAGAGGGGATATGGGACATTGGTAAGAACTCAAAATGAAGCTTTCTGTGCTCTGCCTGGTCAGGCACCAAACCTTCTGTTTGAAACTAGAAATTACCAGTTTTATTTCTTAGAAAATGGAGGAGTATGTGAGCAAAACTCATCCATGAAATGACATTCGTCTTGCCCTTTGTTACTTTTTTTTTCTTTTTATTTATTTTTCCTCTAAGTTAATCCTGTGTCAAGACATATTAGAAAGACAAACTTTGTAGGAGAGTAACATCCATTATCAGACTAGGTGGTACAACTGGGAACTCAGTAAGCACTCCAGCTCTCAGAGCAGGAAACTTCCAATTAATATTGATTAGAAACCATTTTTTTTCTCTTTTTAAATAGTGTAGCACAGTGTATATTGTCATCAGCACTTTTCTTGTTACAGCTGTCATCTTGATTTTCTTTTGCTTGTTAGGATCTCAATGGCAAGATGGTCTTTCATTTATTGTATAACATGGACAGAGCTAGCTAACTGGAATACAAGTGAAAGCAATTAGAAACATCCTGACCTGCAACAGATGCAGATCCATGCCCAAACTGACTGCTAAATGCACCGAGAAAGGAAAAAACACTCATCTGCTTTGCTAAAAACTCAATAAAAATGGAACAATCTACCAAGTTTTGGGCAGGAGCAACTTGTGTGTTTCCATAACCAGTGAATGGGGTTTGTTCTGTGTGTTCTGCTCTGTTAGGTTGTCTTGATACATCATTAAACCAGGTCTTAATAGCCTCAGGGGGAGGAAAAAAGAATCCTGATGTTGCTTTTAGTGCTGTGTGCGTTGTGTAATACTGAATATTCAATGAAGGCTGGACACCTTAACCTTGAGTTTATATTTCTAATGACAAGGAACTTGGATAAAGGGCTGAGCTTCTGCTGCTTCCTGATGAGATCTGGTGTTGCTTAGTTCTCGCTGTTCTTAATTGTTGATCATTTAAAGGCAAATTTTTGGATTTCAACAGCAAAAGCATTGTATCCTCACTTGGGAACACTGGATGTGTGTGGCAGGCTGGACTCTGGTACCCTTAAAAACATAACCCTGGTTGTCTGAGGGCTGCAGAAGTCTCTTGTGTTTGCATGGTGTCATCACTGCCCGAGCAGCTGAGCAGTAAAGACATCCTTCTAACGGAGGAGAAAGTCCTTAACATGGAATATCTGCGTTTAAATCCCTACAGCCTCATTGCTGACTCTCACAGTTGCATGTCTGAGCTGTACCTTTCCTTGCACGTCGCTGCTAAAACTAACAGGGGGACTTTCATTAACTCTAGAAACTAGATCTGGCTCTGAAAGATGGACAAAGGCTTCTGACACTCCTGCTGAGGCTTTTATGCCTTCAGCTATCAAGTGTGTTCTCTCCAGAGAGCATCGTTAAAGATGCATGGGCTGTCAGGATCATTTCCCGGTGGGATGGGACGGTGTGTGTGCTGCCCCAGCTCTGAGCAGCAGCTCCAGCATTAACAGTCTCCTCCTCGTGCTCTTTTGCTTCACAGATGATCAAGTCCTGATGAATTTGCAGCATCCCTGAAGTTGGGCCAGCCAGGTCCAGCTGTCTGGCACCCTGAGGTAAGGGCTGCTCAGAGCTGAGCAAGATGATGCTGCCTGTTTATGGGTTCTCTGGGATGCTGGTCCAGGAAAGAAAGAGTGTGGTCACTCAGGAGAGCAGCAGGACCTGAGTGAAAGCACCAGAGCCATGAGAATGGTTGGAGAGAAACTCCCATGAGCAAACCCACCTGGAAAGTGGAAGATGAACTCCTCAGACAGCAGAGCCAGGGGACTGAGGGGGCTTCAAGGCATGGCTGGTCGATATCGAGGGTTAAGGGCCAGACCAAACCCAGGGCTTGGGGTTATGATTTGGGAAACCTGTCTGCAGTTTTTCTGTTCCAAGCAGTTCTGGGGCCAAGTTTCTCTCCGAGCCTGGATTAAAAAACACATTGCACAGTTGTATATCTCAACAGAAATGCCAGGCACACCCTTGAACCCTTCAGCTTGTCAAATACCTGAATGCCACAGGGAATTTATGGCTAAATGTTCTGTGCTCGTAGTGTAAACCAGATTATCAGGCAATATTTGCTTAAACTGGGGAGGAAGCTCACAGATGATGACAAAGCACTGATGAGTTTCGAGGGCAGTGCACAGGAGATATTTTAATTAATTCCAATCAATGGCTATCCAATAGAAGGTGGAAGGCTCTTTAATGGGACCAGTATGTGAGAGCTGGGTAGAAAATGTCATGTTTTTCCCCTGGTAGTGCTCTGACCTTCCCTCTAAACCACAGTTCTCTGCAAAACTGACATTTGCCTTCAAAACTAGTGTTGCTCTTTGTATTTACCATTGGACTTAACACTGTTGCATTCCTGCAATCAAAGGGTATGCTGTTGAGTTGTGGCTTTTTTTAACAGATTAAAGAAACCTGAGGTTAGAGAAATGTGTGGTTCTGCAGGTGCTTCTGAGGACAGTGTAAACTGCATTTTGCTGATGTACAAAACCCAGTAGCACAGCTCTGCTCTGGGTTTCTGTGCAAGTCTCTGCTTTCTCTGGGTGTAGCTCCCACACTGGAGAACAGGAGCCTGGTAATTATTTTCCAAATTTCTCTCAGCTCTGTGAAACACAGGCGAGGGCCCATCCCTGTTCCACCAGTGAATTATGGGCCAGGTGATTTCTTCAAGGCCAGACACTGAGAAATTCAAGGCTACTCTCAGGAGTGATGGTTGCAAATAAAATAGCATTGTCTTATCTGAAAGCTAAACCATCCTTCAGTGGTTCACTACTGAGATGTTTTAGGAGCATCCTGCTCTGCCTAATGTGGTATTTTCTTCCTAAAAGCTTTCAGTATTGACCCTGGGGCTGTTCAGAAATGCCTATTTTCAGGCAGCCACAGGGTCTTGCTTCTGATTCAGTCTATTAGGAGGCTGTTTTTTGAGGTCCCCCTCCTCAATAGTTGCTGTCACCTTTAAACTCCTTGAGACAACATCTACTGCTGATATGTCAGTGCAAGGAAGTTGTGCAGAACCAGCAGAGCATCGTGCTTTTGTGTTCTAGTCTGTAGTTTGTATCTGGCCCTCAAAACCTCTGGTCCTCAAGGCTTCTCAGAGACTTAAGATAAACCATCTTACTGCTGACCTTCAAAATTTCCCGCCAGGTGCAAAGTTTGCACCTTGAGATGATCTTTCTAATTAATCTCCCAACCTGCTGCGAGGAAGGCAAGTAGCGGGTATGAGCTGCCTTGTGAGGGTGGGAGGAAGGAAACAAGATGCAGAGCTATGACAAGAGAAAAGGTTTCCAGCCTGCAAACCATGGGCAGAAAGAAATGCTGAGTTGTCTGGGTGGTCTTCCCAAGAAACTGCTGGAGGTGGCACCTACCCCACATGGTTCTCTGCTCTGCTGCAGCAGGAGGGAGGCATAGCAGGGACTCAGCATTAGAGAAGAGATTAATTGGGGAGTTAAAGCAGCAGGTCTGCTGCTGCTCTGGTGGGCTCTGCTGTTGTCGTGAAGTTAGAGGCAGGTCAAAGAAACGACACCATATTGTTCCAAAAACAGGACAGAAACTTTATTGCATCAGAGTATCAGAGGCTGCGATTCTTATAGACCTGAGTCTGGACACATGTCCAAGGACCATTGGTTTCTATATACATAAATTATTCCTAATTGGACACACAAACCATGCATGTCAGTAAACATGAGTCATCACTTTAGAAACCAGATTTCTGTTCTAGGTGTTACAGCTTTTCCTTCCCTGACGTGTGCAGAAGGTTCCCAGCATAGTCCAACTATTCCACAGAGACTCCAGGCCAGCTGAAGTCTACCCCACACTCTGCCTCGCTGCGGTGCAATTCTCACTTGCCACCTCAGCATCTGTGTGGAGTCGAGAGGAGGAGAACCACCACCGAAATGATGGCCCCCTTCCCTCACCCCTCCCCAAAAGCAAACCCCCCCAGGATTTTGTGCCACGCACTCCAATGCCCCTGAGGACGTGCTCGCCCGATGCTCTCGGCACAGCCAGCCGTGCTAAGGTGGGGCGAGCAGCGCCCATTCCTTCAGCTGGAGGATGAGGAGGAGCTCGCTGCTGCTAACAGGGATACGGTTTCACACTGGGCAAGCAGCCAGCTCCTAAGCACAGGGATTTCAACTCATAACCTCGCGAGCCGGGGATCTTTGCCCACCAGCCTGTAATATTTCTTTCCTGTCAAGGCTTGAAATCCTCCGCAGGTCAACCTGGTCCTGGCTCTTTGTGCGTTTAGAGAGGTTTACTCTCCAAAGCTGCTCCTGGCTTTTGTGTCTGCAGGTGGCCCTCCTGGGGAAGTCCTGGATGTTAACACTGCGGCGTTGGTTGCCCTGGGTGAGTGCTGGGGCTGGGACTGAATGTTCTGCCTGTAGGGAGTTGGCATTTGTGCCTGCAGAAGAGGAGGAATGAGTGGCAGCCTGTGATAAGGGTGTGTTGTACAAATATTGGAGGTTGATCAATTCAATCTTTTTTTTTTTTTTTTTCCTTTTGGTATGTTTACAAACTGCCACTGGCACCATCCCAAGTCTTAATTTTTCTGCAGTGGTGAGGATACATTTGGAGAGCTTGTTGGACTGCCAGGAAGCCATTGTGCCAGTTCACTGCCTGGTTTGGTGGGGGCTTTCCTAGCACAGGTGGAATGATGGTCCTCAAGGTCAAGGCCCTCCTGCCAGTCTTTGCAAAATTGCTTTTTTTCACTGACTTAATGCTGGAGAATTAAAGATTAATTACTTTTGACTTCTCTTGCTACTTTTAAATTCTACTGTACCAGGTCTATTCACCCTCTCTTTTTGCATCCTGGTTTACTGTCCAGCTGATCTTTGATTTCCTCTCATGGCCTTCTACTGAAATCAGTATGAATACGCCTGATATATCACTCTGTCTCTTTTACTCCCACATTTCTGTTGCTACTTTCAGCTTTCTCTTGGTGTCCTCCTGTGCTCTCTCTTCCCTTACTGATTTCCTTCCTCTAATTTTCCTTTTTCAGTCAGACCCTTGTTATTCCACGTTCCCCTTCCCATGACTTCAGCACTTTCCAAGCCCTTGAATCTGTTGTTTGTTTGTTTGTTTTACAGAGAATAACCCGTGTCAATGTTCTTACTCGTGTATCTTTTACTCAGATAGTGTTACACCACTGGCAACCCCCTGGTTTGAGCATCATTTCTGTTTCCTGTCCCTTGCTGTTTCCTTCTAGAGAACCCAACCTCCCCAGCTGAATCACTTCTCCCCTCCTACCACCCCACAGTTCCCCTTGTGCCACGCCACTGATTTCCTCCCACTGTCTGAAACCTCTTGCCCTCACCTGCAAGTTGATTTCCTTGTGTTTCCATCTGGTCCACTTTCATTCCCAGAGCCCCTGCAGTGCTTTCAGTGCCTCCCTTGCCCGGATGGCTTTACCTCCTGCTCTGGGCGAGTCCCAGTGCTTTGAACAGCTCACCATGACCAACTTCTGCCTTCCCTTTTGTCTCGTGGCTTGGTGCTTCCCGCAGCCCTCGCTGTGTTGCTGGACTGTCCTTGGGTGCTGTCGGTGGAGCTCTGCTGTGCACACACCGAGGGGACTGTGCTCCTCTGCACGGCACAGGCTCCTGCTCCTTTGCAGCAGGTTTAAGTGAGGACACGGTCTCCTCGCCTGCCGTCAGCCTTGCTTCTGTGACAGCAGCTCTTCGCTGGAAGAAAATACACCCAAAGACCTTGAAACATCACCAGCAACTTTGCCAGGGCACTGAATCTGCAGAAGTGGGAGGGTAAATTGAAGAGGGGAGATGAAAACTGGCACAGCACCTTCAGCTCGTGCCCGTGGCACCCCCTGAGCCCCCCACACTTAGTGCTGTGCTTTGACGAGCTGTCAGCACCAAGCACACGTTCTGCAGAGCAAGGGCAGGAGTTTTGCTGCCACTTTGCTCTGTTTTAAACTCCCAGCACAGCCCAAGAACAGCAGTGACTTCCCTGTGCCCGAGCCATGGGGGCTGCTCAGTGTCCTCCAACCACTGCAGCTTCCTACCTATTTATTTAATCCAGAGAACTTGACTGAATGCCAGCATCTCATCTGACCACCGGGTAACTTATGTATTATAAAGGCACAAGAGAAAAATCCTGTTCTTAGGCCTGGGTGAAATCTTTCCAGCAAATTCCTAAAGAAAGGAATTCGAGGGACCAAAAATACCTGTGAAATTGGATTGAACACTGGATGAGGAAGGGGGCACTAAGAACTGGGTCTTTGAAATGCTGGGTGCTTTAGTAGTGCTTTTCATGAAACTTTGCCTTTGAGTTGTCTGTTTTTTCAGAGACTTAGATTTCTGCAAGTTTTTCATTCATACTGGAAAAAAAAAAAAAAAGAAAACTTGATGCAGTGAATTTTGACTGCATTAGAAAACAAACAAATTGCATTTCTCTTCTAGATCCAAAGCCTTTTATTGGCAACTGAAGCAAAGGCTTTGTTTTGCCAGAAAATTGAGGATGATGCAGATGCCTGTGGGCTCTCTGATGCTCTTGCCCTGCCCTCCAGTCCCGGGCACTGCAAGAGCCTGCTGAGGTAGTGCCTGTCCTTATCCTCCCACTCACAATGCTCATGCCCGAATTTGAACAGAAAATGAGGGGTTTGGGTTTTTTTTGATCCACTGGCTGTTAAGCTGTGTTTGGGCTCTTTATGCTGACTCATGGGTCTGGCGCCCAGCCAGTGTGTTTATGCGAGTCCCCCTTCATTACCATCCATGGCTCAGAACGCAGCTGTGCTTACAACGCATTCTCAATAAACAGACAACTGAATTATGGACTTCAGAGGCTGAGCAACTTTGGAGCAGCCCTCCAGTGCCCTGGGCTAAGACTCCTGCTGCCAGACTCAGGCTTTGGAAAGCCGCCTCCACCCTGCGCAGCCCAAGGTTGCCAAGGTCTCTGGCTGATGATCTAAGTCTAGTCCCAGATCTGTGATTAACATTTAACATGGCTAAAGATTTTCCCATTTGGTCCATCCTATACCTGTATCTCTGTGGATCCAATGAGGAGGACATGGACTTTCTTCTCATCAGCTTTGTTTTCTGGAGTTTTGTATATACAAAGGCAGAAATAAGACAACTTTTATAGTTAAGACATGTCTCTATGTGTCAGTTGGTGACTCTTAAATCATGCTGCAGCAGTTATATGCAAATTCTGCACAGAGCTCCCAGTCAGGCGTTGGAGTTAAGTTCCTACCTCTCTCAGCATCCCTGTGCACGCTCTTCCACACTCAAGTACAATTGCAAAGATCCAGGTTTCTTGCCCCTGAGCACTTACTCAGACATTGTCCTGCTCAAAGGAGTGACTCTCATTTCTAACCTAAAGGCTTTTGTTGAGCCAGAAGGGCTTTACAGAAACCCCACAGGTTGATGTCATTGATCTGTTCACTCTGGGTGGGTGCCCTTTCTCAAGGAGAAAAAGTATCGATGGTGATTAATCGTCCAAGCCTTCTGAAACTTATTTCACCCCAGAACAAGTGTGCAATCCCAGACACAGCATCTGACAACAGCATGAGGAATCCGCTCTGCTCCCAGTGGGTGACTGGGCTTCCCAGTGCCCCTCCCTGGCCCAGGAGCCTTCTTGGCTTCTCTCCCAGCTCCGGTGACTGGTTTGACTCCTGGCGAAGGCTCTTATCTGCCTCTTTTTATCCACCTATAAAATGGCACAGGGCAGGCTTCAGGAATAGCGTTTGTTTTTGGTATCATTCACTGTGTTCAACACCCTGATGAGATGTTACATCGCAGTGGGGGTGGCTTTTAATTTGCCCTAAAAAATTCCCTGTGACCCCACCCTAATATCAAATTGCTCTTTGGCAAACAGGAACCTGCTGCCGGGCTCGGCTATTTATGCCAAAAACCACCCGGGCAAAACAGTTAGTAAGGCAGATACCCACCCTCCAGCTGCGGCGGGGGCAGCAGCATCCCGCATCCTGTGCTCAGGCAGAAGTCGGGGGAAAATCTTATCCACAGGCAGCTGGGCGGGCAGGGGTGCGACCTTTCCACCAGAACTCAAAGACTTTAAAAACAAAATTATTTATTTATTGTCTTAATTACCCCCGGGCGACACAGACAGCCGCGGACTAGCCCCGGTATCGCAGCATCCCCGGGGATGCTCCGCGCCCTCACCTGCCGGGCGGTGGGTGGGCACCGCTCTCCGCCCGCCCCCGGCCCGGCAGCAGCCCCGCCCCGCGGAGGGGCCCG
>VWZG01013019.1:0-65013 GCA_013396735.1 Grallaria varia | reverse complement strand
TATCGCAGCGCTGGGGTATCGCAGCGCTGGGCTATCGCAGCGCTGGGCTATCGCAGCGCTGGGCTATCGCAGCGCTGGGCTATCGCAGCGCTGGGCTATCGCAGCGCTGGGCTATCGCAGTGCTGGGCTATCGCAGCCGAGGGGTATCGCAGTGCTGGGCTATCGCAGTGCTGGGCTATCGCAGCCGAGGGGTATCGCAGCGCTGGGGTATCGCAGCCGGGCACCGGCTCATCCCGGCACCGCCGGTGGCCTTACGGTGGGCGCATCCACTGCTGAGGACGCGGTTCCCCCTCTCCAGGCTGTTCTTACTCCAGAGAGCTTTTGTCGCGGGTGTTTCAGTGCCGCCCGTACCGCGGGTCATCGTGCGGAGCACAAAGCGCCGTGGGTGTGGGTCGCGTGGTCTTTTCGCGGGTGGGTTCTGCGTCGTGCGTGTAGAATTGTGGAGCTCCTCTCCCTTCTGGCACCATTGGAGCGTGGAAGAAATTTACTAGAGGTAGCAAAATAGGAGCAGCCGTAATCCCTGAGATGGCAGCAGGATTGCAGGTGCTGGTTGCTGTGTGAGATGAAGGGCTTCCTTGTAGAGTCTCCTTCAAACGCTGGCAGACCAGGGGAACTTCAGCCTGAACTTCAGTGCCTTCTCCAACTCCAGGGCCTGAGGTGTCAGTGGTGGTAGAGACGCTTTTGGTTGACTCTGAGAAGCCAACAAGTTCATGTTTATCTCTTTGCTTACTTAAAGTGAAAGAATCTTTTCTGCGCTGTGATAACTGCTGGGGGAGGAGGAGGATGCTTCAAACTGCAATGGAGTAGTAGCAGGAAAAGTGGCTTTTCACAAATTGTCAAGGAAAGGAGAGAGTTCAAAAACCTGGGGAAAAAGCCCCCAAACCCATCTCTGAGCCCTCCTGTTCCTTAACAAATGCTCAGGGAACTTCTGGAGCAGTGGCTGCCTGGGCTGCCCTACATCTCACCTTGACCCAGCCCTCCTCCTCCTGAGCCCTGCCATTACCCTTAAGTGGTTTTTCACAGATGGAAGGGCCAAGTGCTGTTATGGCAGAAAGCAGAAGGGATTTTTCTGGCTAGGACTGAAGTTACTGTGGCG
Source organism: Grallaria varia (assembly GCA_013396735.1). Taxonomy (NCBI): domain Eukaryota; kingdom Metazoa; phylum Chordata; class Aves; order Passeriformes; family Formicariidae; genus Grallaria; species Grallaria varia. The sequence goes on along the minus strand of VWZG01013019.1, from coordinate 63,917 downwards.
TAGGATTGTTTTTGTTGTGAAAGATGTGATGTATTAAATCTCAACTGTGAAGAATACTTTTTTATTTATGTTTTTCTCTCCTTGTTTAATTTCTACGCTATGGGTTGAATCAAAAACTGTGGATGATACTGAAAATACTCTTGCACATGGATTTTTATGGGTTTTGCATGAGAGACCTTGTCCTGAGGTCTCTCATGAGGTTGGGGGGAAAAAAATTTTCCTTCTGACTGGAAAGCATAAGTGACTATTTCATAAGCAAAATAAGGTTTAAAGTGTTGAACTTCAGATATCTGTGGTGGATGTGATGAAATGCTGAGATACCGTGTCTTCTCTTTGCCATCAAGACCACGTGTCCAGGCTGTGCATTTCTAACAATGTCTTCTTGTTGAATGTTGTTGTTGCAGGAAAAATGACCCTGTGTGAGTGTGCTGGTACCAATTGTACCAGCTTCTTGGTGCTTCTGCAGTCACTTTGTTGGAACCTTATTTTCCCTTGGTTTAATAATTTATAAAATGCCTGTTGCCTGTAGGCACATTTCATCCAGCAGGAAGAAAAACATCAACCAATGTTTACTGGTTATGGAGCCTGAGGTTGACAAATAATGAAGTTTTTGTGGATGAGGGGATGTCTTGTTTTTGTCTTATATAAACCCACAGGATTTGTGCTGAAGTTCCTGTTGGTTGTTACTCCTTTCTTTTCCCTATCCTTTAAAAAGTCTCTTGCCTGCTGGTGACAAAGTGACTTTTAACTGTGAGCTTCCTTAACCTGGTTTTAGGTTGGCTTCTCCTTTTTGCTTTTACCTGTATCTGGCTCAAGTTTAGCAGCTCTTGGGTATTTAAAGACTGTAAAGTAACATGGCAGAATCAGGCCTTACATCTTCACCAGCTGAGCTACCTTGGCTTGAAAGAGATCAGTCTCTTTTTGGGCAATAAATTGCTCTCTCAAATCCTCTGCCAGATACTTATGAGCCACTATAATTAACTGCATTTTGAATCACTCATTGAGCTGGAGGGGGGAAATTGGCCTGCAGTTCATCTTGTCTGCTTTGAAACTGCTAAATGATGATTCAGTGACCTTAGTGGGCAAATTATATCAGCAGCTAATTGGCCTAAGAAGAAAAACTTGGCTGATACCAAACAAGCTGACTGCTGCTGTTCTTCATCCTGAAGAAGATGCTGCTCCAAGTGAAACCTCCAGTTTCAAGTAGTTATGGGGTTTTGTTGTGGCACTGGGGAGGTGACACAGTGAGCTCTTTCTGTTGGCCATGCCTGGGCATGGTGTCCATTCCACCTCCAGCAGGTTTAGAAGGTACCGTGTTTTGACGGATAAAAATCTTAACATTTCAAACCTGCTTTCCTCTGTGGATGGCCTTCTCCTCTTCCTCCTCAGAGGGTGACACTGCTCACTGGGGGTGTATAGTTTTTGGAGGACTTGGCTTAGCGGAGCATCCCAGCAGAGCTGAATTTAGGAAGGAAGTGAAAACATGATGCAAGGGGCCTTGTCATCCCCATCCTTGCTTTGGCAAAGCCCTTTTTTTGGGAGTGATGTGCCACTCCCTGGACATTCCTGGCAGCTTCGTGGCCCAACACTGGGAACACGGGTCAGGATTAGCCCCGCGTGGGCGATGGAACGTGCTGCATGTCCAGCTCTGCCCGTGCTCACGGTCAGCCCGACATCACTGCTTGTCCCAAAAACAGTTCATGGCTGGTGGTTTCTCTGCAAGGAGGGCTGGACTTGCAGGTGAGTGCCAGGGGAGAAGCATCCAGGTGTGGCGTGTTCAGCCTTCCTTGCTTAAGGAGCTGCAGGAGTGAGCTGGGGTGTGTGAAAGGGGTCGGCGTTTGGCTTTCTGCAAGGCTGTCAGTCGACTTACACCACCTCCTAGGACGGTCTTGCCAGCTGGCTCGTCCTTTAGGGAAGTTTAAAGAGGCTTATCGCAATCTTACTAGAAATCTGTCGTCTTCTATTAATCTGCTTGTCTCTCCTCGTCTCCTTTCTGAGTGCTCCCTTGCTCATTCATCCCCACTCACTGCTCTGCTGCCTGCAAAAGCCTTGTTTTCGGGCATGTACCTTTGTAGGCTCCCTCTTTTTACTGTCCAGCATGGTTTTTCTTTGGGTACATAGAGAGGTACTATATTTTTAAGCTTTTTTTTTTTTTTTTTTAAAGGTGACACTGCTGAAAGGCCAGCAGAGCTTTGATGGTTGGGGTGGAGGTGCAGGGCACTGAGGATATGCAGGAACAATGTGATTCCAGCTCTGAGTAAGCCGAAGCCCACTCCTAGGCCAGGTCCTGCTCGGTGTGGAGCACAACGTGCCTTGGCGCTGACAGCAGCGTAAGGGACGGGTGGTTGTGGACAGGAATCACCTGCCCCTTCCCCCCGAAATCAGGATTGTTCCCACATTGGGAGGGCAGTGCTTGTGCTTGCCTGGAGCAAAGAGCACAGACGAGGGGCAGAGGAAGCACTGTCCGAGTTTGGGAGGTGAGAGAGATGAATTCAACCCCCTCAGGTCTTGTGGCAAAGTGGGAAAGGGCTCCTTGGTGAGAACTGAGTCAGGACTCGGCAGCACCCTTGGGAAACGTCACCTTCAGAGTGGGGTGGCTCTTTGCAGCAGAGCTGTTCCTTGCAGGGCTCTCAGAAGCATGTCAGTGCTGGGGTTAACAGCCACGTAGGCACCAAGGGAAAAGAACGAGTAGCTTGAGCAAGGCTAAGCCTTAATACCCAAACAAAGCAAACAAATGGTGTATCCTTTGTGGGGGATTAGGTGATCTTTGAGATCTCTGGCTCTAGAGCCCCAGGTAGGAAATACAAAGCTGTTGACAAAGGTAGTTTAGCTGTGCCTGCTTCCAGAGACAGTATCCGAGTGCTGATGCAGGTACCAGAGCTGCCCATCTGCCTCTCCCCTTGACTTTCACAGGGATGCTCTTTCTCCCGCACAGTGCATTGTTTGCTCTCCTTGAATGTTGGTAGCTGGCAGGGAAAGAGATCAGTCTGTTGTTTTGTTGTTTTTTTTTTCCAGAACAGTCAGCTGATTTTATCCCATGGGAAGTGGTTGAAAAGCAGGAGACAGGTGGGTTGGCATTCCTGCTTTGTAGCCTTCCATAATTCCAGTAGGGGAAGGATAAATGGGGAAGTGCAATTGCTGGGTGCTTTTCTGTGTTTGCATTTGAAAGAGCTTGATAGTCTGTGATTAATGGGGCTAAATGGAAGCTTGATAAATGGTAAATTCAAATGAAGCTGAAACAAAAATGGCTTTATAAGGAGGCCTTGCAGAGGGCAGGTTGTGGGTCTCATCTGGTGCTGTTTGGTTTAAGGTGGGCAGGGCACGTTGCCTGGGGTGTCCCCTGCCCAGGGGTGTCCCCGTGCACCTGCTGCAGGTACAGCTGTGGTGTCTGTGCAGACCCTCCTGCAGGCAGTTGTTTCTTTCATGGTTTAAGTTAATGTGACATTTCCAAATCCAGAGTATCTCATCTACATCCCAGAGCCCCCTGTGTCCCCATATCCAGGCTCCAATTAAGGATGCTCTAAAAGCAGCAGGCCAGCTACCATGGCCTTGCAGATGAGAACCATTGGCCTAATCTATTTTTAAAGTGAGTTAAACTAGAAAAAGGTACTGCCACTCTAGAATAAGAAGCCACCTGGGGAGTTAACCCAGAATAGTTGTTCTGCTTTGAATTCGTACCCTATATCACTTCAAAATAATGTTACTTGCTATATACACAAGTCCTGTGAATGCAGAATATGGGGCATGACTTTAGCAGGATCACCCAACAGAGCCAGGAAAGCTCTTTATTTTTCCTGAAGTCTTCTCTTCATCACCTCCTAGTGAGCTGTGCATGCTCCTTAGCTCAGGCATCCCTTTCTGTACGAATCTGCCCTGTTTCATGCTTGATGCCCTGCAGAGATCTGTGCTCCTCTCCCACTCCCAGCCCTGTGGTTTGCTGTAACACCCTGAGTGCCAACTTCCACAGCCACCTCCCGTGTCCCTGGCTGGCTCCTGTGTTGGTCGCACACAGTGAAATGAGCATCTCAAGTGCTCAATCCAGAGCATGATTGCACAGAGGTCTTCTCTTAGGCTGGATGAGACTTTATCACCTTTCTCAGTGAGTCAGTGTGAGCATCAGGTGCCTTTTTCGGAGCTGGGGCTGATAACCTGAGCTGGGCATGGCTGGCAGGTGTAAATTATTTGCGGTGTTGGACCCAGGCACTGCTCAGGTGCTGCTCTTGTCTTGTATCTGCTGGGAAGGGGAGTGGGGATATTTGCGTGATGGTTTGAGTTGTGCTGAGACATTGCTGCTACAGTGCTCCTCTGGATTTGTCAAGCTCAAGTTAAATGTATATAATTTTAACATCTCACGTTTCTTTGGGGCCTGACTCATGCTTTCTTGGCCTGAATGAATCATACCTCTTGAACTCTGTTGCTAAATTCATTATGCAACAATTACAGGGTTGGAAATGCCACCCTAAGTGCACACAAACAAGCTGACTGCAATTCTCCCCTCCTTTTCTCTCGCCCTGTGTTGCCAAGAGACCTCCCATGTCAGTTTAGCTTGTTGGCTCTTGCCTCTGCTTTGTAGGTGATGGTCTGCTGTATCTCAACCTTCTGCCCTTGAACTGGCAGAGGCAGGAGTTGCAGGTTGGGTATTTCTGGAAGAGTAGAGAGAGGACAGCCTAGGAGGGAAGGCTGGAGATGCACGGCTTCACTCGTCAGGGCCAGTTGCTTTAGTTTGGTCCCAACTGCTCCATGTGATGTCGGGCTGTAGTCGTGGCATCGCTGATGGTCCGTGTGGGAAAACCCCGAGTCTGAGGCATTGCTCTGAGGTGGCTCCATGTGGCAGTGTAGGATGCTGGCAGCCTTTCACAGGCACCCGTTCTGCTGGATGACTTGCTCAGCAGCTCAGAGGTCAAATATCCATCTGAGGAGAAGGACCAAGGAAGGTGTGAGCACCATGCTGGCCAGGAGGCATCTGCTAATACCCCTTTGACTAACACTGTGTTTGACGGTGCTAAACTGAGGTTTGGGGATTTGTGCAGGTCTTGAGCAAGAGTTCACCTGGTATATGAAGTTAAGAGGGATTTTGCACTGGCTGGGCTTTGCTTGCTGACTTGTTTAGCCCCCCAAAGCAGCTGGTGGGAGCTGTGCAGCAGGTCTGTCAGGGGGATGCAGAAGGGTCATCCCCACCATCTGCAAGATCAGGTCAGATTTGGGACTTTAAGATGCCTCTGCTTTCCTGAGTTGGATTTGCACTCTCAGAACATCCAAATCAAACTGCTTCTCAGAACGAATATTCGGCTGAGGTGTGTTCTGAATAGCAGGGTGGGTGCTTCTGCCTGGGAAGCCCTCCAGAAAGTCTCCCTTAACAACAGCCAGGTGACTTCTGGCCCTCAGATCTTGATATCCTTGGGAAAAGTCTCTTCCCTGGACAGGTCTGGCCAGCTGCACGCTGAGACAACAAGGAGGGATTGCTAAACCTTGTGCCCATGGGTGGATGAGGTTCTCCTTGGCCTGAGGCAGCAGAGCCCTTGTGCTTGTAATCCCAGAAATGACAGAGGCATAGTAAGAACTAGACCAGTGAGGAGGAGAGCACTACCAGCAGTTCTGGTATTATGTTCATAGCCAAGTTAACCTAAAGTATCCAAAATCTTATTTTCAAACTAAGAAGTGGTAAATATTTGATGAAACTGAATGTCAGAGCAACCGTATTGTCAGAGCAGCAAGTCAAGCCAACACACCACCTCTGACTGTGGCCAAGGGAAGATGCAGGAACCACAGAAAGTAGGGCATGGATGGTGATGTGGGGGTTGATAGCTGTGCCTAAAAATAAGATTCTTCAGAAACAGAAAATCTGCCTTGCAAGCAAGGCAGCAGCAATCTGCCTCTGAGTGTCTGATTTCAGAGAGAAACTGGTGATGTTGGCACCGCAGAAAGCTGTGCTAACGTTTTGTTAGCATTCTGCCAGCTAAACATTTCGTTTCAAGCTGAGGGTTTGCATTTGAGATAAGGCAAGTTACTCTGGAGCGGGGCTGGGGCAGAGGTGGAAGTGAGAGGTGGTGCTGGAGCTGCTTTTCCTCAGCCTGCTTCCCGTGCAGGCGTTCTGCTGATCTGCCTTTGGAGGAGCCTTTGTCCTCTTGAAGTGTTGTGGTTCTTATGATGTTCCTGCCGGCTTCGAGGGAGAACAGCCTGGATTGCCCTGTGGATGGGCTGGTCCTGGTACCCCGTGGCAGCTCTAGGAGGCTGCAGGGAGGGCTGACCTGCTGTGCTGCAGGTCTCTGAGTGTCACATCAGCAGCCTCAGGGCCCTCTTCTTGCATTCTGGTGGCTGACCTTGGCCTGCACGGTCTGGGGGAACTGGAGGATGACTTTTTTGGTGGCATGTGCGTGGTGTAGCGGAGCAATAACTAAGTCATTGCAGAGTTCACCAAGGTGCAAGGGCTGTGCCTTAGACAACAAATCCAGATGTTGGAGCTGCGTGGAACAAACCGTCCCACACTGTAGCATGGATAAATTATTTTCCCCAAAGTCTCACCTCTTTAGTCTCCCAGCAGAGCCTGCAGGTGCCCTGCTGGTCCCCGCACAGCACAGGCAGGAGGGCAACACCATCCTGAGTGGATGTCTGGGCTCCCTGATGCATACAGGAGGGGTCAGGGGGCATCTTTCTGTGTTAAGGTCTTTTGAGGATAGGGTGTAGATGCACTCAATAGTGTCTATAAACTTTAGAGTCGAAAGCATTTTGTTGGCAATAATTAAATACGACTGCTATTTCAAGTGTATAAATCAGATGGCTGGGAGGAGAATTCTCTCATGAATCTCCCACAAAATCAAAATTCCTGCTGCCAGGTGTGTAGCAAGCACTTTTAAACTCTGCCAGTCACTGGCGTTGTCACTGTGATGCCACAAAACTGATGGAGTCACACCTTTGCCTTGGAAAGAGAAGAGCAAGGCAGGACTTTCCTCTGGTGACAAAGAAACCAGAAAATCATTAAAAATAGAGAAGTGCAGTCCCCTGGGATGGTAACTCCCTGTGGGGGTGCTGTGTCCCCCAGGCTGCTGCAGGGGGACACAGCTGTGGGTGCACAGCTGTATGGGGGCAGGTGGGATGCCCGGTCCCACTGTCACCTCTGGGGTGGGTATTCTCAGGGAAAGGCACATCCCTGGCAGTATCTGAGAGCCTGCAGAAGCCCTGCAGCTGAAACATCCCACACTGGCACGGCTCGAGGTGCCTGGGAGCTGCAGTCGGAAAATCCAGGCACTTATCTACCTCGTTGCTGTGCCAGAATAGTGCAGTTCCCAGGATTATGTTTTTCCATGGGCCAAAATATGTGTAAATGGCTTTAAACAATGGAAGGATTTCTCTTAAAAAGAGTGGCCTCCGGGCGTGAAATAAGGCTTTAATTTATATCTTAAGGGAAGGGTGTGGGCTCTTGCAGTGGTGTTTTTGAGATTCTGCTGGAAATTAGCTTTGTTCTCTTTTTTCCCCCCATGTATTATTTTAAAACTTGTTTGGGGGAAAAATTATTGTTCTCCAAATGACAGGTCTCTCAATGTGTAGCTGCAAATGTCAGGAAAGGGAATGCAGTTTTGGAAGCTTCCACTCATCTGTCTGTGGCAGGGTTGATAAAAAAAATGGAAGCTTTAACCAGAAAAACAAATAAAAAGAGGTAATATCTCTGTCACAGATGGGCCGGGCTGCTTTCCCTGCAGGTGTCTGCATTGCAACCCACACTCCCATATAATGTGCTGTGTCAAAAAATAAATGGGGAGCCGAACCGGAGACTTATGCCCTCAATTAATTTTTGTTCCACATAATCGGAGCCGCTGCATGCCTTTCCTTCAATATTTAACCGCCTGGCTCGGAGGATGGGGCTGCTCTCCTGCGAGGGAAGTTGGGATGCGCTTCGTGTTTGCACAGAAAGCCCATTCTGATCTTTCTCTCTTTGCCTAAAGGCAGGGATCCCACTGCTCCTCTGATGCTGGGGATAAATTTTGTTAGCAGACGCTTTTCTGCTGAGGAGAGCAGAGGGGAGAGGGGAGCGGCGTGTGATGAACTCTGGAAGGGATAGAATTTCCTTGTCTTGGAGCATCATCCTCTTCCCTGGAGTGCTGTGTGCCTGCACTGGGTCAGTGGGGAGCAGCGGGAGAGAGAGCTCTGCCCCTGGTTCCATGCACAGTCCTCAGCTAAGGGAAAACAGGGATCAGCTCAATTAGCGTGTGCTCTCTGCAGGTTTACACCCTGTCCAGTGGGTTTCTCTGTTGCGCTGTGTTAAAAAGGGATGGCTTGTTCTGGTGTGGTCTGAAATCGAGACCTGAACTTGGTTTCTGGTTTTTAACTCAACGTCACTGTTAGATTTTCAAATTGGGAGTTTCTTTGTGGAATTTGATAGCTGAGAGCCCAGGGTGTCTGTTTTTACCATTTCACTGACTGATGTGAAAGCAGGAGGGAAAACCCAAGGCTTCCCTCTTGGGAAGTACAAGGATGCTGAGTGGTTTCTGCAGCTCCAGGGCACCTCTGAAGGTGCCCCCAGTGCCTGGTATGGAACTACGACTCAACCTGGGGGCTGGAAGAGCCTGCTCTGCCCATGGATGTGGAGGGAGAGGCTGCCTGGCCTCTGGAGCCTGGCTGGTGAGGAGGATGCTAGAGAATAGAAGTAGAGGGTGAAGAAGAAACCCCAGACTTGTAGTGAGCATGGAAACTATCCATGTAAAGGCTCTGGATTGAAAATTTACCCAGGCAAGGGCAGTTTAACGCAGAAAAGTGGCGGCTTTGAGAGCACCTTGTGGAACAGACACAGAAAGGTGCATTTGCCCTGTGGAGCTTCTGGGTGATGGTTTTCTAACGCAGCTCCAGGTCCTGCTGCCTTGCACTGGGAACGGGGCTCCAGGAGCAGCTTTGCACAGGAGCCACGTGGAGGGATGCGAGTGCTGAGCTGGTTTAATGCTCTGGGTTTCTCCTAAACCCTATGAGTAAGCTGTGCTCAGAAATGTATCCTACGAGCAAATCCCTCCTGGGCTGTGTCCACTGAACCCAAAGACTGAGCTCTCCAGCCGTGGACAGAACCATTTATACGAGTGGGGACCACCACCAGGTTTGTGTTGCTCCTCATTGAGGTGCCACTGGAAAGAGCAGCGTGTTTCCAAGCATGCTGATGTGGGGGAGCACTGCTTGGCACAGAAGGTATTTTTATTTTTTTTTAAGGAAGCCCACGTTGAAATACTAATAGGGAAAAGAATGTATATTGTGTTGTGTTTACAGGAAATATATAGTGAAAATACTGAGGGGCTTTCCTCAGACAACTGGCAGTATTGTCAGGAGTGGAACTTTTGGGAGGAGGAAAGAAAGAGGCACTTAAAATTTTCTGTTTCCAGCATTGGCTCCAAAGAGAATTTTTGACTTGCTGCTTCACTGTTTTCTTCTTGCTTGTATTTCCTTCCCTCTGCTGGGAAGGAGCTCATTGAAGGCAGAGAGATTATCTGGAACTAGAGATGAAGCGGCCAAACCGAAATGTTTTTAATTCTCTGGAGAAGAATTTAGCTTTAAATTTTGATCTTTCCATTGAGCAGGAAAACTAACTTAAAATGCTGCACCTTCAGCATCACACTGCCCTTTGCATCAGGCAGCAGGGAAACTTCCTCTGCTGCAGATGGTAAAACAGTATCTTCACTTTAAGAAGGTAATTGGGGCACAGATTAAGTTACTGACTTTGCATACAAGAAACCTGTGGGAAAGCCAAGAGTCTCTCCTGAAACTCCCAATTTCTGATGGGATCTCTCACTCAGAAGACTTCTGTACCTGCTCTTCCGTACCAGCACTCCAGGGCAGAGTAGGAGTTGTGTTCCCTGAGGAGTCTTGACTAAAGTTTGTTGGTGTTTGGTTTTGTCTTTTTTTAATTATTATTTATTTATTATTTTTTCAAGTGATACTTTCTGCCTCTTTCCTCCTCATTCCTTCAAGTGGGCCCCTTCATTTGGTAATGTTGAGCATCTGCTGCTTAAAATGCTGCAGAAGCCCCTGCTGAAGGAAAGGACCTTTTTGCTTCTAAGGTGGCAGCGAAATTAAATCATGCAGTACCAATTTTGATCGTTTTCAGTCCTCTCTGTGGTTAACCTGTGGGTGCTTGTGGGGCCCACAGGACAGCAGAGAGAATCACATGGTGTGTGCAAGAAGAATTTGTCACCAGAAGCAATAGCCAGAGCTGTTAGAGCAGCACTGAGGGACGAACAGGTTTCACCAGCACCTCGTGGCTGGAGCACAGGACTAGAAATAACAGTCCTGAGGGGGTGGTGTAGCTCTTGCAGTGAGTTTGGTGCCTGGAGTAATGCAAGTGACCTTGTTCTGTGTTCAGCTGTTCATCAGTGGGCGCTCACGAGCCCTGGAGAAGGGTCTGTTGCAGATCATTGTGAAGGCACTGGCTGAGGTGCATGTCCAGCTGCTGTTGGATGTGCTGCCTTGGGCTGTGTGTCACCTTCAGGGCAGGTGTGTCACCAGCAGCAGGACTGACTTCAGCCTTGCCATCAGCCCTGATGCCCTGGGGGAGGTGGTGGTCAGTGCCCACCTGTGTCACAGTCCATGCACTGAGATCCAGACAAGGGAGATGGTACAAACCTGTCTGGCAGGGTATGATATTGGTGAAATGAAAATTTAGGCTTCAGAAAAGAAAGCAAACCTTTCAGGAGGGTGCTGCTTTGTAGGAAATGAGATTATGTCCTGTAGCATTGCAGGTGAAAATGAGTGTTTTTGTGGCTGTGATTCCTTGGAGGGATTTGAAATTCCCCTCCCAGTTTGCCATGTGGTCGCTGTTGGTGTCCACCCCTCTGTCTTCATCTGCAAGACGGAGGTCCCAGTCCCCTGCTGTGGGTGTGTGAGGCTGTGGTGGTTTGGGGTAGGGCTTGATGCAGTGTCCTTGTTAAAGATGCTCTAATGGAATGTTTTTCCAAAAGCCAGGAGTTGATTAAAGAGTTATATGAGAAAAGAAACACTGATTCTGGGCTACGGTGGTCTTGGCACAAAAGACCCTCTTGTCTTGAATGCACCATGTACTAATTAAAAAAAAACCCAAACCAATCCTGCAAACTAGAGCCCTCAATCCAGCACGGAGCTCCTTGTTCCCATCAACAGTCAGGAGAGGGGTTTGTTTGCCCTGTTCCCAAAGGTGCTGCAGCAGCTCAGGTGTCAGTGCTGGGTTGGGGAGTGCCTTGGCAGACCCCTGGGGTTACGTGCTCCGCAGGGACACGGCTTAGGAAATGACTTGGATTTGGAGCATGTTCCTCCGGGGAGGGTGGGAAGGGAACGCTGCTGCCCTTCTCCCCCTGCTCTGGGCTGAGGGGAGGGAGGGAGGGAATGGACCTTGGCTCTGTGTGTGTGGTTGTCCTCATGGCACCTCTGTTCTTGGGGCATCCCTCTGTGTCCTCCCTTGGGGGTGGTTGAACTCCTGTGCCTGCTTTTCCCTGCTGCTCCAGCCTGTCCCTCGGGCTGTCCCCTCCTTCTCTCGGTGGCTTTCTGGCTGTCTGTGGATGGTGTTAGAGCTGTTGGGCTCCAGGGAGCTCTTCTCGTCAGGGAGGAAGGGATGAAGGGCTGCTCTGCCTCTTCCTCCAGCCTTTGGGGAGATCCTGGCCAGCAGCAGAAACAACAACGCAGACCGTGCACCTTCAGCCTCTCTGTATCCCCGAGCAGGGACAATCCTGGAGGAGAAGGCTGTGAATTCCTCATTGGTGCCCATTGCTGGAGGCTGGGTTCAGCAGGAGGGCTGCAGTGGGCTGGTCATCCTGCCTTTGGTGGGACAGGAACACACAGATTGGGCTTGTCCCTCGCAGGGAGCAGGAGGGGCGAGTTTGGCAATCCCTCGCCTTGACATGGTGCAGGAGCTGCCTCTTAATGAAATAAATAAATCAGACAGCCACCTTCTCCACCAACTGCTTATGCACTCAGATCCCTGCTAGAGGCTTTCGTGCTTGCTTTCCAATTCCAGCAGAGAGATTAGCCTGGCGTGGGAAGGAGAAGGCTATTTCTGTCACTCTTCATGCCCTGGACTTGGCTTTATGCTGCAGACACCTCACCTCATCGGGCCCAATCCTGCAGGTGCCTCCCCACAAGCAATCCAGGGGATGGGAATGGTCTCCTCGACTTTCACATACCAGGGTCTTGAATTTTCCCTTGACTTGAAAGATGGACAGCTTAAACAATTCTCTGGTTGCTGCACTGTTTCATTTCAAGGTGCCTCATTCAAGGATTGCTCTTCCATGGTTTGTTTGTTTTTTGAGTGGAATAAAACTGAAATCACTTGATGACACTTAAGTGAAGGGTTCCTGTAAGTGTTTGTGTTCTGCGTCAGTATCATGCTGTGCTTTAACTAGTGCCTTGGGGAGCTGGGATGGAGGATTTGCAGGTCTCAGCTCCAGCTTCACCTTCTGGTGGGGAGTGGAGGAAGCTCTCCAGCCTCCCTCAGCAACGTGGCTGCTTTAATACACCCAGCTCCAACCTCAGCAATGTTATGTCAAAGTGTCTGCAACTTGAATGCTTTGTAGGGTGTTTGGGGGGAGAGCTCTGAGTGTCTGCTGGAGCAGGAAAATAATTACCCTCAGTTCTCTCCTTTGCAGGATGCAGGTGCCAACCTGTAAACGGGAAATGGGAGGAAGTGTGTGTGTAGAAAATGCATCTGGGCAGGGTTGGTGGCACAAGCTGCAACCTCTGACTCAGTAAACTCTCACTTCGTGAAGTCTCCATCTCTTCTTGTATTGCGAGCAAGTAACCAGTGCCCTGAAAGTCCTTTTGGGCTTAGCGAGATGAATCTTGTACTAAGGTGAGACAAAATGCACAGGAAATGTGAATTTGCAGAAAATCCCATGGTGGGGTTTGCCAACACTTGCAAGCCCTTCACAGGGACCAGTCTTTGACATGGCTGGAGCGAGTCTTTCCCTGCTGCAGCACCAAGAGGAGTGGGATGGCACAGGCACCTTGCCTGCCTTTGACCCCCTGAAATAGTCCCTGTTGTCCCTGTGTGTGTCTGGCAGGATGTGCTCGGTGTGGTGGCAGGCAGATCTGCTGAGCTCACGGAAACTCAGCTCGATCAAACCCAGAGAATGGCACTTTTTTTCCCTTCCTCTCTTCTTCTTTAAATAAAATAGAAACCAAACTGCATTGCCTTGCAAACCACGGACACCCACACAGCCACTTGTGTGTCACTTTGCAGGTAAACAGATGCTGGGGCCTGAACCGGGGCTGTGGTTGGCCTGAAGGTTGTGCTGTGGTTGTGCAGGAAGAGAGTGTGCCCTTTTTTTGGGTACAAGGAAAAAGCCAGGTCAGTGGAAAACAGGCAGGCAGAGTGATGGAGCCACTCTGGCTCTGGGGTCTGTAGAGGGTTGTAGGGAATTGCACCTAAGTCTGGGAGAAGTTGAGCTGTGTCTCCTTCAGGAAGATCTCTCAGGGTGACATCTCTGCTCCTTTAGAGGTTCTTTTCCTGGTTGGACTGAGAAGATGCTGGTGTTTGGTACTTCCAGAGTGTCTCAATGTTTGTGGATTTCCCCTCCCCATTTCTCTCCCCTTTGCAGACCACTTGAATCTCCCATTTCTTCTGTTGTGAGAGCAGAGGAGCTGCTGGAGGAAATCTGAAAACACAGCTGAGTGGAGCCACACTCATCCTTCCTTATAAATCCACGTCCTGTTGCTCTTTCCAAGATGCAGTCCTAGAACCACCGAGAAAGCCTTCGGCTTATTTTGAGAAATGCTGGAATAAAGTTTCTTCCCTTTAATAATCCAGCAGGGTTTAGGTCCTTGTTTCTGTTCCAGGTGTGTTTTGGAAAATATTTGTTCATCTTTCAGCAAACAATGGCAGAAAGTGGCCTGGAAAAGGAGCAGGGTGGGAGTGCCTCGCTATGTGGAGAGGCATTTCCTGGCCCTTATCTCCCCTCCTTCGAGGTATTGTAAACGGGGCTTCAGATCTGCAGCCTGGGTTGCTGCAGTGGAGATCGCCAGCAAAGATACCTCCCCTGGAACTCCTGCCAGGGCAGGAGCCCAGCTCACCAGAGCTTTCCAGCACAGCGCCTTTGCTTGGGAAATGCCACTGCTCCCAAGTAAAAGCTTTTTGGAATGTTCTTTTATGCACTTTCCGCACGGTTTTTGGGGACCGTGGTGGGTCCTGGTTCAAGGGGGTTGTAGGCAGGGGTCAGGGAGAGCTGTGCCACCCTTCCCTTGCTTTCCAGAGACACACCTCAGCCACAAGATGATATTTTCTGTCACAGGCAAGTGTTGGAGTTTCTGGGCAGTATGTCTCCTATGAAAACTTTGCAAGGATTTGGGTTTATTCCTGTGTGGAACTAGTTCTTACGGGCTTAGGCAGGGGTTTTTTTTGTTCAGGTCTATCCTAAAACCCTCAAGATAGGGTTTGCGGGTGCTGCTTGAGCTGCACTTGGCCATTTACTGTATAAGAAAACCGCCTGGGACCTGCCTGTGCGCTCTGGCTGAGTTTGTTTGTTTTCAGTTCTCAAACCAATTATCTGGAGGAGGAAATGGCGTGTCCCGCTGTAACTCTGCCCAGATATTTATAGGTGAGGTCAAACCCCTGTGGAAGGTCTGCAGCGGCGTTTAGAAGGTGTGGATGTCTCAGCCCTGTGAAGTTCACTGGGATGTGGTGGATGTGCTGCGTGGCTCAGACACTTCCCTGCGCCCCTCGGGGTGATGCCTCCCCGATGGGCTGAGCTGTGGCTTTTCCTGGCTTGGCTGGATGGGGTAAGGTTTGGTGTCCTCACTTTGTCTCTCACCTGGTCTAGCTATTTCTTTTCTGCTATTTTTTCCCCCATAGACTTTCTGCATCCATTGAGACTTGCTTCCTCCCTTTTGCAGCAGGAGAGTTGAGCTTCATCTGCCCTCTCAGGGCATTCTCAAGTGCTTGGGAATACTTAAATTCTCCTCAATTTCCCTTTGCCACCAACACTTTTTTCTTTTCCCCCTCCGAGCTGGCTGGACCACAAGAGCTCTCTTGTATGTGGCTATTTGCTGCTTACGTGGATTTGGCACACTCGCCTTGCATTCAGTGTGCTTTGCACGGGTTTGTTTGGAAAGGACTCGTTCCTTATGCTCGTGATGTTGGCTTTATTCCAAATGTACCTTTCCCTCTTGGACCTCTCCTTAAATCCGGGATGTGTTTCCTCCTCCTGTGCAGCCTCTGCCTGGGCAGCTGCCCCTGGTCGATGGCTCTGTGGTGTGGGTAGCACTGCTCAGAGGTCTCTGTCGTGGTCACACCGAGCATCTGGAGCTGTGAATTAACTGCTCTCATTGCTGTGCTTGCGGAGCCTGAACAGCCAAACCAGAGTGATTTAATGTGTGGCGAAGAGAAAACCCAGAGGAAAAGAGAAATGAACACAACCCCCATGCTTTTAAGAGCTGAGGCAGTTTGAGTGTTAGCAATACCTCCCTGGGAGCCGGGTCCTGTCTCTCTGTCCTGAGCTGAGAAGGGACTGATGAGGAAGTCCTGGCTGCGTGGTGGGGACACCTGAAATGTGGGGGGATGCTGTGCTGGACCCTCCCAGCTGGAGGGAAGGATGTGTGTCTCAGTACTCAGATTTCTCCGGAGCTGTCTGACAAGTTATATCAAATATGTGGAAGATATTTGCTCGTTAAGACTTTATTGTGCTCGTAAGAGGGAGCTGGTGTGAACTATAGGCACGGACAAATTGCTCACTAGAACTGCTGCTTTATCAAGAGAGTTTTGCTTGGGTGTTTGGAGTGAGGGAAGGGGAAAATCACTAAGGCCAGTGAGAACAACCAAGCAATTAAAGCAAAATTAACTGAGCTGCCTTTTTTTTCAGGTGCTGCCTGTTGTGTTTTCCATTGGGTTGGTGTTAGTTGCTCGCCCGCATGGAATGACGAGACTCATTTTCCTCCTCGTTCCAGGTTCCCACCGTATTCTCCTCGGACACTGCCATGGGCCCTCCCCAGCTCGGCCAGGAGATGCTGGTATAGCAGCAGGTGGCTGCCATCCAGAGGGCCTGCAGTGGGACAGCGCTTCCCACCGGGACATCCCTCCCCACCCCTGTCTCGGCAGAAGCAATGGATGCCCACGTGGACCTCCTGACGGAGCTGCAGCTGCTGGACAAGGTGCCCACGCTGGAGAGGCTGCGGGCAGCCCAGAAGCGGAGGGCTCAGCAGCTGAAGAAGTGGGCCCAGTATGAGAAGGAGATGCAGCACAAGAAGCGGAAGCATGAGAAGAAGAGAAACGCTGTGAACCGAAAGAAAGTGTCTTTTGAAGCCAGTGTTGCTCTGCTGGAGGCTTCTCTGAGGAACGACGTGGAGGAAGGTACGGCACTTGTGTCTGGCGGTTTCTTTGTCTGGCTCTGTGTGAGCCCCTCCGTGGTGTGCAGAGGCATCTGTGCTGTCCATCCGCGCACTGGACTGCCCTCGATGTGGTGTCGGTCTCTCCAAAGTGTTGCCATCGCTGATGTGGCTGCGGTGTCCTCAAAGCTCTGTGTGACACCAGCGTTACCTCAGTTGGCATCAAGAGTGGGCACATGAATGCCAGGATAGGGCAGGAGTTGTGACTGAGATTTGGGGAAAGGAAAGGCAGTTTTCTTCTCTTTCCTTTTCACACTTCCTACTTACAGAAGGTGTGAAACGCTCCTTTGCCTTCTGGGTGTGCCTCTCAGTGGTTTTATGGAGGTCTGTGGCAGGGATTTTCATGTCAGTGTAAATCTCCTCAGCTTCCCTGCTTGAGGGCATGGATTGAGAGCTATGTGGATGTATGAATTTTTTTCCAAAATACTGTGGAGCATGGCTTTGCTTAGTGCTTCCTGTAGGGCAGAGCTGCAAATTGCTCAGAAATTGGTTTAATTACACCATTTCAAAGTGGATCAAAGTGCTTTGCTTTTGCTACAAAATCTGAAGGGAGGAGTCAAAAATATGTCTAAAAGTCAATAACCATTTGCATCAGCACAGCAATGGGGGAAAACCTGTGAGCTCCAGGGAGCCAGAGAGTACTTCTCTGCAGAGGAGTAAAAATATATCTTGGAGGAGAGCTGGAGCAGCCTTTAAGGTTGCTGCTCTGCAAGGCAGTGAAATCAGTGTAATCTTCCTGATCCCCTGGCATGGCAGAGCCAGGGAAGATGCTTACAAAACTCGGCCACTTGAGCATCTCTGCTCGTGAATGTTGCTCTGGTTTTCAGCACCTTCTGCAAGAAGCAGTGTGCCCTTTGCCTGGTATGTGGGTGGAGGACAAGGACCTCCTTTTGTCTTGTGTAGATCTCCTCAAAGTCATGTCCCTGTTTCTGAGCAGGCCTTTTGTGCACCATAACCTGTCCTTGTGTGTGTGTTTTGCACCTGTTTGAAATCAGGACAGGGGCAGTGGTGCCTGCTTGGGTGTTCTGTCACAGCATCTTCCGTGGTTCTGTGTGCAGTTGTAACCTGTGAGGGAGCAGACCTGTGATAATGTCTGGAAACTGCAGGTTTTTATTTGTTCCTTGCTTGCTTCAAAGGTTTCATGGTTCCTTCCAGCTCTTTGCTCCTGCGAACCCATATTTCTTGCTCTGAGCTGTGGTCTTGTTGGAGAGCCCTGATGGTGAAGCTGAGTTGAGCCAACTGTGGAGTTGTGTCTGTTGGCATTGCCTGAGAGGACAGGTTTGTGGCTTGTGTCACCTCTGCCTGTGCTGGCAGGTGCTTGCAGAGGATGGCTTTGGGTTTCGTACCCAGCTGTCCACCTGCCCGTGACAGGTCACAGCTGTCCACTGGGGTGGATAACAAGAGTTTCATTGTCCTCGTGTGGTGTCAGTGCCTCTGCTCAGCACTTGGGCTGAAGGGTGTGATGGGTCTGCACCTTCTGGCTTTGAATCTGGGCAGGTTGGAAGGACAAGAGCTCCTTCACTGTTTGTCCCACAAATACTTTCTCATTTTGTGAGAGGGATGCAAATGGTGGAGGTGTTTGCCCTGGTGAAGGGTGCTTGTGCTCCATGATGGCAGAGAACGGTCAGGGCTGGTGCGTGTTCAGGCAGTGGCATTAATGTTCTGGTGGCAGAGGTCCTGTGCACGATGGGTTTGCTCCACATGTGGACGTGGATACTTTGCTGTTGGGGGTGCAGGAGTTGAGCTTTCAGCTCCCAGCTTCACTCTTTTCCTCCTGTGAGGGAAAATCCATCACTGCAGGTCTCTTTGGGACTGCAATCATTGACTTCTTTCCATAGTCAGGCCCAGGTGGTGGCCTTGAACGGAGGGTCACCCTCTCCGGCGTGATGCTGGTGACACCAAACATGGTAAAGGCACTTCCCTGCTGGGTGGAAAATCAACCTCCCCACCCACTGGAGAGGGCAGGGGCAGGATTCCTGGGGCACAGGTGTTTCCCCAGAGTAGCTGGATTTTTCAGATTCCTCGGGTTTTTACACTGAATTTGGTTTGTGCTCAATTAATTCAAGTCCTAAAAATAGTGCATGGGCAGGTTCTGTGCCTGCTCTGCCCTCTCTGTGCTGTGGGACTGGTATAAAGGGGAAGAGGGACAGAGTCAAACCCAGGTGCCAAACGGGGAAAATTCCTTATCAAGTGCCTCAGATCAAAATGAGGGAATTCGTGGGCCTTTGGAGGTCCCAGGTGATTATTTTGATATATGAATCATCTTTTGTTTCCACGTGGGAAGTGGAGGGGGAGGTGAAACATAAATGATTAAGAAGTTGAGAAGTCAGTGTGAGGAGGGTTGGAGCTGGGGGCGCAGCTGACACGTGTCACCTCCGAGCTGCCTCTGGGCAGGTGTGCCACTTCCATTCCTTGCGACTTTTCCATGCTTTTGTGTTTATTTTTGTCATTCTCGCTCCTGAGGTGGGAGAGGTGACGGTGGTAGGTGCTGTGCAATGAAATCAGGGAAAAGAAAGCAGAGTTGAGTATCAAGTTGGCTCTTCCTTCATCCCTCTTTCCTTCTGCCATTGATGGCACAGCCACTGGGCTCAGCCCTTCTGGCTTCACACCTGGCCTGTGGCCTCTCTGGCTCTGCAGATGGGACAGCCTTGGAGAGGAGGACTTCTTTAGCATGTAAGAAATGAAGGCTCACCCACAGGTGACCAGGCGTGTTGCAGAATCGCTGTATCTCCCAGGTAGCAAGTGATAGGACAAGAGGAAATGTCCTCAAGCTGATCCAGGGGATGTTTAGGTTGGATATTGGGAAAAAATTCTTCACTAAAAGGGCTGTCAAGCAGTGGGACAGGCTGCTTAGTGGTGGAGTCACTGTCCTGGAGGGTTTTGAAAGATTGGTAGGTTTGGCACTTTGGGGATGTGGTTTAGTGGTGGGCTTGGCAGTGCTGGGGGAATGGTTGGACTCTGATTCCAGAGGGCTTTTCCAGCCTAAATGCCTCTGTGGTTCTGTGATCTCAGCGTGGTGGTGGAGCAGGACTGGAGGCAGGGGCTCCTGGGGAGCATCAGCGTGGGCAGGAGCTACGAAGAGGTGACAACTCCTGTCTGCTTGTTCCTCGCATCTTCTGCTACAGATCTGTCAAAACATCCCAGATTTTACAAACAAGCTGCTATTAAAAGCTCCTTTGGATCTCTGCTGACAGAGCCGGGGTAGGGAGCACACCGAAAACATGCTGGTGGCAGATGTGAATGGACAGCGGTGCTGGGGAGGAGGAGATGATGGACAGTGACCCCAGACCAAGGGCAGTGGTGCCCCTGGGCTGGACCTTGGGCTTGGAAAGCTGAAATAGCTACACACAGTTCAGGGCGAGCTCTGAGGTGAGAGCAGAGCACTCCCAGTTGCCAGACTGGACCCCCATGGGAATGCTGCAGGGAGGGGCGTCACACACCATCACTGCTTTGAGTGGAAATGTGTTCAAGCCCTCTCTCAGCACTGGGCTCAGTCTGAGCCGGCTGCAGGGGGATAATACAAAGGGGAGGACACTCAGCCCTCCCAGAGCCTACAGGGAGCACGGCGGTGGATGCAGCTTCTGGGCTCTTCCAATGGCTGTGAAGGAGTTGCTTTATAATGCAATAAAGCAGTGCTTTATGAGCTACTGCACTGCTCGCAAAGGAATTGGGAGAAGAAAGACAAGAAGTTGCTGAAGGCTGTGGCCCTTTGAGGCCCTCCTGCAAGAGGATGGCATGAAACTGGGGGTAGAAGGCTGGTCCTGCCGTTCCCAGGGCAGCACCTCATCCCTGAAAACAGCCCTGGCTGCTTCAGGGCTGTCTTGTCCAGGTCTTTCTACACGGCTGAGCTCCTCTAAAAGCAGCCCCAGAGCCTGATGAGAGGAGCTGGTGCTCTGTAAATTGTGAAAAACAGCTCCCAGAGGCGGATGAAGTGGCTGCTTGTACAGACGTGTGGCATTTGCTGTCTGGAAGTCCCTTGGCCCTCCTGTGCTGTTCGCAGGGGCAGCTCCCACTTGAAGGACAGAAGCTGGAGGTGTTGGCTTTAGCTGGGGGCTGAGCTGTGTTCCCTTCGGTGAGCCAGCAGAAAAACAGACCCCCGAGGACAGATTCACCTTCCAGCAGTGCTGGAGGTGGCCCTGTTTGTCCTGCTCTCCGATGAGAGCTGCCACCCAGGGGCACCCACTGCCCCACGGGCCGTGGCTCCAGGGAGCATCCCTGCAGAGTCCTTCTGCTCCCACCTCCTGGCGCTCCATCCCGCGGGCAAAACCCCATCAGAGCCAGGGTGGCGCATAAAGCAGCCCTTCTGCAGGACTTTGACCATGCAGGCCCTTGTGGCTGGCGAGCCAGAAGGTGAAGGAAAACTCAGGTTTGATGACCTTGGGCTTGGCATCCAGCAAAGCAGTTGGCAGAGCAGCAGGCACGAGCCTGGGCGCTCATTGGATCCTGCACCAGCGTGGGGAGATCTCCCTGGAGAGGAACCAGCTCATTCATACGGACACGTCCCCCATGTTCCCCT
This sequence comes from Grallaria varia, assembly GCA_013396735.1. NCBI lineage: Eukaryota > Metazoa > Chordata > Aves > Passeriformes > Formicariidae > Grallaria > Grallaria varia. The sequence goes on along the minus strand of VWZG01013019.1, from coordinate 43,084 downwards.
TCATGCTGACCCTTAAGTCTCCCGTGGTGCGAGGCCGTGCTGAGCGTGGGTCACCCACCCTTTGAGGAGCAGTTCCGACCACGCTCCCTTTGTACCTTTCTGGAGTAAACCCAACCCTGTCATTTGCAAAGGCACTTTTAAAAGAGGCCCTAATTAGTGTCTATAAATTGCTTTCTTTAACCTTTCCGAGTTGATGTGATCTGCTCCCTTGTTACTTCAAACCTTTTATGAGGTGTCTTAATTTTCCACCCACATTATTAATGTCCTGAAGGTTTTTACATGGGTTTCCTGTGTCCAGGTCTATGAGCAAGTGCACTGATCTGACTGAGAAGGTTTTTCTCCTGGGTTTTGTGCCCTTTGAAGTGCTCTGAAAAAAAACCCCAAAAATCTCTTTTATCGCCTGCAGTCTGAGTGTATATCTGGATATTTGGGAATGACTCGAGTCAGAAATTAAAAGTTTCTTTTCAATAACAAAGGCATTTCTCGGGTTTTAAACACACTGGGTGTGGAAATGAGAGCTCTCCTCTTGGGGAAGCTGCGTGTGGGAGCCCCTGGCAGTGATGGATTTTGTTAATTTTGTTAATGGGGGTTGCTGTGTCTTCCAAAGGCAGATTCACGTATTTGGCCACATTTTAACTTGGCTTTTTCATGCAATTTGGATGCATTGCCGGGGCGGGGTGGTTTGCATATGGCAGCTAACTAGAGGCATCTGGGAGCACGGGCAATATTGAATCTGCAGCTTTCTCTGTTGTCAAAACAAGTAAATAATTTTTTTTTTCCCTCCCAACTCTCTGAAATTTCAATCAAGTAGGAAAATGATATCCATAAGAGCTTGAAATGCCAATTTTTCTGTTTGGAAATTAATGCTGAAAGTCCATCTCAGGTTTTCATGGGATGAGGCCCCCTCCCTCCCCAAATCTGGAGTCAACTTCAATGTTTTGTTTCAAACTCTTTCTTCAAAAGAAGTTTGATCGGAAGTACTTTTTTTTTTTTTTTTTAAATAAGAGCAAGATATTGGGTAAACTTCAGTATGTGTTTTACAAAGGATGACACCAGCTGTTGTAGAAGAGCTTTGGTTTCAGTGGGTCAAGCCTCTTCTCAGCCCCTTTCAGATGGATTGGGGTGTCTGGTTTTGGGGCGCTGGCGCTTCTGTGCAATGAGCTGTTTCAAGAGGTATGAGTTGAGAAACAGAGTCTTTCCAAACCCACAGACCAGAAATTGTGCATCTCTGGAATTTCTCTGTTTGCAGCACAAGCAGGCTCCCTCCTGAACCCCCACGGTGAGCAATTGCTTTCCTTGACTGAAACAAGAACCAAAAACATTCATGCGGAATGTGCTCTGACTGGCCTTGCTAAGAAACAGGGATGTAGGGATCCTGGCTGGAATTTTTCTTCTTTATGTCAAAATTTAAACAGCCAGTTCCCCCCAAACATCTTGCAGGCCCAGCTACCCACCCTCCCCTCAGTGGGCACAACTTTCTGCTCGCCCATTTCTTCTGTAGTTCTTGGTTTGTGTGATGGAGATGGGTCATTTTCACATCGTTCTGCTTTCTGGCTTTTACACCAATTTTTTACACCCATTTGTGCCAATTCCAACCATTTCTGATACCAATGAAGGTATTTCTGGTGTATCTTGTAATAAGACTATAAAGTAATGAATAAACATTGGATTCAGATTGCTTGTCCCACCAGTAACAATGGTCTGTTTGGGTTCAAGGTGTTTTTAGTCGAATTTAGAGATTGGCCAACGACTGTTGTCAAGATTTTGTTTCTTACTAGAAGTGGCTTAAAGTGCTTAATCGGCTTCTAAAATTTGGCTACAGTGTGTTTTGGAGGGGAAGCTCAGCGTCTCCTTGGTTGCTTGTACCCCTCAATGCAAACCGGACATTTCTTTGGTTTAGGAATATTGTCAATGATGTTAATTCATCCATTTGTCAGTATTCCCACTCGAAAGGGACCTGGGCAAGGGGGAGGAAAGGCTGAAACTCCTCAGGTTGTGCATGCAAGGTGTGCTAGGTAGGATATGTAAGGTCACCATCTGCTCTGCAAACCCTGCCTGGCCAAATCACGGTAGGGAGGGCTCAGGATGGAGTGGCCGCCCTCGCCGGGAACGTCAGGACTTTTGTCAGCCCAAGGCAGATTATCAATGGGACCTTAATCCAACCGGCTGCCTGGAGGTGTTCACGCGTGCGACCAAGTGCTGAATCAATGCCTTTTAACCTTTCCCTTCCCTGTCCTGGCTGCTCTGCTTCCCGTGACGTGGGATAGCTGCGTGTTCTCTGGTGATGCCTCCCGTTGAAGCCAGGACTTCCCAGTCTGAGCCTGGTGATATTTGCTGATATGCTGGTGTTTGGTTGGTTTTTTTCTAGTCAGTAACTTCCCAGCTTGGTTGTCCTTGTGATTTCCCTGAGGGGACCCCTGCCTGCCATCTGCACGAGGTGGGAACAAGGCATGGAAGTCCCCATGGCCAGGACTGGCTGGCTGCCTGCTCGGGGGGGATAACGGCATGGAGAGGCTGATGCTCCAGCCCAGCCAGCTCCTTGCTCAGGGGGCTGGGTCATGGGGTTTCTTGCAGGCACTCTGTTTCTTGCCTGCCTGGCTGCCTTCCAGGTGTGTGCTGGTTCCTACGCTCCGATTTCACCGCGTGTTTTGTCCCACTCCAATAGCCAGAAATCCGAGAGCGTAAATGGCATCCCAGTCGGGGACCTTTGGTGTCTTCTGCGTAATGAAGCAGCAGCACCTTGGGGTGCAGTATGGTCTGTCTTCTCTCTTTGGCCATGAGCTCTGATAGCCAGGGCTGTGCTCTGATTCCTAGTGCAGTCCCGGAGCTCGCCGGTGCCTTGCATTTTGCAGCATCATTCTGATTTTAGTTGCATTTAGTAAAATAAAACACCCTAAAGGGCCCACAATCAAAACCACAGTTTTCCAGCCAAGTATCTAGTTCTTCTTTGCAAATGAATGTCAGTGGGGAAATGAGTGTTTTTGGGGGTGAAACCTCACATTGCTGCTTTACTCTGACGCAGTCGAAAATGTGTGTCCGGATAGGAAGAGCTTGGCTGTAAGCTGTGCTTGCAGGCTCTGCTTTCTACCCCTTTTCCTGGTCAAGAAGAACTTGAAAAGTGGATTAAATCTATTTTTTTCCCCCCAGATTTAAATTCCTGCCTTTCTGGAGTCAGGCCAGCTCAGCTCAGCTGGTGTAGATTTCTTCCTCCTAGAATCATGGAAAATAGAGGTTGAAGGGGCCTCTGGAGGTCATGTAATCCACCTCCTGCCCCAAGGCAGGATCAACCGTATCTAAAATGCTTGCTAATGAGGGTGGAGTTAGGTATCTTAGTATATTTATAGGCATCTCCACAGCACCAGGGCACATCTACCTGTGCAAGTGGCCCTGCTTCTCGTTCAGTTCTGTGTATTTTTCCTACTGGCTTACATTTATCCTTTCTTTTGCTTTGCTTCTCATCCTTACGCTTATTGACTGTGAGTTTTCTTACTTCTGTGAAGAATGCTCTAATTCTTTCTTTAACAGCAGTTGCTATGGCAGCTGGTTCAGGCAGTGCCTTATAGCCTAGTGCAGAGCTGCTTCTACATACACTTTCACTGCTTGTTTTTTCCTCTGGAGCCTGGCCAGGTCTTTGGGAAACCTTATCATTTGCTGCAAGTGTCTTGAAAAAAAAAATAAATTCTGATATAATCATTAAAAACATCCCCTAAGCCTTGCCCACCCTCTATCCCATTGCTAAAGGATGCTAAATAGGCCAGGAAGAGAACTGTTTAATTCTGTCTGCTGGTGCATTTGTAATCAAAAGCCAAGATGCAATCAAGCACCCTGCACTCCCTTTAATTCAGGGAACAAGAGCCCATGTGCAGCTCCAGCAGCGGATGCAGTTTCCACTGAGATCCCTGCAATTTGCGACTGTTTATTGCTGGATTTGGCCTCTGGATTCCCCAGATAGTGTGAGGCAGGCTGGCTGTAAATGCCACTTGTGTAGGAAGATGGCTTTAGTTATTCTGGGGTGTTCCTCCTGCTCTGAGTACATTTTATAACACTTTGCAGCATCTGTCAGTTTGGTCAAGGTTTTCAAGCCAGCTCTTAATTCCCTTTTTCCTGGTGGTCTTGTCTGCTGTTCTGGGCTTTGCTTTCAAAGTGGCACAGAGGAGTGGTCTCTGCCTTGAGTGGAAGAGCACCAAGCTCTGAATTCTAAAGGGAAACTTCTTGTCTTTGTCTTCCTTTGCCTGGGCTGACAAGAGAAATTCAATCAGTTAAAAAAACCCCACCACTGTCTCGTGTTAAAAAAACCCACCCAAACAACCCACCCACCCAATAAAACAATACCCACTGTTTTTTTCTCCTAAGAGCTACTGCTATGGAGTTTGCCTCTAAAAAGGGGAAACTAGAGCAGGAATTAATCTGAAAGTCCCTCTCACACCATTCTCCTCACTTGCACCAGCCCTGTTTTAGCCTGTCTGGCAGCTGATGGTTTCTGTGGTAGGGAGGTGTTATCTGCGCAGGGCTTCTCTTTTGTCCTGGGTGACACCTACATCTGTCTGGAAACATTCACGTTTTGGGTGGGTGGGGGAGATTTTGGCACCTTCAGGGTGTTTCCACTCTGGTCTGAGTCAGAGCAGCCAAGGTTTGGAGATGAGGTGCTGATCCATCCACAGGTCTAGTTGAAATGGCAAGGCATGAACACAGTGAGACTCAATGGCTTGATGTGTTCAAAGTCTGTAGGATTCTTTATGTCCACACCCTCCAGTTCAGTAACAGCAACATTTTACCAGCACAATATTATTGAATGAAAAGCATGAAGTGTAGAAAGGGAGCAGCCCTGCTGCCCTGAGGTTTTTGCTGCTGCAGGACATTTGTGGACTGCTCAATAGCTCAGGACAGGGAATTCACCTGGGAATCCACAGCAGTTCTTTGCCTCTTGGGGTTTGAAAGGAACAGTGACCCTGCAGGAAAGCACAGCCATTTCACTCCTGTTAAAGAAGAGAACTTTGTGTCTGTCTACCAGCGTTGGGTTGAGATCTTACGCATTGTCAGAGAAGACAGGTGAGTTCCAAAGTGGGGTTCTGTGATGAACCCTCTGGAGAGCCCATCAGCTCCACAGAGACCAGGACCTAACGTAGCAACCCAGGGCTGGACAGCACGCAGTGCTTCCATGGAGAGCAAGTTTCAACCTACTTAGAGCTCAGACTCTCCCTGTGACTCTAGAACTTTTCAGACCTGGTTTATTTTGTCATTTCAAATCCTGTCAGTTTGTCTTTAATTAGCAAGGCTAGAGCAGGGCTCCATGGGAACTTAAATGGGCCTCTTCTTTTAATTAAAATTTTGGTTTAATAGCCTGAAATAGCAGGCATTAGAAAGAGCCAGAGCTCCAGTGAAGGAGACCAGTCTCCGTGGATCTGAAGTGACATCCTCTTAGCTGTCAGGCACTTATAGGGTTTTCTTTCCTCCTAAAGCTGATGCTGTCACAATGGTGGTGCAAGTCCTGGATGTGATATGAAGCTCCAGTCTAGGCTGTAACTTTCTGTGGGATGCTGTGCCAAAAACTCAGCATGTCTGGGTTGGTAGGTGACAATGGGTCATGGAGAGGTGATGGAGGTCCATTTTGCTTTCAATAGAAGGGCCAGCAAGTTTAAAATTTCATCTTAAAGGGCATCTAAGCAGGATTATCTGTGTGCTTTCATAGTAAATTTATTGTTCATAACTTCAATCATGCAATTGTGAAGTAGCTATGAAAAAGCTGCTGCTCTGTTCCCCTGACCCAAATTATTCTCATTTGTGGCAATTTTCCATCACTCTTCAGAGCCAAGAAAGCTGTCATCTGAGTGCTGGTCAGCACTGAACGAGTAGTGTGGATTGAAAATGTGGGTCATCATTGCATTCTATCCCTCAATGCTCTAAGATTTACCGTGTCTTCAGTGGTGGGAATGTTTGCAGCATTGATCTGTCAGTTATGCTCCAGGGAAAAGTGAGCAGAAAATATTTCTCACTTCACTGACACCCAAAGCCTTTGTCTTCTTGCTCAAGGGCAGTATTTGTTGACTGATTTTCTCCTGTGAAGTGGGACTGACAGCTTGGATTGCAGATAGAGGTGGAAGGAGCCGTGCCCAGAGCAGGGCAAGGGTGATGAGCCAGAGGTCTGGCCATCTGGCTTTGCTTGCTCCTGGTGTCATTCTTGTGAGTTTCACAGCTTCCAGAGGCACTTTGCTCACTCAGCCTTCCTGGACCAAGCTCTGATAGGAGCACCTTCAGCTACCACTGACTGGGGGCTTCTTGTGGATCTCTGAGCATTTTGGCACAGACCTGTAAAAATATTGGGTATTTTAACTTTTCCTACAGTCAGTTTGGTTTAGTCATGTAATGTATTTGTGCTCCATAAGAATACAGAGTCCATCTGAAAAATACTCAGCTCCCTCCTCTAGGATGCTGGTGTACAGACAATGCAGTTAAACGCTCCTGCCCCATGGTATTAAAATATACTTTATGGCATTTTTCCCCCGCTCAAGGATCATCCTGATCAGCACCAGGAGTTCCCAGCAGCAGTGGAAACATCTGGCATCTGCCATGGGGAGGAATGGTTCCCTGGGACAGCCAGTACCCAGTTTTGGAAACTCACCCCAGTGCTGTGGGATCCCCACCCTCCTCCTTCCCTTCCCAAGGGAAGGGCCTGTGGGTTTTCCAACCATGGGACAGGAAAGAAGGGGGGATCCTGTTTACCTGCCCACTGAGCTGCTCACATCTATTTGAAACTCCTCCTTGTGCCGTGCTGCTCGTGGCCGTGGCACCTGCTTTGCCAGCTCTCCTGTCTCTGGTAGAAGCTCCTCCATGGAGTGCCATGTGTGGAGCTCCTGAGATGCCACAGCTGGACAAGAAAACCCAGTGGGCTGAGCTGCAGGGTCAAAACCCCAGCGCTGGTTGCTGTGTCACTGGGAGATGAAAATAACAGCGTGGTGACCCACAGACTGTGGGGTCTTGGGACTGGGGGCAACAGAAGGGTGTTTGTTGGCGCTGTAGGGGGGGCAAAGTTTGTCTTGCAGTTTTTGCCCTGTCCCAAAGCAGATCCTAAAAACACCCAGTGCAGCATCAGCTCCTTGGGAGGTGTCAGGTGGTGTCGGGGCTGTGCATGAACACGGAGGTTTGGTGAGACCCGTGCAAAGCCTTGGCTGCGTTTGTTACCTCTCACTGAAACACAAGAGGACATCAAGGCATGGTCTTGTTTGTTGTGGACATCCCTTTGCTCTTGTTGGGAAGCCTGAGTTCTCCACATCTGGGGTAGAAGCCTGCAGCATGGGAGGCCACCTTCCCGTGGTGAACAGGAGGTGTCTCCAAAGCAGGAGAACCAGGAGTGCTTCCTGGGAGCACTTTGTGCTTCTGCCCTCTCCCAGTGCCATGGGAGGGTCTTGCTTTGGCCCAGGAGCAGTTTGGTTCATGGTTACACCTCCGAGGGCTGTCAGCAAAGGCAAGCAGGGTGCTGGAGCTGTGAGTGGAGAGGGTTTGCTGGTGGAAATGCTCATGCGTGAAGAGGAGACTGGGGGTCTCCTTGTCAGAGCAGGACACACACGCTGCAGGAGTAGGGTGAGAGGGGCAGCTGTTCCTGGCTCTGGGACAGCCTCCCGAGCAACAAAAACCTCACCAGGTTTGGCACAATTTGTGGTGTACAGAGCGATTGTGTGAAATGCTGAGTTGGGGGCAGAAGAATTGTGGGCTGGGGGTGGTATTTGGAAGGAAACTGTGTCCCTGTGCATCCCCATGGACATGCATGGCTCTGGAAAGCAGTGGGGCTGGCAGGAGCAAGCAGGGGCACAGCCAGGGTGGCCTTCTCTGAGGCTGCTGATGGGACGGAGCTTTTTGCACTGTCCTTACCCCTGGGGAGTGAATTGTTCCCATGGGGTTTGGGGAGAGCAGGGGTGTGAGCGGCTCTGTGGGGCTTTTTACCCTGCCAGCCTGCCTCTGTGTCTCTGTGAAGGCACTTGCACCATCTGGCCCTGGTGGTGAAGGCTGGTGGCTGTGCTGGGCATGGCAGAAGGTTCTTAGGTGGTGGGCAATGAGCGCCCTGGGGAGCAGGAGCCTGGGCACCCACCAAGTCACCCAGTGGCTGCATTTAACTAAAATTAGCCCCTTGCAAGCCGTGGTGGCAGCTCTTCACAGCAGTGGGGTAACCTCATAGCAGAGGGGGTTTGCTGGAGGAAGGGGTGGCTCCCAGGTGTCCTGGCTGGTGGAGGGACCAGGATCCACACTGGGCATTGCTAGGGAAGGCAGGCACGGTGCTCCTGGGCTGTGCCTGTGTGTGTTCCTGCAATGCCCAGCTCTGCGAGCATCCCGAGGGGAGCACCGACGTGCCCGTCCCTGGCCCCAAGGTGGTATCAGAGGTCACATCACATCACCACACTGCTCTGCAGCCTCAGGGTGGGATGTTTGGGGGCCTGTGTGTGGGCACGGCCAGTGCTGGAGCCAAATCTGGGGCTGAGCCACCAGGCTGGGTCTGGCAATGCAACTCCAACCCGCCCGTAATGAGGACAAGGTGCCCAGAGCGGGGAGATCGGCACTGCCAACAGGCAATGAGCATCACCTACTCTAATTAAATCGGGGGGGGCTTTTTTATGGCCTATTTTTCTTTTTTTTTGGACAGTTGCTTAACTGGGAAAGTAAGCTGAGCAGGGGGAAGCTGTCCTGGTTTAAAAGTATCTACCCTTACTCCATAAACCTGGGCTAGATGCACTGGTACGTGCTGGTGCTTTGTGTGGCCCTGGTAAGGAAAACAAGCATAAATATCACTTTATAGCTGTTCTGCTTTGCTCGATGAATCTGCATCAGTGTCTCTCTGCCTCCTAATCGGGTTAGTTTTCCTTTGATCTACCCCTGTTAAGGAAACCTAAACTGATTTAGCTATTCCCATCCATTTTCCATTTGCCTGATGGCTCTGTCCACAGGGCTGTCTCAGCTCTACTCTAATTACTGTTGAGTTGTCTGATGCTGCAGCAGGTGACACTCTGCTGTGTAACTTTGTAAATCTTAACCAATATTCACTGGGAATTTTTTTTGGCAGATGTTTTGTTTCATTTTTGTACAGATTAGTTTCAAATTGGCAAATGCACTAGGCTTAAGGAGAAGACAATTGCTACTAGCTGTCAAAAAGAAAACACTAATTATCAATCATGTTTTATTGAGCCTCTGTTGAACTGATTTGCTGTAGAAAACATAATTTTCTTGTACTCTAGCTTCAGGACATCTGATTTTTGAGAGTTCTGCTCTCTCAATAACAATGATGTATGTTACAGCATAGAAGAGAGGAAAAAATTAGCTCAGGATCAAAATCTGTGACACCCTGGAATTTTAATCGCTTGTTTTTAGGAACATGAAACCATTTGCTCTCCTGGTGTGCCATAAAATCATTGCAGATGTGTGTTCCTTGTCGCTTCTGCACGTAAACCCTGTCCCTGCACGTGATTTACAGCATTCCCAGCCCCAGCAGGGTTTGGTGAATGCTGTGGCTTGTTTGTTCGCTCTCAATAGGTCCCAGTTTTCAAAAGGAGCCTCGAGTTACTGTGAGACAAGATAAGGATGGCTGGGGGAAATTTCAGTGTTCCTGCCTTGCTCTGGGGCTTGGCTGTGCTGCTGCCCTTCCCGTGACTTGGAATAGCAGCAAGGCACTGGCTTCCTCTAAAATCACCCAAAGAAACTCCTTGATTTAAATACTCTGGGTGGAGGAAGAAGGGACCAGATGGTTGCAAAACATCTCAAAAAACTGCTGACAACGTGAGGACCTTCTCATAAGAGCTCCTGTTCCTTCCACACTCCTTTGAAGAACCTCCTTCTAATGCTCTTGCAATTTTACTGCAGTATAGAAACCCAAGGGAGGGTTTGCCCATCTTGCTGAGCTGCTCTGGGGCTCAGGTCTGGCTGAGTTCCCATCTGACCGGGGCGCTCCTGAGTGGTGCTGGGGTGGGGGAGAAGATGGCTTTGCCTTTTTCCTGTCCCCTTCCCTGGGTGATTCTGCAGTCCCCAGCCACTGTGAGTTGCCTGCCATGGGGACAGCCTCGCCTGTGTGTGCTGAGCATTCATCTCTGCTTTATGGCTGCTTTGTTTGCTGGAGATCTCTGCTGCATGGGTTCTCCTTTTTAATGTCTTTGATGCTGTTGTGCATCACAGGCAAAAAAAACAAACCAGAACACCCTCAAACCAGCCTGGTTTAGTGAACCTGTGTAGACAAACAGCCCTCCTGAGGACCTGGGCTTGCCCTGGAGAACAAGGGCTCAGCAGCAAAAAGCTTGATGCAGTCTGTCCCCCAAAACTCTGTGTGCCTCGTGGCAAGCCTGGTTGTCACCGTGCTCCTTTTCGCCCCCACAGTTGTTCTGTCCCCAGGGCATGTTGGTGGCTGTTTGTTCTGTGAGGGATGTGTGTTTGTGGGGAAAGGGCCCCCTGCTCCTGGTGCCCTCTTCAGTGGAAGAGGCAGCACCAGCCGTTCCTTTGTTTGTCCTTCAGCCCAAAGTGGATGGTGCTGCCTGGAGAGCTTGGCCACCAAAATGTGTCCATCCCCTAGCAGAGACTGCACAGATGATGCAATTTGTGCAACCAGGGCCCATTTGAACTTGATTTTTGCTGGTGTTCCCCTTCTTCCCAGCCGTGGCAGATGGAGGGAAGGTCACAGTCCTGGCAGGACGTGGGGCCAAGCCAGGGGTTGCAGCTGTAGGAGGTGGCAGCAGCCAGGGCAGAAGACACGTGCAGCCTTCACGTGCTCACTTTTCCGAGGGGAATAACTAGAATTTGGTTCAGGGTTTGTAGGTCAGGTTTCCATTATACAACTGTACTGGTTGCAGCTGCTCGTGTGAGATCCAGACCTTGTTGGGTGCTCCTGGTTGGGCGGGCTCCTTTTCCTGGGAATTATTCTTTATGGTAAGATTTACAGGAACAAAAGAGTTTCTCTGTTGTAGCACTAATTGAGGTGGTAATGGAGAGTTGGATTGGGATTTGCCCCCATGTGTGAAATGTGGGAAACACCTTGGAAGCATTTGTAACAAACAGCTGCCTGGAAAGAAATGATTTTTTTTAAGTGTTTTTTCTAGGCAAAGGTAGGACCAAAAACATTTGAGGAGGGATCTTGTGCTTGTTCACAGATATAGCAATGAGGATCAGATCTCCTGCACCTCCCAAAACAGGTACAAGTGCACTTGGCACAAGTCACTCTGGGTCTCTGCCCAATGCTTTCAGGACAGGACTGCTTGTGTGAGGAAAGTTATATCCCATTTCATTTCACAAGGGATAAAATGGTCCATGGTGTCCCCAGGAAGAAAAGCACTTGGATTCCTGTCCTTGTGATGGTGTGTGAGGGCCCTGTCACCATGGATGGCCAGCCTGGCTCATGTTCTTGTAGGACATGCTCTCAAAAAGATGTTTAGTGGGATTCTACAAGCCTCTTTCTGCTGGATGTCGGTCAGCAGAAAAATGTGTGTTCTTGCACCAGAAGCTGCCATAATTTCCCAGTTAAACTCAATGCTGGAGGCGCTGAATTTTGAGTTCAGCAGCAGGAGAAAGCAGGGGAATGCTGGGTCCAGCCCGCGTGGTCCTACGGGGCTGCACATCTGCCCATTCCTGTGCATGAGCCTCCAGCTGACTCCTGGTCCCCCGCACTGTCACTGGGATCCACCTCTACAACCTGCAATTAGTGCTCTCAGCAGAGTGGTGCAAGCAGCCCCTTCAGCATTAATTACTTTGATGGACTTATTAAGATGGGTTGAGCTACTAAAGCATTTTGTTGTTACTGTAAATGTTTAAGTCAAAACATTAGGCTGCAGGATCGATGGGAGATGACGCAAAGCTGGAGCCTGGCTTTCCTCTTGTCTTGATGTTCAAAGTCAGGTAATTTTAGCTAATTTAATCATGTAGTCTGTTCTCCTCAGCTGCACAGAAGCAGCCATGGCCAGCAGCGTGGCAGGAGAGGGTGAGGAGGCTCTCTCCCCCTTTACTCCGAGGTGTAAGGGATGCAGTGAGTACAGGGCAATCTGCCATTCAAGCTCAGGAGATGGATGTCCCCGTTCTCACGTTCTGACAGCTCAAAGGTGGTCCATGATGCTCAGGCTCTTGTAATGTTAAATATGTAGTGAAAAACTCCCCAGTGAGAGGGATCTGCTGGTGAGGGAGCCCTCATAAGCCGACAGGATGGGATGCAATGGGTCATTAACGACGCTGGGTTTAGTACAGAAACAGGCAGAGTTTCATCACTGGGGAGAGGAGAACGGTCCTGCTGTTGCTGGTGGCAAAACTTAATGGGGAATTGTAATGACTGTTAATTATTTTGCAAACTGCCGTTTTATTGGGAAATGTGATATACTTTGGCAAGCTGGAGCTGTTCTCCACTGGTGCAGAAAGGGAAACTAGAACTCCTCAGAGCTGCCTCTTTTTGCAAAGGGTGGGGGAGGCATTTAACATGCAATAACATGGAGAGTTGGACAGGGTCTTTCATCCCAAGACAGGAGACCTCTCACAGTCACCAAAGGAGAGATGTCAACAGATGATTGGACCCAATGATCTTCAAGATCTTTTCCAGCCTTAACAGTTCTATGATTGTAAGTGGGCTATATTGGACTCTCTCTGCTCCCTGCTGTCATCTGCAACTCCTTGTTCCCAGCAACAAGGAATTGTGGCCTCGATGTTCAGAGATACTGCTCTGATAAATGTGATGCTTTAAACTTGTGTAAGAGCTATAGGAATTATGTATTTTTAATTTGGTGCATTAAAATAAGGATTTTTTTAATAAGCCCAGCATGTAAATAGAAAGCAAAGAATTAAAAAGAAATTAATCAGAGTATGTGCAGAGACTAAAGTGCTCGTCTCACACAGGCTGAGACATCAGTGGCCTGGCCTGAAGCACTAAGACAAAGCCCCTTCTGGAGGAGACTTTCAGCTCTTTTCCTCTTTCTTTTAAGTAACAGATTCCCAGACTGCCCCTGAAGGCTGGTGGAGCAGTCTGGTAAATGTTGGGAGTCTTGAGCTCACATCCCTGGTGTGAGCTGTGCCCGTGGGCTTGGACCCCAGACCTCTCCCATGAGGGAGCATCCTTGTTCCCCTGCCAGGACCTGTGAGAGGGAGTGGGTTTTCTCTCTCTGCCCAGCTCTGATGTGACAGTTTGCAGAGCTCAGGCTGGGTTGTGCAGATGAAAGATTTAAGCTGATGGAGATGGCTTTTGAAGCAAAGGAGCCACTCACTGAAAGGGAAAGTGCTCCCGACCCCGTGTGCTGTTCCTTTCTTTGCTGCATCAAAGTGCCCGAAGCTCAGCAGAGGAGAGCTGGCAGCAAAAGCTGTCCTGGGTTCACACGAGGCTGTGGATAGGGCAGGGATGGAGGAAGACAGCAAGTTTCTGAAGTCTAAATGACCTGTCAAGCTCTGGAGTTGCCTCCCCATGGGCGGTCACAAAGCTGTGTTACATCACCCAGCCTGGGAACACTCATCTTCTCCTGCTCCAGGTGGTGGGAAGCAGAAACCACACCGAAGTTGTGGCAGAAGCTGTTTGAGAGAGAGTTTTCAATTCGGTGTGATGGAGCAGGTGAGACAATTATCGAAACAAGGTGCTCTGTATGCACAGCACTCCACAGAGGGGCTGTAGTCCAACCCAGGTCCTATTGCTACGTGCCCAGCTGTTCTGACCTGCAGCTGCACAGCTGGACTTTGGGGATTGCTTTGGGTTTGGAGGTGTTGGACCTGGGGAGCAGTTTGAATGCCCTGCATTGTTATTGCAAGAAAGAAGTGGTGGGCTGTGTGATTTTTTTCTGTATGTGACGGGCGCCAAAATAAAGTTGAAAGAAAAGTCGCTGGAAACTCTGGGAGAGTAATGGGATTTGATCAGCCCTCAAAAACTGCAAACTTCTGGGAGTTGGGCTTGAGAGAGGAGAGATAAAGAGGTTGTAATGGCTGAGGTGCTGGTGAAGATTGGCAGCTCTTCTCACGTGTAGGCCTGGGGACCAAACATGCTTCATTCTCCACCGGGGTGGTGGCATCCTTCCTGATTCTTCACGGAATGGAACCTTGCTGCCACGCTCCAAGTGCTCTGGGTGGTCTTGCTCACCCACCTCACCTCCCCCACCCCTTGTGTGTCCCTCTCCTCGCCCAGCCCAGGTCCCCGGTGGTCCCCAGCCAAGCAAGGACCTTCCCAAGGGAGTGGTGCCAGCTGAGACGTCGGCTTCTCCTTTTGGAATACCCATGGATGCAGTTTCTGAGCTCTGGAAAATACAAGGGGGTCACCGTGGGGTCTGGTGGTGGCAGAGCTGTTCATGGAAGGCTTCAGCTGCTTTGTCCCCTTCCTCTTGGCTGGACAACAGAGAAGGTGGGGGAGAGCAGAGCTTTCTTGTGCTTAAACCGCAGAGCGGGGGCCTGGGACTCAAGGGCAGTGTCACAGCTGTGCCCTGGACTGTCACTGTAACCTTGGCAAAGAAAGGTCCCTGAGCCTCCAGAGCCTTGGTCTGACTCGGGCTGGGATGTCACATCTGTGAAATGTGGCAAAAACTGATGGTAAAATCCCAGGACACAGCCTGGAACTCACTCCTCGAACAGCAGCAGCACTTTGGGAGATCTCTGGGTGAAGGGCACTGTTGGAATTCAGATCTCTGAATTATGTAAAACTTGCTGCTGTATAATTATAGGTTGCAAAAGCAGAAGGGTTACTGAGGATTGCCAGTGTTTCTCTGATAAAATTCAGGTTGCTGCCAAACTTGCATGGAAGTTTTTTCTGGGGTGTTTGCTTTTTAAAAGAAAACATTATTTTCTCCTTATTTGATAAAAAAACCCAACAACAACAACAAAAAAAAAAACCCAACCAAAAAAAAACAAAGAGAGAGAGAGAAAGGGGGAGTGACTTTCTGCTTTTATGGGTATTTCCCTTCCAGGACTGCACAGCAACACAGCATTTCCCATAAGAAACGGTGCTGTGGAGCAGCAGGTGATGTTTTAGTAGATCACTGGTTAACTTCTGATGTGTCCCCTGTGGTTTCCCATGTGGGGTGATGGTGTGAGACACATCTGGGCTGGCAGCAGCTCCTGCTGTGGCCGTGTCACACATGGCTGGGTTTGAGGGGGCTGCACGTGGTGCTTCTGCCTTACACGGGTGTTCAGACCCTGGGTTTGTGGCACCCTGTTCCGTAAGTCCAGCCATCCATGGGAGCAGACCTAAGGATGTGGTCGGGTCTGTACCTCTGAAAGATATGTCCTTAAGATGCTGCATCCCCACTGGACTCATTTTAAGCTAAAAGGAGACAAAATTGGAAGGGAGGAAAAAAAAAAACCCAACCCAAACAGTACTGATGGAGATCAGAGTGGAGAAGGTACCAAAACAACCAGAGCAAATGGAGCCTCTCTAAAGACCTGGGTGAGGTTAGAATTGCACAGCAGAGAGCAAGAGTCTCTGAAGAGGGGCAGGCTGAGGAACAGAGGAGAGGGAGAGCCTGGTCTGCTGTTGAGCCCCTGGGATGTGCTCAGCAGGCTGTCCCTGTAGGGAATTGTTTGGTATTAACTCAGGGCAGCTTGAAAAGCAGATATGTATTTCCCCTCCCCTCCACCAAACCCTCTCTTCCGTTGCTCTAAATAGAAAGTTTCCTGTTTTATAATTGAGACTCTTAAAAACATCCATGTGGTTCAGGTCACCATACAGCTGCTCAGCTGAGGCCATAGGATGCCTGAAATACGAGCTGAGGCAGAGGCTGTTGACTCTGGAACCTAATAACGCTTTCAAATGGCAATATGAACTATTTCCTGCTACATGGAGCATATTAGAGTATCCCCTTGCAAATACTGGCAGGCTGGCTCTGCGTGGAGTTTGGGGGGCATTGCAGTTCTGCTCCTCAGATCACCTGTTATGTTATTGTGTTAACATAGCTGGGGCAGCTCCTCGTGGACTCCGACAGCTGCCAAAGTTTCTCTCCTGACACCACTGCTCCCTTTTATCTAAGCACTTCTTAGGCTGTCATTTCTATTAAAGCCAATTAATTTTTTTGGTGCATTTTGGTATCCTGAAAGGTTTTTTTGGTACCCTGAAAGGTTTAATTTCTAATAAGCTTAGTGGAGACATCACAGGTGCTGCCTGCTGCAGGTCTCAGTGGGTGGATTTCAGTCCAGTACATCAAAAGTTGTTTCTGAGCAGGTACGTGAGTGGGGTCCTCTGTGCTGCTCAGATAAAGGGCTTTGATGTGTTGTCTGAATGGATTTGCGTGTGTTGTCATGACTTCCAAGAAGGTTTTTTACTAGGAAGAAAGCTGGAAGTACCCAGAGCGGTAGAACTGGAGTTACCGGTGGAGTTACTGTCTCTGTGCTTGCCATTCATCTAAGCCTGAAACACAGGGAGAAAAGAGATGTGTCCCTCATCCCTCACTCTCTGCTGGTGTTCCCTGCACTGGCCACGATTCCCCCCGTGCACCATCACACCCTAAAAGCCTGGTTTGCACTGCTGGTTGCCACAGCTCCCGAGTCATGCTTGTGAAACTTGGCCTTTGTTTCCGTGCCTCCTCAAGTCTGATAGAATAATTTTTTTCTTTTTAGCACTCTTTAAATCAGCACCATTCAAATACCTACTCCAAAATGCCTCTTAGAGAGGGAGGAGTCTCTTTGGCAGCCCAGGTGTCGCAGGGATATGGGGGAATCTGCTTTCCTGGCTCCCTGCCCACAGCAAACCTGCTGAAGGCAGCTGAGCCCCAAGGTTATATAAAACACTCATCCCTTTCAAAGCCCATCATCTGTTTAAAAACCATATCAAAATGATTTATTTATGCTTCCAACAACAGATGAGAAATGGGAAACCAAGGAAGTAATCTCTGACTTTAGTTTTGCTTCATGTATTTAATATCTCCAGTGTGGACCAATTTCACTCTTAGTCTGACAGGAGGAGAGAATGATGATGCTTTTGAACATGACACTATATCCTTAGACAGGTTTTTCAGATGGCAGCATGCTTTAATTTTTATTTTCCCTATTGAAATTAATTTGGCTTTGTTTCTGCTGTGTCCTTTGAGCACTGCTGGCTGCACACGAGTAACTTGCACACTTACCCAGGTAATCCCAGGTGGATGGCAACCATTGAAGAAAGATGCTTTAGCATCACTAGCACTTAAGTGGATTATCAGAGCTTGAAGTCCTGTAGATGCAGAACAAGAGAAATGTGGGATGCAAAAGGGGTTGGGGGCCAGGCTGTGACCTCTCCATCCACGACACAGCTGTAGGAGGTTGTCCCTTTGTAGCATCCTGCTCTGGTGCTACCGTGATGGATAAGGGTCAAAGCATAAGCACAAGCAAGAAGCATCAAAGTCAGAAATAGATTTTCCTTGAGAGAAGCAGCCCCTGGGCTGAGTGTGGCTGCATGCCCTGTCCCTGCCCGTGTGAGGATGTCACAAAGCAGATGGGCCACTGCTGGCCCCTTTCCAAACCTCCCAGGTTTTGTGGATATATTAAGAGCAATGTGTGTGCCTGGCTATAAACTAGGTGGGAAGTGTTTAACAGGCTTTGAACCTTCCCGAGACACTCGGTGATCAATCACGGTGGGATGTCTCAGTTGCTGGCTCAGCAGGCAAACTGGGCCGTATTTATTTTTAGGTGTACTACACGTTTGAAGCTGTCTGAGCGTGGCATTGTGGGTTTTCTTTCATGGGGAATTTTGTCTTTCAAAAAGCTTTAGGGAGCTGCAGACTTTATCAATGGACCAGTATGGGCTATCAGCTGTACATTGCAGGGAGTGGAGGATAAGGCTGAGTAAGTTCATCCTGTTATTGCTCAGGGTTTAGATACGCTGTAAAATGTGAATATCATAGGATGCTGTGCTAGGAAGCTGGATGCTTTGCTGGCAGGACTCTCTCAGCCTCAGTGCTGCTTTCCTGGCATTGTTTCTCCTGTGCAATAAATATCCCTGCAAACTCACAGCAGTAAACACACAGCTTGGAAGTAGCTGAGCCCATCCGTAGTCCCGTGCCTAGCAGGATGGGATCAGTTTTTCCAGACCTTTGCCAACACCACATGGCACAGAAACCACTGGTTTCACACTACAAGTAATCCTGGGAGGAGTTCCTTCTGCTGCACTGGGTCTTTGACCAAAGCTACATTTGTGTGAAAGTGACTTGTAGCAATGTATAAAAATGTGTGTCATAAACCAAGTGAAACTTCGTTTTATTTGTTGAAATCAGGTATGAACATACAGGAATTATTCTACTGCCACAGAGACCTCAGTACAACAATAGCTTTTAAAGGTGGCCTGAAAGAGCCTCGTTCACCAGGTGAACTAGATGGGTTTAAATGATTTCAAAAAGAAATTGTTGAATGCAAAGGATTGAGGTAAACCTGGATTATTAAAGTTAATGGCCTGTGTGTATATGTAAGCTTGGAGCACACAGGTAAGCCTGCTTGGAAGCATAGAGAGTTTGCCACTATGAAATTTTTTGGGGAATCAGGAAGAGGGTCTGTTGGGGTGTTTTCTTCCCCCCACTCCGTATCCGTATCAGTTCCAGTTGGCTTTTTCTCATGTGAGTTATTCATACTTAAAGTATGCAAGCACTTGGTATAGACGGGACTGTAATAGTATCCAGAATTTGATGGTGTAGTTTATTGACTTAGGGGGAATTGCACTAACAAAGGCTCTTTTTCTCCATGGAAAAGTCTTCACCTGGTTTAGGAAATTTTCTGGGAAAGCTGTTTCTAGTATAAACTCAGTGGGAAGTAAGACTTATGAAAAATGGTAGTGCTGTAATATCTCTTCAGGGGGGAGAGCTGAGTACCCCGCGTTGAATTTTCCTCAGGGCCTCTGCAGTGTTTCTTTTTGCCTTTCCCCTCCTTTGTAATTTTTGGGGAGAATAAATGAAGCTTGGACATGCTTGGGAGGAGAGGGAGCTTCTGAGAAGTGGCTTTGCTGTGTTTGGGGAGGAGAATCTTTCTGAGGCTGCCCCAGGACATGTGATGAAGGGTGACTTAAAAACCAAAGCTGTATTTTCACAGCTGTTGTGGGAGCTTTTTTCATTTAACACAGCACAGATGTGAATGATAAAATACAAATTGAAGATTGATGTGCACCATCTTGGCGTGTGAGAGGTTCAATTATAGGCAGAGCAAGCAGAATAATGGAAAATACATTCGAGCGATTGTTCAGTTAATGTAATTTGCAATGAATTATTCAAAACAATTTGTTCACCCAGCTCCTATTGTGATCGTTTTCATTCCTTCATTCGCTATGCGCTGGAAACTGCTTCCCACAACTTGTGCTTGACACGTCATGGAGTAAATCCACGCACCCAGCCCCTGCTCCCCACCTGTCCCCACCTACGGGAGGGCCAGGACAGATCTGCCACCGCTCAGCACTTTCAGCACTGAGCTCTCTAAGAAGTTAATCAGGGTGTTAAAGCGGGGGCTGCTGCTGCTGAACGCCATGGTGTGACCTGCGAAAGCTGTTCTGTGGGGCTCAGAGGGGCAGGGGCTGGCAGAGGACCTGTTCCTGTGCTATACCATGGGCTTGGGGGGGATTGTCCTTCCATGAGTGCAGGATGAGGCTTGAGCTGGCAGAAGGCGATCAGCTGGCGCCGGGACATTAATCCGTTCCCTTCCTACCTGTACGGCTCCAGTCGTGCCTGCAGGGGTGGGAGAAGGTGTTGGGCTTTGCAGCGACCTGCGTGGCACCATCAGTGCTTGGAGAGAAGCCCTTTGCATGCTCAGCTCCCTGTCCCCTGTGTTGGGTGTTCAGCAGCCGAGCGGGTTGGTGGCAGTGCCCGCTGGAGATGAGGGTCCAGCTTCACATTGTGCCCCCTCCAGTCCCTATCCCTGAGGCACTGGAAAACCCCCAAATGCACATTTCTCCTGAAGTTTATCGGGAAGGAGGACTTTTTCTTCCTGGCCCCATGGGACAGGCTGTTTCTGGGCAGTGGGTATGGGGAAGGTGTCCATGTCCTCTGCCCGTGTCCCTCTGCAACCCGCAGGGAGCAGGGGGTGATGAAGCTGCTCTTTGCCACCCCTTGTCCTGCTGCTGGGGGGGTGGGTTGTGCTACGAGCTTGGTGGGACACTGGGCAAATCCCCTCACTTGGAAGAGGGACCATATGTAATAGGAAATCACAGTTCTTGGAGTTCTGCCTACCTGCTGGGATTTGTTGCCTGGAGCATGAGGAATGCTGAAGGCAACATCCCTCTGACCTCCGAGAAAAGAGCCAGGACTCGTTGCTGCCCAGCCCTGTGCTCACCTGTCAAACCCTGAGATGCAAACTTCATTTAGGACTGGTCATAAAGGAGTCTGATCTCCTCTTCATGCCATGTTTGCCTGCACTTGTTGTTATTACACTCATACCCAGCTTCCTTAGCTGACTTTTCTGTGCTCTTCTTGGGTCTTGTGCTTGTCAGTCTTCAGTGTGTTGGGAGATACTGGGAGATGTGGTGGGCAGAGGGGAACCAAGGGGAGATGCACTGGGAACACCAGGGCTGCTGCAGGGGTTAGTGGAGAATTCAGAGCTGCTCTAGGGTAAGAGAAATACTTCTCTGAATATTAACCCTTCAGGGCCTCTTACAAGCTCTTTCAAGCCACGATCACAGTGCTTTCAAACAAAAACCCATACTTTGTAGAAAGCTGGAATTTGTGCTGCTGCTTCTTCCCATGGAGAGACAGCACTTGTAAGGTTAATCTGCCGGCATCTACTCGTCCCAATCTCCATAATCAGGCAAAACATGATTATGGAGCTGCATGTCATTAGTACACAGTGGCACTTAACTGACTGAGATTGAATTAAAGCCCTAATGGCAGAGCATCCAAGGTAAATAAGAGACAACCAGACCCACTGGTGAATGACTCGCCTATCACTCAGCTTGGATTAGGAGAGCAAGAGCTCAGGGCTGGCCAGAAACAGTAGAAGCAGAGTCATTAAATTGGATATATTGGCTGGGGTTCAGCACTCTTATTACTGTTAAGCATGCAAGTGTTGGGGGTATGAGGCGGGTGTAGGCGTGAGCTTCCTGCACTGCCCTTTGAGCTGGAAACAACCCAGAGGCTTTGGACCCACCTCGGTGGTGGGTGGCTTTTGTCTTTGCCATATTCTGCTTTTCTTTTGCGTCAGTTTTATCAAGCACCTGTCAAAGGCCTTGAAATTATTTTCAGCAGACGTAAATCCGAGCATTCATTTTGAGCCGGGTGAAACAGCTCTGGGATTTAAAGAGTTTCATTTCACTTTCCGGCTTTGCCTTCCTTTTTGATAACGTCAGCCCAGTGGCTTCCAATCAAAATTTCACTTTGGTTTCAATTTGCCTTTCTTGCGAGTGCGTTTTCCAGGTCTTTTTGAACAAAGATTCATAAATCAACGCTGATGTCATTGTGGGTGTGTTTCTCATGTTGTGTTTTGGATGCCAGAAGTGCTCTGTCCCCAGAGACAGCCCTGCAGATGAGTTTCCCTGTGGGTGTGCTGGGGAAAGAGCTCCCTCTGACAGTGGGACAGGGATCAGAGCCTGCAGGATGCTTTGGAGTGATCAGCCTTGCAGTGGTTTTGATTGCCAGCTCTGGGGATGGTTATTGCCCTTTTAGCTCTGTCAGTGTTCCTTATTTTGCAGCTCTGGTTTCACTCAGTGCTTGCATCCCTGCCATCACATAAGATGTGACATGAATATCTGTTGCTACTCTGGCCCCAGGGAGATGATTATGAACCTCTGGCTTGTGCCTGTGCTGCCGGTGACATTTGAGGTAGGAAAAGCATTAGGTAGTGAAATCTCTGGAGAAAAAGCAGGGAATGAGCAAGCAAACAACAGAAGATGGGTATGGATCATCAAGATCTGTCAGCAGTGTTGAATTTGAAGAGTTTGTGGTGTTGCAATTAATTTATGTCCTCTGCCAGCCCTGTTGCTCTTGCCCTGTGCAAGACCTGCCCCTCAGAACAAACGTTATTTTTTACCTAAAGGCCAACAACTTTTCATGTGTTTCAGAAATTTGCATTTTAATGGAATAAATCTTACTCTTTCCCCCCAAAGCAACAGTTAAAAAATAAAGCCTCCAGGAAGCTTTCTCCAAACACCCAAGAGCTGAAGTGAAGTGTCCAAAGCAACCGTGGTGTATTTGGATGTGGCAGGGCCTTGAATGTATTTGGTCTATCAGCATGGATAGATAACTTCTGGGGGCAAGACCTCATCCCTCTTGCAATGAGAGGGATCTCCCTTACGGTTGTAACTCAGGACCCCAAAATCCCCCCTGGCTTTTTTCTCTCTGGGGCTGCAGAGTGCAGAGGTTGCTCTCAGCACAAGGTAAAAATGGAGATTGTTCCAGCACAACTGTATAACAACGAGAGCTGTACTCACAGTCTCTTTTGGAAGGAAATGGGGCGAAAATTGTCTGCTGGTGCTCTCTGCTGGATAAATCCAAGAAGGCTCTTGTCTCGCTGGCGCTGCGGTGACACGCCAGTGTTGGGCTCCTTCCTGCAGCTCTGCCCACACTGGAACCCTCTGATGGCATGGATTGCCTTTGCTCTGGACTGGCCAGGGCTGCCTGAGAGCAAGACATGTGTTGGGACACTGCTCTGACTCTGCTCTGTCCTTCCCTTGCAGTGTGTTACTTGCTGAAGAGCAACATCAGCCCTGACCTGTGCAATGAGGACGGATTGACTGCGCTGCATCAGGTGAGGCGTGGGAGGAGCTCACAGCCACCTCTGCCCCACACCACCGGGTCTTTGGGGTCAACAGAGAGACCTCTTTTATTGCATTTTTTTGCTCGGTTCAAGCAGCGAAACTTCACAATGTTGGTCTGGTTTCTTGGGGAGCAAACAGCAAAACCCCTTCTTTTGCTGTATCCTAGATTTGTTCAGTGATAATAAGAGCTCGGGAGTCGGGGCTGGATTTCAGGCATGAACAACGTTTCTCCCATCCTTTAATCTTTGTAGAACCGGGCTGTAAACCCTTAAACAAGACTGACCGAAATTTAGAGACCTTGGCAATCCACGAGTTTTGGAAGTGGTTTGAATAAATGATGCGCAGGACGCTTGGAGAGCCTTCCAGTGCTCTCTGTAGGCTCAAAGCCCATCACCAGTAAAATACAGTCTTGCTGTAGCAGTGTGGAAGTCTTTGTGCTTCCTTGGAGCCTCTCTGCTGATCCCATGAGGGTTTTTCTGTTCTTCTTTCTGGGGCCTGTGGGACTGGCCGTGCCTGGCAGCTGCCGCCTCCGCTGCCACCAACAACAGTGGCGTGATTGTCACACGCGCTCTGAGGGTGGAACAGACTCCCAGGAGTTTCTTAGTCCCTGCTGTAAATGCTCACATTGCCTTGGGGGTTTGGATTCTTTAGGAAGTCCCCTGCTCTCTTCGGAGCTGGATGGGGCGTTTGTTTAAAAACGCAAACTGGCTCCAAGGAGAGCAAACGGTCCCCACCAGCAGCAGCAGCAGCAGCAGCAGCACCTCTCCAAAGAGATGTTATCCTGCACACAGACATGCTGACAGCCTCCCTGCCTTCCCTGCTGGCTGCTGAAGCCATGGGGAATCCCACCCTGCCCACTGAGGCATCAGTTACTGTAGAGGTGCATTTGGGAATTCAGGTGGGAACTTTGCATCCACCCAAACTGACTGAATCCCTGAACGGAGAGAAGCCCCTGAGTGGACACTGTTGCCCATTATCAGTGGCTTTCAGTGAAGGGCTCAATTACACTTCTGTGGCAGCTTGGCTGTGTGACAGGAATGATTTTAACCTCACTTCCATGTACAAAGAGTGAACAGAAATAGAAATAAAGGGTCCTTGTCACTCAGCTGCTACAGTGCTTGTTGTGGGTTGGAATTCAGCCCCATTAGTGGCTCATACTGTGTGCTGAGCTGTGAGTCTCCTGTGTGGGTCAGCATAGACCACAAACAGGCTTCTTTGCACAGGAATGAATCTTATTTTAGTGTCTTAATCACATGCAAGTTCATGCCAAGAAGGGAGCACAAGGTGGATCAAAGAGCAAATTCCACCTTCTCCAAAGGAGAGAGGTCAAGGCCTTTCTTGCCAGCTGCCTCTTGGGACTTATGCTGTAAAAACAAAGAGGATGCTGATCTTTTTCAGGAAATGGAAAGTGCCCTATGAAGCAGCTCATAATTCTAGGAATCCAGTTTGCACCTCTTCAGATAACTGGGGTAGGTAGTGGTGAGCCACTGAGAAGACTTCTACTAATCACATGCCCGTGTGTGGGATTTTCCTTAAGAAAAGGGAATGTCAGCTTGTCAGCTCATCCCTTGGTATGTGGTTATACTGGTTACATTGAATTTCTGCAATGTTTGCTCTTGAATATGGAAGACCCAGTGGGGTAGGAGCTGTGAGCATGTTTGCTATTATTCCCTGCTGGTTCTGCCCCCGCACCAGAAGACACCAGTGACCTTTGGTCTGCCCAGTGTGGGTGTTCTGCGTGTTGCCTTTCTGACCTGCTGCTGTTTAACTCTGTTGGAGTTCCTTGTTGCCAAACAGTGCAGGATGAAGTAGGTCTCCATGTCCAGGTGCCCTTTTCTGTTTCACAGTTGGGCAGGTATGAGCCCTCATCTTCCCAAAGTTTAAAAAACCCAATCTATCTGCACTTTTTCCTCTCCAGTGCTGCATAGACAACTACGAAGACATAGTCAAGCTTCTCCTCAACCATGGGGCCAACGTCAATGCCAAGGACAACGAGCTGTGGACTCCATTGCATGCAGCAGCCACGTGTGGTCATATCAACCTCGTGAAGATCCTCATCCAGCAGTAGGTGGCTTTCTGTGTCTGTCCTTTGTGTAGAGCTGATTCAACCCACAGCTCCTGTGGGTGGAAACCGAGACTGCTCTGTCCCTTGTGAGGTTCCAGCGGTGGTGATTATTCCCTGCTTTCAGGCTTTTCCTGGGACTCCTTCCTGCTTGGGGGAGAAGGGGGTAGAGGAGGAAGAGCAGAGAGAGTTGAGGAGACAAAAGAAAAGCCTAGGTGGCTTGACTCTCTTTTATGAAGCTTTTGGAGATGGGGCTAATATTTGGCACATTTTGCCTGTATTTGCGTGTCTGTGTGTGTGTGCTTGTGGAACCATCGTTGCTGGGTAGGTAGAGACAGAAGCAGCCAGCAAGGGTCCACCTCTTCAAGCCCTTAAATGTCACCTCAGATCTTCCAGCCCCAGGCAAGGACACGCTGCTGGGGGAGGGCAGCAGTGTGTTCGTATAGTTCCAATACCTGGGTGAACTTTGTGACTGTCTTCCTGGGTCTTAATTAATAACTAGTTTGCTTCCTGTAATGCACTTGTTCCCCAGTGGTGACACAGGTGCTTGCACTGGACCTTCTGCTTGACTTCACCAAGGCCCTAAAGCTCAAGTCTGCCCTAAAGCTCAAGTCTTTGCCCTAAAGCTGAAGTCTTTGCTAGACTTGCCAGCAAGGAGAAGGAAGTTGGTGTATTCTGAGCTGTACCATTTGATGAGCACCGGCTGTGAATCCCACACGGAGCAGATAGTTCTGGCTCCTTATGGAGCCCTCTCCTCCATTTCCCAGCGTGCCAGTGCTGTGGGAGTGTTGACCTGCTGCCTTGCACAGCAGTGCCTGCTGCGTCCCCCTCGGGGAGGGGGACTTCTCCCTCTGATTCTGTCACCTGGGAGATGAGCGCTGAAAATTTGTCCCTCCTCTGGCTGCATGATGAGGGAAGGAGAAAAGAGGATGCAGCCAACCATCCCTTGGGGGATGTTCCCGCTTGGGTTAGGAAATTTTTGGATGGGAGGGATAAAAATGGAGCAGATGTGGAACAACATAGTGCATGACTGACCCATGAAGGAGGTGTAGCATGCTGCCTTTCATCTACTTTTGGAATTAATCTTCTCCATTACTTACTCCATGGCTTTGCTTCAAATCTTTCTTGTCTCATAGGTATCTTGGTGGCATTTGGGGAACTATTAATCCTCAGTTAATTTTTCCTAAGCATTTATCCCAGTGTTTGGCACTGTCTGCTTTAGGATGTCTGAGGTCCTTCCTCGTGTAACTGGGTTTTCTCCTTGCAGTGGAGCAGACCTGTTGGCAGTAAATGCAGATGGCAACATGCCATATGACCTCTGCGAAGATGAGCCAACTCTGGATGTCATTGAGACTTGCATGGCATATCAAGGTAAGGAGGTTGAGTTCATGTGAAAGACAAAAATGGGTCGATGTGGTACTAAAAATTACCTTGTTTCTCAGCCCTTGACTGGCCTCTGGAGAAAACCAGAGAGCTGCTCTGGCATAATTTCTTGGAGTCTGACTCAGTCTAGTTTCCCTTATTCCTAAAGATGATGAGGGTGAAGGACAGCAGACAGTCCTCTCTGAAAAGGATATGGGGTTATATCAACAAGGATCACAAGTCTAATTTTACTCAACAAGTGGAGACAAAACTCCTTTCCAACTGTCCTCTAACTGGAATTTTAACAGGGATTACACAGGAAAGGATCAATGAGATGCGTGCTGCTCCAGAGCAGGTCATGATCTGTGACATTCATGACATACTTGCGACTGGACAAGACCTGAACAGGACTGATGCCCAAGGTGCTACACTGGTGAGTGAAACTGCAGCAGCTTCAGTTTTGCCTTTGTTCAGCCTGGAGGTTGTGAAACCTGCCCTGAGGCAGGAGTTATACAAAATCAACGCATACAAGTCACTGAGAGGAGAAATCCCACAGAACATAAACAACTTCTGACCCCCAGGGAACTGGGAATGAAGGCCCTCCCAGTGACCTCTTGCTTCTCACTAGTCTTGTATGACTGTGATCAGACTCTTGTGGAGGAGATGAGAGAGTCCTCTGGTTTTCATGGGAGCAGGACCTGGTGCTGGCCCTCTGGAGACTTTCTGCCTCCTTTCTGCTTTGCATGGCAAGTCAGTGGCTGCTGTGTTTGTTCATGGTGGTAGGATGGCATCTGCCCCTGGCAGAGGAGAGCACCCAGGACAAGTGCAGAGCACAAAGTAAGCTGGTATCTGATTTGACTGGACAAGTACCAAGAAGGCTGAACCATCCTAGTCCTGTTCCCTTCTTTTTCACCTGCAAATGTGTCTCTTAAATCATTGCTTACAGCAGTCCCAGCTCAGGGAAAGTTCAGTCATGAGGTCATACGTGTTGGGAGTTTCATATAACCTTGGTCATTTGATGCTTGGGTCCAGACACAACTGGTGTACAGGTGCTTGATTCATTTGTTTGATGGCCAGGCTGGCATTCAGGTTTCTTAATCTAAATGTCACCTTTAGCTTACATCAGGGAGGCTCCCTCCAAGATAAACTTGGATGACTGAAGCTTTGGTTGCAGCTTGTTTTTTAAACACATTTTTCCCTTTAGCAAGGATTATGATTATATACATAAATTTAATCAGACCTCTTGGCTTTCCCCTTTGTATCACCCCCAAGTGATTCCTTACTAATTCATGTGGCCTCTAGAAGCAGTGACTGAGTGGCATAAAATTTATGTAGAAATAATCGAGTTACCAGAAAGCATCAGAATTTATTTCCAGATGAGGGTTTAACTTTGTTTGGTGGAATCCACATGGAAATCTTTTGAAAAGAAACTTTAATCCTTCTCTTCAGCGCAGTTGAAAATGGGTTGCCATCCCTTCTGAGCAGTGCATAGGTCCGTGTTTAACTTGGAGATGCAACAGCAGACTGCAATTATGAAAGTCTTCAGAGACATGAAGTTGAGGGAATAAAGGAGACTATTATTGAAGTCTCCAAAGTGGTGACTGTAGTTGGAAGTCAATATCTGAAAAATCATATTCCCTTAACTGAAAGTAGCCAAGGCTTAAAATGGTTTTGATTTTCAAATGATGAAAATAATTATTTGTGAGTAGAAGTGCAATTGCATAGAGACACTTTTCACTAAAGAGGGCTGTAAATTTGATTAAAAAAAGTCATGTTTCCAGCACTTTAGTGGGGGAGAGGAGACATTCTTCTGGCATGAGAAATGCAGAGTGTACAGTGGATGGTGTTCTGCATTGCAGGCTTGTATTTTGATTGTGCTGTTCCCCTGCAGATTGGGAAGCCCTTAAGATCCCTTGATATAAAATGTGAAAACATTATTTTTCTAACCCATATAGGTAAGTTATTTTAAGAAATATCGACCAATTTCCTCTCCAAACAGAATGACATACAGGTAATACTGAGTTTTAGTAACAGGAACAACCTGCTTTTGACCTGGTGGCATCTGCCAAATGTGAAATGCGCTGCCTGCCCAGCCCTAGGCTCAAACATTATTCAAGGGAATCTGCTGAAACTTGGTCTGTAAAACCATCCGTGGTCCCTGCAGGTGGTTCATGCTCTGTCCCTTGTCTCCTAGCTGCATATAGCTGCAGCCAATGGTTATCTGCATGCAGCTGAAGTCCTTCTGGACCAGGGGGCAAGCCTGGATGTTAAGGACTGGGATGGCTGGGAACCTCTTCATGCTGCTGCATTCTGGGGACAGGTGAGGATTTCGCTGCACGTGTCGCGTATGAG
Organism: Grallaria varia; assembly: GCA_013396735.1. Taxonomy (NCBI): domain Eukaryota; kingdom Metazoa; phylum Chordata; class Aves; order Passeriformes; family Formicariidae; genus Grallaria; species Grallaria varia. Next base: position 14,702 of record VWZG01013019.1, on the reverse strand, counting down.
GGTGACGTTTCTCTCTGCCTGGGCAAATTGTGGAGTACTCTGCAAATGGGATAAATCTGTGCTGGGCTCTCTGGGATGGGATCAGAGGAGATCCTTAGGGTTCTGAAAAGAACTGGTTGCTGAGAAAACTCAGACAGAGTGTCTGGGTATGTCTGTGCAGGTGAATGGCAGCAACATCGTTTAACATCACACACATACCAGAATAATTTGCGGCAAGTTGAGCATGCATGCTATTGCTTCTGATCTTAATACAACTTTTCAGCTTTGGGAAGGAAAGCCTGAATTGGCTAAAATACCTCTGTCAACTTGGCTTTCTTTCTTTCCATGCTTTAGATGCAGATGGCTGAGTTGCTGGTGTCCCATGGGGCTAGTCTGAGTGCCAGGACATCCTTGGATGAGATGCCAATAGGTGAGTTTACTAAGCTTAAAAAAAGAAATGGCTACGAAATGCCTGGAGCCTTCACATGGTGCTTTCAGAAGCATTAACATCATTTATTAGATACATTTAGAATCAAAGTTTCAGTTGCGTTAACTGGGACTGAAGTTTTGAAGCACTTACTTTGCTACTTCTGAAAATACTTCTTCCTGCTGAGAAAAGTAAGGGAGAAGTCCTTTCTCAAGCACCAAATCTTTCTCCTGTGTGTTTCCACTCATGTTATCCCTCTGTACCTGTGCTTTGGAGTCCCCCTGCTGAGTGTAACCCTGAGGCTTGGATGTCTAATAGGAAGGCAGGGTTAGTAACACAAGTGTCAGTGGTACCACTTGTGAACTATCTCATTAAGGGCTTGGTCTCTGTGTGCCACAGATCTCTGTGAAGAGGAGGAATTCAAAGTATTGCTTCTGGAGCTGAAACACAAACACGATGTGATTATGAAGTCTCAGATGAGGCATAAATCCTCCCTGAGTCGAAGGACCTCCAGCACTGGCAGCCGGGGGTGAGTTGTGCTGTTCCCTGCGGGTCCCCTGCTGTGTGTTGGCTTGGCCACCCCACCCTGTGGTCAGTGTGCAGGACCCCATCTGGCCTTTCTGAACAAACTGAAAGGCAAAAGCTGACTTTGGTTGCTCAAAACAGAGCTCCCTTGAAATATGGCACTTCCACTAGAAAGAAATGCTATTTCTTGGGGGGAAAATGGCTTTGCACTATTGTGGTTTAAGAACTGTTCCAAGCAGAGGATCAAGTGGTGAGAATTTGCCTTGTTAAACCACTGGGACTGGTGTCAGAGAATCAGTGCTTCGAGTGGATTAACTTGAGCTTCTCAATAATAAAATGGCACGGCCAAGATACTGTGCCCAGACAGAGTTTGCAGAGGTCTTTATAAGTCATTTACTAGACACTAAAGCAGTCCTGCAGACCACAAAACTCCCTAAGCAGCCTGTGGGCCATTTCTCTCTATATTTCCTCCACTGGTTGCAGAGTGGATCCATTGAGGGAGCTGTATGAGCTCTAACACAGGTTTGCAGTGCGACTTGAAAACTTCTTAAAATTCCTCCCACCTTTAATATCCACAGTAGTGCCATTGCTTTGTGTGGGTGCCAGGAAGCTAAATGCACCTTCCATTCCAGAGGGAGAGGCTGTGAAGCGTGAGGAGGAGGAGGTGAGAAGAGCTACAGGGCAAGAGGAGTTGTCATGTCCTGCTCACAGCTTTGATGTCTCTTGTCCCTGTCCCACAGGAAGGTGGTGAGGAGGGCCAGCCTTTCGGACCGAACAAACCTTTACAGGAAGGAGTGTGAGAAAGAGGCCATCATTTGGCAGCAACTGGGGGCAGCAGAAGAAGGAAGAAACTCGGGTCTCATTGGAGAAATTGGGGAGACTCGGTCTGACCAGGAGAACACAGACCCTGTATGGAATCTCTTCTCTCTTTTGGGAGTCACTGAGGAGGGCTGGGAGTGCAGGGTCAGTAGCAGTGGGTGCCCTGGGATGGAAGGTGGCTGAAAAATGTGTAGACCTCATCCATCAGATGTAAGCAAAAGACCTAATTCTCATTTGGCATAAGATGGGATATCCCTCTCAAGTGGAAAGACTGTTTTGGATTTACAGCTGCATAAATAAGATAAGGCCCCAGTGAACCCAGATATTCTGAAAAGACAGTGTGTGCATTTCTCTTTACACCTAATGCTGGTAATCACAAAATAATTGTAAACTTGCTTTGCAGTTACTTGGTTTTAATGTGGTTACTGTCATGTTATATTAATAAGCTTATCTATTTATTATTCTTTTTGGTGACTCCTGACTTAACATTCCATGTTCCTGGTTAGGGCTCACAGCATTTTAGGGTCTCATTAGTGGGGGAGTTCAGTGTTCGTGCTGCAGTACCTGTCTGGTGGAAGGGCTGAGTGGGAGCAGGCTGAGGAGGTTGTGACAGGGATAAATCCCGCTATGGGGGACAGTGTAGGATGTTCTCCTTTCCTGTTTTCTTGTTCCAGAATTCAGTGCTGGAGAACTCTGCCCTCCTCCCGGAGCTAGCGAACAAAAGCACCCAGTGTGACTCCGAGATGCCGCTGCAGAACGGACTCATGGCCTCTGCCAGCCCTTACCAGTACACCTTTTCCAACGGGGACGTTTGGAGCATGCACGCTGACCCCGAGAGCAGCCCTGCCCAGGTGCTGCCCTACGGCAACCCCAGGCTCGCTGACCCGCAGCAGTTCTGGGGCACCTACAAGGAGCACAACCACCAGACGCTGTCGGAGCTGAAGCGGCAGCGGGCTGCGGCCAAACTCCTCCAGCACCCTTTCCTCAGCACCCACTTCAGCAGTGGCATGGCAGGAGTTGCTGAGAATGTGGGCGAGGCCAAGTCGCACTTAATCGAATCCAGGACTTCTCCCTACAGCTCCAATGGGACCTCAGTGTATTACACAGTGTCCAGTGGTGATCCGCCCCTCTTGAAATTCAAAGCTCCCATGGAGGAAATGGAAGAGAAGGTGCACGGGTGCTGCAGAATTTCCTAGTCCTGCCTGTGTCTCACCCCAGAGGAAACAAGATGTGGGTGGGCTGGTTGGATCTATCTCAGCGGCCAGGTTGTTTGCATTCCAGAGGGAGGATTTGGTTATGGACATCCTGACTGTGGCAGCCTCATTCATCTTGAATTGTGCTTTACCCTGCCAATTACTTCCATTGCAGCTGAAGGAGCGATGCAGGTGGAGCAGAGCTCTCAGGAGAGGAAGGGATGCACATCAGTGTGATGTCAGAAGAGTGTCCCTGGTCTTGCTCCCTGTGGAAGAAGGTCTGGTGCACTGCTTCTCCATCCTCGGGAAGTCATGAGATGCCTTGGAACAAAGAAAGGATCTGGAATAAAATCTTTGCATCTGAGTCTCTTGCCACAAGTCCGAGCATCTGGGAAGGGACAGCTCAGACCTGCATTTTCACTCTTGGGTGATGCACAAATCCCGGAGGGGAGGTCAACCCCCACATGGGGTTTGCAAGAGTGGACAGAGCTGTTTTCTGTCCAGCTGGATCCAGCACATCCCGGGCCTGAGCCACAGGGAAGGGTAAATGCTGCGTTCAGAAGGTTTGCAAGGTGTTATCTCCTTGCAGTGACAGCTCACCATGGAGAACTGTGCACTGGCTGGGTCCTGTTCTGTTTGCAGGCTGCCGTCAGGTTTGAAGCAGAACTTTTCCTGGAAAAGGCTTCACTCCGTAGGCTTTAAAACTGATGTTGCAATAAGGGGCCCTGGCAATAGAATTTTACTGCAATAAAATACTGGCAAAGGTCTATACTGGGATAAGTAATTTAAACAAAACCACAACAAAACACTTATTTGTACTATTTAGACTCTTAATTTGTTAAAACTGAAAAGACTTTTGTTGATCTCACTTTCCTATTGATTCTGTTTGTTTACTCTGTACGCTCAACACAGATACTAGGGGCAGTATGCTTTGCAATCTGATTTTTTTCTGGATTTCCAGAACCACAGGGCTCAGGAGGGGTGAGGAGGAAAGGCTTGTCAACACTAATGTAGAAATGCCATGAGAGCATTTCTAATCCCGCAGATGTGACGACACTTGCATTAACCTGCAGTCTTTGGCTGATAAATAACTTTAAACCATTGCTATGGTAGTTGAATGTTGCAGCAGGACAGGAGGGTTTTTTTGGTTTTTTGGTCTGTTTTCTGGCTCCCGTGCTGAAGTCATCAGCAGTGGTGAGCAGCTGTCAGAAGAAGGTTTAAATGCCTCTGTGTCTGAGGGGATTGCCTCGCACCATGCCGTGCTTGGCAAAGCCGTGGAGCTGCTGGCACACGCCGCCGTGTTTTGGTGCAGTCCGTGTGAGCTCTGAGAGACCACCCGAGGAACACCAGCACGGTGTAACCTGGGCTTTGGCACGGGCTTCTCAGCAAGTTCAGGCTCTGTGTACCTGGGGGAGGTGAGAGGAGAGAGCCCCATGGGCCACAGCTCTGGAGAACTGGCCACAGGTCAGCTGTATCTGCAGCAGTAACTGGAAATCTGCCACCCCTTTCCTGCACTGAGGGGCTGTTGCACACGTAACTGTTTGCCTGCATGAATATCTGTCTTCCTGGGCAGCTTAAATTCCAGACTCTGAAGACATAAACCTGTTTGGGTGTCTGTAAGCCGTCAGTGGATTAAAGCCAGCTCACGTAGTTGTGCTTCGGCCAAGCAACAGCAAATGCAGTTTCCACCCATCTTCCTTTTATGTGGCAGCTGTTGGACATCGATATTACCCTTCACATGTGCACTCCCTCTGTGGGAATCCTCACAGCCTTAACTTTTTTCTAGGCTATAAAAAGTTGACTTAGGCTGCCAGTGACTGTTAAGTGCTACCCTCTGCTGCCGTCAAAACCAGCCCATTGCTGGGGCTGGGTATATTAAAATACAGGGCTCTGGGCTCCTTGAGGCAGCAGCTGTGGCTGTGTGTGTCACCGCACTGTGCAGGAAACACTTTTGGACCTGTGAGGTCATTACCAGACTGACAGGTTACTCTTTGGAACCCTGAAGATACAATTCTCTTTCCTCACCGGTTTTAGGAGCAAACTAGACTATGACAGCAGCTGATCCAGTTCATTTAAACCTCAGTTCTGTTAAAAGCAGGGCGTGAAACATTCAGAGGATAAATATTAGACAAGAAAATACTTCTTGTGCTTGACTCTACGATTAAGGGATTTTTAAAGTCATTCTCTAGTAGAGAGAGGATGATTTGGTAACTGGAGAGACTTTATTGCTTCTGTGTGTGGTTAACAGTGAAACTCCTGTTTACCTTGAGTAAATTCTTCCGTGATAACACCAAGTGTGGCCTGGCTGTTACAGAACAGGGGAGATGATCCTTCAGGTGCCTCTCTTCTCCCACAGTGGTGAGGTTTGTCTCTCCACATCCATCCTAATGGGATTTCTGAATTCACTGTAACAAATTTTGGTGCCGCTTTCCCCTAGGTTGTAAATGGTGCGAAACCTGGGCCCTGATGTTGCCTTCCCTCCCAGAGGAGAAGTTGGGCCCTTTTCCTTCTCAGAGCAATTCCGTGCTGTCAACTGGACTGAACCCTACCTAACTCCAAGGAAATGTAAAGCAGATTGTGGAATGCGATAGTGTGAAGTAGTTTCAGGCTTGCTTTCACTGAGAGTTCCTAATGCATTAAAACTGTGGGAGAACATTTCATTTTAGACAAACAGCTTTTTTGCTTCCATTGATATTTCACTATAGGAATAAGGCCTTTTATTGTAAAATTTAGCGATGTTACAACAACAGTGGGGTTTTGTTATCTATGTGTTTTAAAGGCCATCCCAGTGGAAAGCTCTGAGGTACACAGCAGAGGGCACTTGGATCATTGGATCTTAATTTGGCTAAAAAACTGTAGAAGCCAGAAATCATGTTGTGACTGGCGTATCTAGCAGTTGGTTTATTGGAGGAACATATAGGGGATTTTATAAGTGGTTTGAGACTCAATAAACATCTAATTATAGATTCAGGGTTGGATTAGAGTCCCACTCTTGTTAGCAGTGGACTAAAGGTTGTAGTTGTTCAGACAGTCTGTGCAAAGATTTGAGAACACGAATGTATTGACGGGTCTATTGCAAGCAGAACTCTGTGAGAATAGCACTTGTGCTCACCACATCTTCCTGTGTGCTGTTTGTTGTCTAGCAAACAAACTGGTTGCTTTATGTTTCATGTTGAAAGACATTTTTTTATATGGAAAAAAAGGTGTCTCTCAAAATAGTGTCTCTGTCAGCCAAGAAAGTTCCAGCACTGAAATATTACAGAAGGGCTTAAGTACCATTGCTGGGATCTGTTTGAGGTCAGACCTGGATCTGTGTTTCACAAACCAGGTGATGCTGTTTCAGCCCACTTAGTCTCACTTCTTTGGTGCTCCTGAATCTTAAAACCTTCCCAATTTTGGGAAGAACTCTCTCTAGCTGATGTGATTCTGTGCCATCTTGCAGGTGTAGTTGAAGAACAACATGGATGAGGAACTCCTGGTAGGGAAGGAGAAGAGCATGGCAGGGCAACAGCCATAATGAGTCAGTGCAATACTCAGTGGAGGCAGGGAATTCTCAAGTTTATAGAGCAGGGTCGTATTTCATGAGGTTGAAATCACTTACAAGCTCCCAAATGGCAATTACAATTTCTGTTTGGTATCCTTTTGCTTCAGTCTTGGAGCTCTCATTACCCAAGTTTTCTCTGCTGAAACTAAATCAGCAATCCCATGGAAAAGGGAATATCCTCATGGAGAAGGCAATGGCACTGATCTCCAGTGAGCCGTGGTGGAGCTGTTGTCTGTCTGCTGGAAAGTGTTCTCCCTACGCCTGAGTATTTCTGTGCCTTATCATACTTGCTAAAGGTAACTCATCTCTGGAAGGTTTGTGGTGACTAAACAATGTTGTTCTTTAACTTTAGACTGTTTGCAAGGGGGATAACAGTTAAAAGCATGCCAGATTTTGACATTATTTGCTCTTTCAATTTCTCTTGTGATTGCTACTTCTCTCTTCCTAAATACAGAGAAAGGAAATGCACAGGGTCTTCATTCTATTTTAACAAATCATGTTGACTACTCTATATCAATTCTCTGCAGGCAGAATCCAGAACACATTGGTAGCAGCAAGGTCTCACCTCTTACTACAGAACACAGCTAATATTTACTTTTTTTTGGTATTGTTTTGCCTGTGGCTGTGCAACAGAACATTGTTGTTCTTCAACTTTATTCTACTGTTCTCATGTTGGCCAAACTGGTAATGGACTTCTCCTTTCCCTCACACAATCTGAGTACCACCGGGCTCTCCAGGCCACATCTGCCATGGCACAAGTCAGACCTAGAATATTTTGCTGTGTTTCAGCTGTGGAAGCTGTAGCAGGGGAGACTCTGCTCAAGATACCTGTTCCCAAAGCTACACCAATGCAATGATCTCCACCCGCGGCTGGAGGGGAGATACGGGTTTTTAAACAGTGCAGATGCAGCCTTAGTATTGCCACCTCTATGTCTTCAGCCTTTAGATTGCAGCGTGAGAGGATGCAGGAGTGTGGATGACCCTGGCACAGCTTGGCAGGACTGCTGCTTGTGCAGGACATTAACAGATGATGACAAGCCTTCTGCAATAACTTGTAATTCCATCGATCAGTAGTAAACAATGTACAAATAAAACTTGATGAGATGTATTTTATGTGAAAAAAATAATGTAAGGACTGTATATTGTATTAGCAGCTTTGTGTATAAAATGGCATTTTGGCAATCAGAGTCTAATATATTTAAAACTTTTTTTAAAAAAGGATATTTGATATTGTATGGAATTGACCTTATTGCTACTGTAAGTATGAAGATGGTTTCTTAACATGTTGAAGCAATGCATAAAATCTTAAACTTTATGTAAAACTCATGCCAAAAGGGTATGTCTGACAGTATTAGCACCTGACTCAGTGTCTTTAATAGAGATTGAATTTTTTAATTTAAAAATTATATTAAATTTCTTTTAATAATACAAAAATGCCACTGAGGGGTTTTTTTAATTGCTTTATGTTTTGGGCCTCTGCTAAATGGTTCTTCCTCTCTCGCAGCTGTGAGTACAGCCTGGGGATGTCTAGAAGAGTAAATCTGGGCAGTGGGTGGGTGTAACTTCTTTGTTTCAGCACGTGCAGAGCTCATGGAGCATTTGGACAATGCTCTTAGGCACATGCTGGGATTCTTAGGACTGTCCCGTGCAGGGCCGGGAAACTGGACTTTGGTGATGCTTGGGGGTCCCTTCCAACTCAGAATAGTCTGTGAAGTCGCGGTAATTGGTGCTCGGGACAAGCGGGAGGGCCAGAGCTGCGCCTGCCTTTGCTGGGTTTCTCCTTGTCCGTGCAATTAGGTCCAGCATTTCTTAAGGAGGGTCCTTTTTAGCGGGGGATATTGATCCGTGCGAAGGCGAAAGCGCCGCGGGAGGAGCAGCGGGGGACACGACAGGGCCAGGGAGAGCGGCGGGGCTGCAGCGCCGGGCGCTCCCAGGGCTGCGCATCCCGCCCCATCCCCGCCGGGCACTCCCAGGGCTGCGTATCCCGCCCCATCCCCGGCGGGCGCTCCCGGGGCTGTGCATCCCGCCCCATCCCCGCTGGATGCTCCCGGAGCTGCGCATCCCGCCCCATCCCCGGAGGGCGCTCCCGGGGCTGCGCATCCCGCCCCATCCCCGCTCCATCCCCGGCGGGCGTTCCCGGGGCTGCGCATCCCGCCCCATCCCCGCCCTATTCCCGCTCCATCCCCGCCCCATTCCCGCTCCATCCCCGCCAGGCGTTCCGGGGAAAGCCCATCCCGCCCCATCCACTCGCCATCNCGCGGGGCGCTGGCCGCCGCCGGCCGGGCCGTACAGCGAGGCGCAGCGCCTGGCGCTGGAGGAGCTGGTGGCGGGCGGCCCCGAGGCGCTGCGGGCGTTCCTGCGGCGGGAGCAGCTGGCGCCGTTCCTGTCGGAGCCCGAGGTGCAGGACATCGCGCGGGGCGCGCTGCCGCCCGCCGCGCCCGCCGAGCCGGCGGCACAGCCCGAGCCCGGCGCCTCGCCCGCCGCCTCCTCGCTCACCTACTTCCCCGAGCGCTCCGACCTGGAGCCGCCGGCGCTGGAGCTGGGCTGGCCGGGCTTCGCCAGCGGCGCCTTCCGCGGGCTGACGCGGGTGGAGGCGCATTTCCAGCCCGGCTGCGGGGACCCCATCTACGGCTGCAAGGAGGCGGTGCGGCGGCAGATCCGCTCGGCGCGCCAGGTGAGTGCCCGCGGACCCGCCCCGGCGCCGGCAGCGTCTCCTCCGCGGGACGCCGGCCGAGGGCAGGCGGCTTTAAAGTCACGCCCGTCGAGCTCGGAAATACACATAGAGTGGCACTCTATGTCTGAAATCGCCTTCTCTCCGCTGCCCCGGAGGTGATGGGCCGAGCTCTCCCCGTCCCCAGCCCTGCGGCTGCCATGGCCCGCTGATCCCGCTCGCACTCGGAGCGGGAGGTTTCCCATTCCAGGTTCATCACTGATAAGCTCTGCCGGACAGAGTCGCTTGCAGAAATCTCTCACTGTCCCACAAAGGGGATAACACAGAAAAGGCCTCCCTTATAAAAGGTTATATACAGAGATAACGTTATGATTTTGTATCACCTTTCTTTAGCTCGTTAATTGTCCCCAAGTGGCGCACAGACCACAGGAGTGGATGCTTTTGTTCTGATGCAGAATATGGCTTAAAAAGCACGTGTCGTAGTCACTTCTAACTGTTCCCTGTAACTCATTGCATTCCCTGAGTTCCTAGCCTCCAACTCTAATCCCGGGGAGGGAACCACCCTTCCCCATAGCAGCCAATCAATCGGCTTAGCTCAAGTTTAAATGTGTGGCTTCCTCTTTGGGTGGCCCGGTGAAGCAACCTGTGTGAAAGGTGTGCTCAGTCACGGCACACCCTGGATCAGCAACAGCTTCGTCCCTGCTCCCTTCCCCGGGGATGTGTAAGGATGACACGGACGAGGGCTCATTGCCAGAAACGGTCCCAGAGAAAGCTGCGTTCTCACACGATCTGCCGGTGTTGAGATTCGAGTAACCTCCATAAAAACATTTGTTTCTCTAAAAAGACATATTTGTTTGCAATATTGTTGCTTGCAGCATCCTGCCAAACACATTCCCTTGCACCAACCTGAGAGCCAGGCAAGCTGGGTCCTACCCCAGCCGTGTATATGTCTGACCCAGGGAGTGTTTTTGTGGACAGGAGAGAAACTTTTGATGCCCTAAAATTTACTGAATATCAGATGTTGTGTGATATTGCTCCATCTTGCCCGAATTCTTCACGTTAATGTGAGGAATGGGAAAACTTCAGATGCTGCATAGTTCCTTTCCAGCTCCCTGCAAGGGACACAGCTGTTATCTTGCCCTTGCCATCCTCAGTGGTTGAGAAGAGGTTTTTTTCTCTTTCCTCTAAACATTTTCAGTAAAACGATTTCTTTCTCAGCTGCTAATTCTGAGTTTAGAACTCAAATGTGCTGTGAATTGAGTAGTCATATGAAGGCATCAGTGTTCCCAAAGGGTTTAGTGTGAATTGTTTTGCTTTCAGGGGTTGCTTTCTAACTTGTCTGCTCTTGTCAAAAGCATCTTCTTTTTTTCCCATTTATTTTCCTTCAACACTTAGATAAGTGATTGGGTGGAGAGAAGCACAGGAGACACGCAAGAAGCACAATATAAAGTAACTTTATCTAGAAATACCCATGTGCCTGTGGGTGTTACACCTAAGAACTCAGACAAACGGAGCCAATCCTTTAAGGAGCAGGAGGACAGAGGTGGGAAAGCAAAGCTTCACCTGTTCCTGTGGGAAATGTTTCCCCTGAGTACAGGCAATGCCACACACACAGCAGCTGTGCTGTGTGCACACACCCCCTGGGTGTGTTGCAGCAGTGCAGGGGTGCATCTGTCTGATAAGGGCAAGTGCCTGCAGTGGTGGTATAATCATTGTCCTTGATGCTGGCCTAATAGAAAGAGAAGGAAAAATCACTCTTGAAGTCAAATCCTTTGTGTTTTTACACAGAGGTGGGTTTGAAGGATGAGAATTCTAGCAAATTCACCAAAACAGTGTATGAGGTGGCTCTGAATTAGCTGGAAAGACTGTTCATAAACATACTTTTCCTGTCTTAGGGTTTGCCTTCTTTAAAAAACTTGGGTGAGTGGAAGGATTTCTTGTGAAGTTAAGGGATGGAAGCTCAGTAAGGGTCTAGAGACTACTAAGAGTCTGGAAATCAGCTGGGGTTTGTGAGATGTTCAGCTGTGACAGCAAGGAGACCATTGGAGATAATTCTCCCATAGCTGTTGGAAACACTGGGGGAACAACTGTGGAAATGGTTTGTCTGAATTTCCAATTTTGCTGTGAAAGCTTCTCCAATGTAACTAAATAGCCCCAGGGGATTGTGTAGTAAAGAGGATGTGAAAGTGTACAAAAGCACCAGCCATGAGGAAAAACCTCTTCAGGCTAATCCTTCACATTCTGGGGCACACTGAATTTACAGAAGCATTGTGGAAATATAGGAATCTTTTATAACTTGCCATGGACAAAGAAATGTGCATGTGACCCTCATGATAGCAGTGGGAGAAAATGGCTGGGGAAGGCAGTGACCTGATCTTGTGTAAAATAAATCCTTTGAATGAGTGTTGTCACTTTTCTCCCAGGTGATTGCCCTTGTGATGGATTGCTTCACAGATATCGATATCTTCAGTGACCTGCAGGATGCCTATAACAACCGCAAAGTCCCTGTCTATATCCTTCTGGACCAGGAATTTCTACCCCACTTCTTGGAAATGTGTGACAATTTGGGAGTTTGTCCTGAGCAGGAAAGTGTAAGTACTAAATTCGAATCAGTGTGGTTTGCTTTTAGTTTTTGTGGTACAGTTTATGCATTGCAAAGAAACCCTTCTACACAGCATCAGACTGCTTTGAAAGGCTAAAGCATCCTCTCTGTGTAGAACTGATGGAAAAGGAGACTCAATATTGCATGGTTCAGTACAGCCTCTAATCCAACATCTGAAACTGTTCACAAACTCAGCAAAAACTATGCAGAAAAGGCATATCTGCCCCCCAGTTCTGCCTGTATGTAGGAGTTACAGCCATGTCATGCACCAGCCTGGGGAGCTGGGTGGAGTGTGCTGTGATCGCTGTCCTGAGGATGTAACAATTCTCAAGCATTCAGTTTTGCAATATTTAAATAGCTTTAGTCTTTGGCTCAAGGAACTGCTTGCTAAGGAGAACAGAAACATGGGAAGCGCCAGGGTGGTATAGCTCTGGAATCATCTGATTTCTTTCCTAATACACAGGTGCTTTCTTTTAAAAAGGTTTGGATGATGTGACCAGGTGATTTCCTTAGTCATCCTGAATAAAGCTGACGTGGCTGTGTTGTGGCTTGACTTGGACAGGCTTGTGTTCCCTCCAGTAAGAGTTTCTCTTGACAGGGAAGCACTCCTACCTTCCTGGGTAGTAATTAATTGGAACTGGCTGTTCTCTCTACAGACTCTGCTAATCTAACAGAAATTTAGCACTGTGTAACTGATAGCACTGACATACAGACTGGGTAAGAAAGTTCATTTCATTCCTGTTTTCCATAGTGTGTGTAGCTGTGTTTAGGCAGAATTGCTAATCAAAGCTTGATGGAAATTGACTTAAATTTGATGTACTTTTTTCCTTTCTTTTCTGAACCAGCTGATGAGGGTTCGAACTCTCACAGGGAACATATACTACATGAGGTCAGGTGCCAAAATTGTTGGGAAAGCCAAGGAGAAGTTCATGTTAATTGATGGCATTAGAGTGACAACAGGGTCCTACAGGCAAGTATTGGGGTCTGCTGGTGCCCAGTGAAGCTGTAGAAAGGGGGATTTGCTGCAAGAAGGATGTATTAACTTTCCTGTTGGCCTGGTGTTGAGTGCATGTGGACTACCTGAGCCTAACTGGGACTGACACAAAGGTGAAAACACCTTTGGAAAACTGATTTACATGACTTGTTGTTAACAAAGCACTTGGCTAAATAGAGTTCCTTTGAAGAAGGGATGAACAAACTGTTGACTTCATACCTTCCTTATGTGCAGGATTTCTAAGCTGAGTCTTGCTATCTGTAACTGTATGTGTTGAAATGAAATGGAGATTAACAGTGTATCTTGGTTTGTTTTCAATAGTTTCACATGGTCTGATGGGAAGCTGAACAGCAGTAACTTGCTGGAGTTGTCAGGCCAAGTGGTTGAACACTTTGACCTGCAGTTCAGGATTCTTTATGCCCAGTCACTGCCCATCAGCCCTAAGGGTCCATCCAACCACAGAAACAGTGGGATGTTTGATCACCTGCTGACCAGACCAGAGTCCTCTAAAGAATATACTGTGGAAGACAACTTGAGAGCAGAATTTGCGAGACTGTCTAGCACGCCAAAGAAACTGTTGGAAGAACTAGATCAGGCTGAAGATACCCATGGAGGAAAACCTTGGAACCTGGAGCATTCTTGTTTCTGTCAAGAGGAGTCATTCAGCAATCAAGTGGCCATGGTGGAACGGAAAAGCTCGTCAACTCAAACCGGCCCATGGAATGAGTCAGCTGCTGTGACCACCTGTAATGCTGCCACCCAAACCAGTGCTGCCACAGCAGAAACTGGCACTCAGGCTTCTGTCACTGCAAGAGCAACGGGCACTCAGACGTCAGTTTTGCTGAAGACTGCGGTGACACAGACAAAGGAAGAGTGTGGCACAGAAACACCTCTGCTTCACAGAAAGTTGTCAAAAGAAGAATATTATCTGCCTGGAAAGGCTATATCAAACTCTAGTCTGCGATCAGTGTCTTCATCCTCATCCCAGTGCTCTCTTGGAAGCTCGACAGGCTCACTATCTTCTCTCCGGTCCTTTGAATATTCCAGCAGTCACAGGGCACAGTATTTCCAAAAACTGCATAAAGAGAGGCAGTTCCACTACTCCACTATCAGGTCGAAGCTGAGCCACATGGTGGACATCCTCTCCCGGAGGGGCCGTGCGCCTGAGAGCTATATGACCCAGTACACTGGCAGGTGCAACCTGAAGCAGAGGCGGGACATCAGTGCCAGCCTGCGCAGCCTCCGGGACGTCTCGCTCTTCTCTCTGAATAAATGACCACTGCACTGGCCCCAGAACACAGAAGCTCCACTCTCAAGTTGCAGTCACTTTGTACCAGCTGATTCTTCCGCACCTGTCCAGCACTTTTACTTTTTTTTTAATACGTGTGTACGTCACTCTCCAGCACTTTGTTTTATACTATGCAATGTAAGTGATAAAAAAAGAGGTATTATATGGTAACTACTTATGTGTTCATCTTTTATGCATTAGTGATGAAGATAGTTTTAATTCCAGATATATAGCCTGAAGAGTAAACTTGTTACTGCTTTGTAGGGTTGTTAATGCTCTGGGTTTAATTTATGTAAACTTGGGAAAATCTTGAGTCAGACTGAGCTTGCTCAGAGTGGCTTTGGAGATTTAGCTTACATCAAGGTACACTCAATTTTTTATTCTTTTTTATATTGCCTTTTATTTCTACTTTATTATTGGCACAAGGGGAAACAACTTTTATAAAGAGCTAAAAAGCTAATTTTATTCCAAATCTGACTTCAGCAGTATAATACATTACTCTTCCACTAAAGCTGGGAAGGGTCTATTGGAGCAGTTGCATGTTCATCAGCTATATCCTTTTTTCATCTTTTTATTTCTGAACCAGACTGAGCTAAATAGCTCTTCAGTTTGATCATCCTCTTATGCTTTTGTGTAGATACATATATAAATGTGTATTTA